>KB671909.1:354158-652487 GCA_000349105.1 Anopheles epiroticus
GAATCCGGTGACGCGTTCGAACCCGGTTTATCGATGGAGGAGCTGACAACTCGCCTAAATACCATACGAACCTCCCGTTGATGTGTTATTCCGTGATTTGTTTCTTATAATTGTTATGTTTAACTCTGTTTTACACTATTCTACGATATTGATTGGGCCATGTGGTCCGTCAATTTTTAATAAACATTAAACATTAAGATGCGTCATTCGTAAGCGTTTTCCCAAGCTTAATCCACATGCCGATCTATGTTGTACCTTAGAGGGGGCTTCTAACACAGATCATTGCCTGAGCTGATTTTCTAGCGTAATCTAACCATCACCAGGAAATGGTTTTGTCGTCGTTTGCTCCTCTGTAGGTCCGTACACTGATAATGTCTGAGAAATGTCTTCTATTGACGTGGTCAATCTCGGAATTTGTACGCTGTGGTGACCTCTAGGTGTAGCTAAATGCAAAAGCGTACTGGCACAAACTACCCCGATCAGTCATGTGCTTGGTGGAGGCGAAACTTCCTATGGCGCTGAAACTTCCTATGGTGGGTTTAAATGATTCCGTTGTTCCGATTCAAAGTACTTATATTAGAAGTGGTTTGCAACGTTGCTCCCCCAGCCTCCTATCTCCCCGAAGGCTCAACGCTTCCTGGATGTTAAAATTCTCGTAGGATGCCAGGAATAGCCATGAAGCCGCCACGGAGAGTAGGCATGGAAAACAGACCCATGGAGAACAGATGCTGAATAATTCCCATTCCCTTCTTAAAACCAAGTCTTCTGGACCGCTTAACACAACCCGGACGAATTGAGTAGGAGTAGGTAAGAAGTGCCTTCAAGAGTCTACGGATCCTTATCTTCTTATTACTAGTGTGATATTGCTACCATACCAGATAAAACAATCTCTCTCGAGAGAATGTCGCTTAGAACCTAGTTCAATCCAATACAAAACAGCCAATAAAATCCAATACAATTAATTTTTCCCTAATTCAAACTTTTTTCTTAGCACTCTGATTATCATATGCTTGTGTCTTCATTCAGAAATCAGTTCGTTTACGATTTTATATATACAAAAGTTTCTGCTTCTTCTTGTGTGGCAAAACAACCTCAGTAGGGTCAAAGCCTAACCAGAGTACCAATGTGCTTTGGCTCTTTCGGTGACTGAGTGTACCCATCCATAGTAAGATTGTTAATTCTTGTGTATGGGCAGCGGCAGTGGTTCGAACGGGATTCGATGCAACGTCAGGCTTGATCGTATGACAGAGGCCTACACCGCTATCAAATATACCACCGACCAGCAAAAAAAAATTATAAAGTTAAAAGCTTTCTGTTTGAATTTACTTTTGAATATACTCTTCAGTAAATTATAAGTAAAACTTTGCTATTAACATATCTGTGATTGCAACTCAAAGTACAATGGATTCTCATATCTGTTGACTGTGACTATTTCGTTTCAGTAAAAACTCGTTATGCAGGAGGATCATTTTCATATACAATTTATTAAAAGTGGAAAAACGGATTCCATGTCCAAAAGAGTGCTATAGTAAACATCATATAATTTTATTATTCTCTTGATACCAGCTGCTTCCCCTGTAATTTGAATTACGGTTTTTATGAGGTTATTGGTTTTACACTAAATTATTTTACACCTTGATTTGTTTTTCGTCCTATAAACGCGTACCAGCAAACAAAAACCTGCGGACCACAAATATTGCGTCGCCATTTCTTCGTTCGCCCCAAATGCACGTATCTTTTGGTGAGGTATGGTATTTCATTAAGCGTGGAACTGGTTTCCGTGCGAAAGGAATGTTACGGATGCATGTTAACGGGTAAACGTAAGCGCAAACCATTGGACAAAACTGGATTGCTGCAACCTGGAGGAGAGACGCGGAGTGTAGCGGAGGATCGAATTGAAAGAGAAATTCTATTTTTAGCAATGTTCAATGTGCATTTTGAGTGCTTTGTTTGCTTATTAAAAGTTACGTTCCACGGTAGGGTTCCACTTATTTTTTAAAGAAAGTTTTCCCTTAAAAAAAGGGAAATGCGTTTCTATTTGATTAATATACAGCCGATGTGCAGCCATTCGCAGGTATGTGCTAATCTCGATGTGTCTCTGCATTAAAGCGAAAGGTGCACCGTCCTCAATACGATGATGGTGATGCATGTTTCGCACCTCTTTTCCTGTGCCTATTTCTTGCGTTCGCGTGCTGAGAATGCATTTTCTCGCACTGCACTCGCACAATTCACCCGTGATGGACACACAGATCCTCCATCTGATCACTTTCGTTTCAATCGCATTTCTCTTCAGGCTACTCATTCGCATCGTTTCCCCGATTCGAATGGATCGGTTTGCCACCGTGCGAAATGGTTGAACTCGATCATGATCAATCATCTGTGCTACGATGTGCTGGTACCCGCGAGTGCAAACCCATCAATCTTGCCATCGTTCCAGTCTAGCAGTCCCCGGGAGGGAAGTATGAGTTCGTTAAGTGCATTCAATCGGTCTTTTGACCTTCCCATGCTGTCAAGTTCAATGCCATCGAAATGGGCAGCGAAGATGAAAGAAGCCCTCCCACCCCCCCCTATCCCGTCGTGCCCAGTAAGACTGCGGCAAATGGAGTTTTGCTGTCGCTTGCATCTATTTAAATGCGTTTGCCCACATGGCAGCAGCATGGTGGTAGCGCTGCTTCTTTCAATATTACTGATGTTTTTCAACTGATACACAAACTAGTTTGCCGGTTCCGTCCCCGATTTTGCTTTATCGCTTCAAATAAACATATGGGCAGACGGTGTTGAGTAATGTGATCATCGTTCGGCGAAAGGTCAACGATCGCGTTCGTTTCGTATGGTCGCACTTTGTTTACACACGGACCTCAAGAAGGGAAGGTAAATTTAATCCCGTGTGTGTGCTGGAACCAACGCTGCCTTTAAAACATATACATATATTCAAATGCCGAAAGTTTAGTTCGATGTGTGAGCGTTCCGAGCTTCGGTAAAGGTTAAAATACGATAAATGATACACCAAAAACTGGTTCGGTTGATGGTTTCGGCAACAAAACGGATCTAGACTGATTGTTTTTGTTACAGCGTTACGAAAATTTCATACTATACTTACAATAACTAATTTTAGGCAATCCAATTTAATGTAGTTGCATAAACTTACGCAAAAACATTGCTCTCAGTTAACATTTTCACGTGCTGCATGGCAAATAATTTACGAATCGGAAGCAGAATGGGCGCCGTTCCCCGTCTGCTCAAGCATTGAAGTCTCTCTCTCTCTTTGTTTCCGATCTCCTTCCAATGTCGTGAGATCAATCGTTTGTTTTTCTCTCTCTCTCTCTTTCGTTTTGTTTAGGTTCCTGGTTTCGCTTCCTTTCGTCTCGTTGGTCACACGCATACTCAAGCCACCCCCTTTAGCCCTTCCTGCCGCTGAAGAGAAAGTGACAACATTGCCCGGACAAGTCGCAAAGTACGCATATCGGATGGCCGCTTAATCGAATTGAGCTTTGCGTTCGATCCGATTCCAATGGAGTTCCGGGGCAATGGAGAGTATGGGCGGTTCGGGTAGCAGCCAGCAGTGGCCCAGCAGAATCAAAACAAGTCCGGCTGAGTGGGTCGTTCTGCCCGCGCGCTGTGGAATGGTTAACGATCGCACCACGCAAAGGAGGCGCATGGTGCGCGGGTCGCTCCGAGAGAAAGGGTGCACACCCTTCCCAAGAGAGTGCGTTCCCGTTCGAGCGTATATGGGGCTGTCGCGTGCGCTCCCCTTTAACGGTGCGAAATGCGGGCATGGACGGTAGACGCTGTGGCGAGGTTGTGTTCGCCCAGGGATGGAATTGGAATTCGCGCACACATTCGCGATTGGGACGAAGCTCCCGAGGGTGCGATCGTACGCATGTGACGTATCGAAATCAGTGCTCTTCCAGACGCTACACCGAGTTGGTCGGTTTACGACGCGGTCGCGCAATGAAGTTTGTTTTGTCCTGTGCTTTTTCCTGCGCGTTGCTGTGTTCTTCGCTACGGCCGGTGAGTTTATGCGAGAAGGCTAACGACTACTGGAAGGAGAGTATACGTGAGCGAGAAGGTTTGCTTTAAAGTGCGAGGATAAGTGGTTCATTTGCATAATGCAAAATTTGATGTGATTGTTTTTTATTGTGAGCTTTGTGAACCAAGTGACGTGATTTAGCGTGTTTTTGACGACATTCAAGTATAACAGAAATGTTAAAAGTTATTTTAAAGTGGTTTTCACACTCCTAGGGAAAGAGCATGGCTTTATTAAAATTATGTGAAATAAATTCCAAAATACTAACAAAAATGGTCCAGCTGTAGAATTGCGTTTCTGATGTTTTTTTTTATTGTGTAAATGTATACTAGACATACATCTTTAATTAGACTGCTATTCTTTATAAATATTTGTAGATTATAACCAATATTCGTTTAACAGAAAATTTTAAAGAAAAAAAAAGGATTAGTAATGGATATTTGAGGATAGCAATTCTTATATAGAGCATTTTAAGTAGGACAACTGTTTAACCAACTTTGGATAGAAATAACAAACAAAATAGTTCAATAACATTGATAACAGTGATAACACAAAACTAAGCTGCATGACTTTCAACATAGGTTCCCTATGAATTGAGCCCAAATAACTAGAAAAGTTATTGATCTTATTTTTTGTACTTCTGTGACTGTTTTGGTCCTATATTGGAAGTGAAACCCTCACAATACGCCAATATAGCCAAGACTGTACAATATTCCCATTCTTCTTTCCAATCACATTTAATAACTTGTTTATTAACTAAGAATATTATAAGAGAGCTGTGCTGAATGTTTTATGAATAAATTAATTTGATTTTATCTTGGGACTGTAAGGAATCATTTTGAGCTGAGTCAAACCTTTTTATCTTGAGTTATATACAACCATATAAATAGATGTACAACATCTATTTTTATCTCAATGATAGCTCAATTATGCAAACAGAGGACATTGTCACTTGCTCGCGCAAAAGTTCTGCGCTTTCTTTTTGTGTCTTCCAATTTAGCAGCAGTTATCTATGCATTTCAAGTTATGTTGTATAGTTGTTGAAATAAAAACATAAAATGCAAAGAAACCTGGATATGAGAGACTCGTATATGAGAGAAATCCTTTCATGGTAGATTTTGTTTAAAGACCTGCTGTACTTGTATATGAATAACCTCTAGAAAATCGAACTGAAAAGTCCATGAAAGAGAGAGTTTTCTTGAGGTAGTTTGAAACAAAGAATTGTGAAACCATTATTTCTTAAGTCAATAAATAGTTTATTCTTCATTCATCCTTCTTCACCGAGCAAATAGGTCGCTTTATTCTGTCCACACTCAACCTAATACCTGGAATGCAAAACTCCTAATGAGAGAAACCTTCGTATGATAGAATATTGTCGAGATCCTTCAAGCACTCTTTTATCCAGATTCCATTGTATGCCTTCTTTTGTAAAACATTCACATTGACACATATTGTAAATAGTAAAAGTAATCATTTCCCGATAAAACGTCAAGCCATTAATTGTTTTCAGATAAATGCAGCGGATGAAACCATGCCAACGGATGAGGTTGAAAAGATAGGCGAAAGGGGACCATTGCTGGTCGATAACTATATCCCCGTCACGATGCAAATACTGCAGCACTGCATCGAGATGATTCAGTACGAGCCAACGATGTCACCACCAAATGCTGAAGTTGAAACAAAACCTACAACAACGACAACAACCACAAAACGTCCGACAACACAAACGACAACAACGACTGTTAGTAGTGCGCCAAATAGTTCTTCATCTGTTAGCACTCCAACTTCGACCAGTAAGCCTCCCCAGGACATCCTCTTGAGCACCGTCAAACCCGCAGGTTTGTACCTTACACATGGCAATGATTCCTAATCGCACAGTCAGTGATATGATCCCTTCATTGCATGGCTAGATACAACACTTTCCCCCACCAGTCCGCACAAACCGGGCTACTACGGTCCAGAGAAACCTCCGCCAACGGTTGTAACTACGACGAAGCGATCTACTACCTCGAGAACCACCACTACTGAGCTGCCTAAAGTGGACGAAAGCCCCACCACTGAGAGTTTACTGTGGAGTGATAAACCGTTTGCCGAGTGGTTCTTGCAAAGCAAGCGCAAGAAGGTACAGCAGCTCTGTAAGTTTGCCGTTGCAGTAAGACCAGTGAGAGTATGAGTTTGTTTTTGAGTTACTGTAAGCTTTTGGGTTTCCTATTTTAGCTCCACTAAATGTGCAGCTGTTGGATCCACTGCCGCTGAAGGTACTGCAGGACTTTAATCGGGAACCGTACGAACCGCTTGCGCTACGCCCGGAAGATAATGCGAACGAGTTCCGGCGTATGTACGACGACAATTACCGTGGACCAATTTCGGTGCTAGTGCTCGAGAAGGGTACGAAAAAGGGTGGCAAAAAGCGTGTGCCGCCGACGAAACCGTATCTGCACATGCTTGTACTGTACGATCTGTTGAAACGCGAGGCAAAGAAAAACATGTACAGCATCTATGAGGTAAGCGTTGCCGGCCATTACCTTGCTTTAAAACTTTGCAACTACTTATGCTGGCCATTTTTCAGGGATATTCAGAAGCGATTTTGAACGAGCTGTCGCTAATGGATTTCCCCAATGCAAAGGAACAACTTTATTACGCTTTAACGCAACTACTAGAGCGAAAGGATATCGAAAAGTCGGATGTTGTCTCGCGCTCCAAACAGATGATTACTGGTAAGTAAAAACGCTGAAATATTCGCTTTACATTGATCAGATGCCTAATAGTTTTTCTTTCTATATATTCTTCTTTCCCTATTACATCCATCCAGACTTAAACACTCGCAGCAGTGCGATAACGATGGCGTTGGAAGTTGTACCTCCACTACGCTTTGGATTGTGATGTATACAATAACCTGCAAACAGAAACTGATTGTTTTACAGCAGTGATAAAATTAAAAGATTTATTTACACAATATAATTTTCCCTCCCCGGAAATGGAGACCTAATACCTTTAGCTTATAGAGTACCAAAAGAAGGACTGAACTTGCTTAAATATACCCCAAGAAAATCCAGCAATCGATCCAAGCACCTCCAACAGGAATATGCCGACCGTTTCCATGTTGCGCCGAGGATCAGCCTCATCTGAATCTTCCTCCAACAATGCCTCACTGTAATCTTTGTATAGTTCTATACTGTTGGGCGGTAATGCAACCAGTGTGCGTTTATCGATTTCCACCGAGCTATCGTCGTCGGACGATATCTTTATCGATCTAGTACTGCGTGCATTGCCTTCTCTTCGCGTGTTTGCTGCCAATATCAAGAGTCCAGTAATGGATGACAGGGCCTTCGCTACACGACGTCGGAGCATCTTCCGGCGTGCCTGAAACTGTCCCAGCAGTGTACTACCGTTCGCAGCGGGTTCATTGTCTGGCTGGGCCAGCTCAAAGTCCGAAATCTGTTCATCGGAGTCATTGTCGTTGGTGGTATTAACTTGATGTTCTGGGTTTGTTGCAACTGGTTTCGCTTCGGTACCTTCCTTTGGGACGAGAGTTTGAAAGACCAGTGTGATTCGTTCGTGCGCCGGTTTAAGTATGTCGTCGATGATGCGGCCCAAAAGATCGGTTCTGTTCCATCGCTGCCACAGCGTAGTGCTTGCCGGGGTAGTAGCAGGCATGTGCTTCGTAGTGAACGACAACGATAGATCTTCCTCACTACTTGCTGGATTAGCCTGGGCATTTGTTAGGTTCGCTTTTGTATCAATCAACTGCAGTTTATCGGCCTTCTTGTCCATTTTCATCATCATTCGAAAGTCGCTTATGTGTGACTGAGGATCGTCCGGTGTGGAGGATGAACTGATTGCACGCGCCAGAAGATCTCCGAGGAATGGTTTGCTTACCACAAGCGAAAACTGTGTAATGTATATTGAACATGGTGTTTTAAAACGAACATTGCAAGCACTAAACGATTGTGAAACCACTGAAGTAAAACGTACCATTGATAAAACAGTTATCACTGTTATGCTGATGCATGCTGAAGGCATAATTTAAGTGTTTTGTTCGCTCACTTTCTATTCTAGCTACACACTGTCTCGATCACGCTGTGGTGTGCTGCACCTTTGATCAGTACGGAGCGTTCCACAAATCTACAACACTAATCGAAAGCAGCTCAATCACGAACTGATGCGGTCGTGTGTCGGGGTGCCTTCGGTTGGGTATGTAGCATTAGCCCCTAGTCGATTTGGTACGTTTTGGGTGTACCTCCCACCTCACGCACTTTCGGCTGCTTTATATGCGTTAATCGTGGTGACAATGGGACGTGACGCAGTAGAAGTAATTTGTGATGTTTACCACGTTCAATGTTAAGGTAGCGCGCGGCATTAAATGTGACTTGCCGGTTGGTCGTCGGGAAAGACTGGGGAAAAACCTTGTGCCAATGCATTTTGGCTGTGGCATACCGGCACAAGGTAAAGGTAGCGATAATTGTGTGTTGACAAACGTGAAGAATGCAATCGCGATTGATGCTCACTGCAAATAGTTGGGCGATAAGCGGATATGTTTTTATTTTTGCAAACGGTGACGAGCGCGTGTTCTCGCTGTTCCAATTCCGAGCCCAAAGTTATGTGGGAGTGGGATAAAATACCGCAAATGAAGAACAGCGTAGTTTTAAACAGATAGCTACTTATTCGGTTATCGGGCTGTGCTCAAAAAAACCGTTTTGCGTTCTACATCTCCTATAGAAGTGTTCGAAAGTTATCCCCCGGTCTTGAGGACAAACGCTTCTACCCCATATTCTCACCAGCTTTGGCCTACTACTTCTCTTCTGTCTTTGGGAACAATCTAAGAAGATTTTACAGATGGAGCTTCTGGTTCAAATGAGTGGAAAATACAGAACGAAAATCCAGCACCGGCTTCATTTTTTCTTAATGAAAATGTCTAATATAATTTCAGTGCTTATTTCAACTGCTAATTATAAAATAATAAGATTCGCACTTTTTAGCCATGCAGCGACTATTTGATTTAATAGTCAGTTTTTCACAACAAGTAGTCCGGATTATGGTTCGAACGACGTTGCTATTCTACTGGACCCTTAGACCGAAAGGAAAATAGATCAGAATAATGGAGTTAACGATCAAATAGTAAATAAATTCTATTCACGTGACGGATCAGTAGAGTTATGGTTTTGCTTCGCTTGTTTTCCTTCTACGGCTCAACAACCGTGGTCAGTCAATGTCTACTAATTTATGAGCATGGTTGTCTGTTATCGGTCCTTGGATAGCGGGGTGATAACTATAGTATACGGAAGAGCCCTGTCCGTTCGGGAAACTCATGACGTGCATGTTCTAAAATCGCACAGTCCTACATGACTGGCGTGCAAACTGCGTTTACGCATTAGAATTTTATTTGAATTTTATCATTTAAAAGTTTACATACTTTGGAAAGCATGGAATTTCATCATGTACGTGAGATTCGTGATTTTTGCTGCTGTTGCGAGTTCTACAGAAATTCACTCTGATCAGTGTATGCACGTGTAGAGCCCGTTAAATTTGAAAAGTAAAAATGGCCAATTTCGATTGCACTCGCCCACTGTGTTACCATTTGACATCGCTGTTGCGGTTGTCAAAAGAAGGCGTCAATGCTGCTATTATTGTTATTGTTGTGCCGTCATTGCAGCATCGTTCGCATACTCTTCTGGTTTTAGCGATAAAGGGACGTTTAAAAACGCCCCAAAATCCGTAGCAAAGATGAATTTTGCTCCGGTAACTTCGAAAGCGTTCAGTGCTATGCAAAACCTTGACATAGCGCAGCTGGCCACTTGCAGTCAACAGGAAATTCGTCCACTGCTACCGTGCCTGGTGCGTATGAGCTTGCTGTCACCGCTGGACAACACCAAGGGATGGGCCGAAGCACGAAAACAAATTCTTTCGCTGCTGGTCGGTATCGAGGTGGTGAACAATATCGTGTCACTGCTGCAAGTCAACTATCACGAGCTGGAAATCGATGTAAAAAAGGAGCAACAGATTCGGTACGTAATTTTCTGCTCAATCGAGAGGCAGCTGTATTTCATTGTAGCATGTATTATACGGTCGCAATTTCAGGCAAAAGATTGGCTACACTACACAAGATTCGGCACAATTTCACAGCCTCCCGAATGGAATCGTTATGGGGTTTGAGCGAGCCGATGGCACCAACAAGGTGCGCGTTGTTTTGTCCGAGTTGTTTTACCTGCAGGCGCAAATCAACGAGCTGACAACGCAAGCATCACTGCAGAAATCGTCCTCCAACGAGCTTACCATACGCCCTTCAGAGCTGTTCGACAATGAAATCTATCTGGAGGAAATTGCAGATATCATTTGCATTGCACTGGCCGAACTTCCTTCTCTTCTTAACCTGCAAGAAGTGGTAGAAACGCTCCTGTATGTACGTAACGGCTCCAAGATTGTGTGCTGGATCGTAGCCAACATGCCCGATTGCTTTCGCGAAGTGGTGACCGCACTGATCACCAACAGCGATGAAGACACCACCGATGGACGCGTGAAGCTGGCGGCACTGTACGAGCTGAGCGAAATGAACCCAAGCCAAGCACTCTCGATGCGCACGATCTGCGTGGAAACGGTAAAGATGCCCTCGCTCATGATCAAATTGAGCCTTCAGGATCCCCAAAATCTAGTAGCGTTCGTTTCCGGTTTGTTGCTGGGAAACGATCAGAACATTCGCTCCAGCTTTGCACTGTACATTCGCACGAGCCAAAAGCGCAAAGGCGACGTGTTGCATCAGCTACGGGAGGAATTACTGAAGCAGCTTATGAACATCAACGTGCAGTCCGTGAATGGAGCGCTGCCGGAAGAGCTGGTTGTGCAGGCGGCTGCTATTGTGCGACTGTACTGTGCACTACGCGGCATCTCTGGAATCAAGTTCTTTGATGAGGAGATACAACTGCTGATGCAGTTGATCACCTCCAAACCGCCCCCAACGCCGGCCGGGATTCGGTTTGTCTCGTTGGGGCTCTGCATGTTCATTGCATGTCCTTCTCTTATCGCGCATCAATCGCACGAGGCCAAGATGATTGAGTGGATCCAGTGGTTGATCAAAGACGAGGCTTATTTTGAGAGTGTTAGCGAAGTGTCGGCCTCGTTCGGTGAAATGCTTCTACTGATGGCGATCCACTTCCACGGCAACCAGCTGGCACACATCTGCGAACTAGCGTGCTCTACATTGGGGATGAAATTTTCCCTGCGTCCAAACACGATCACTCGTATGAAGGTGATCTTTACGCAGGAAATATTTACGGAGCAGGTTGTGGCAGCGCACGCCGTGAAGGTACCGGTGACGTTAAACTTAAGCGCAACCATCCCGGGATATCTGCCGGTGCATTGCATTCATCAGTTGCTAAAATCGCGCGCGTTCTCCAAACATAAGGTTCCAATCAAAAGCTGGATATATAGACAAATCTGTAATTCGGTCACCCCAATGCACCCAGTGTTGCCGGCCCTGATTGAGGTTTACGTTAGCTCCATCATACTGCCAAATCAGAAGGGCCTGCAGGAACAGCACACGCACAAGGCACTGTCTGAGCAGGAGATATCGCAGGTATTTCAGAATGCGGCTGGACTGTGGAACAAAGCTGGTGCAGCTGATCGGTCGGGCAAAGAGCACGGCCATCAGCAGCCGATGGAGGTAGACGATGCGGGTAATCGGCAACCGAATCTAACACCCCAGCTGCTGCTGCTCTACTATCTACTGCTGTACGAGGATGTTCGGCTTAACAGCATGACGCAAATCATTACCAGCGGTCGGCAGGTGAAGGCCTACACCAACGAGTTCATGTCCGAGCTGCCGATAAAATATCTGCTGCAACAGGCACAAAAGAATCAGCACGAGTACAGTGCTCTGTTCAGTCCGCTGTTGCGTCTGTTGGTGTCACACTTTCCCCATCTGTCGTTGGTGGACGATTGGATTGACGAGGAGTCCTTTGCGTTCATCGATAGTTCCGCGGGACCAAGCATAAGCGAGCACATGATCGTTGAAGCGTTTGAAGAGATCGAGCTGAATCCGGCACGTGTTATCAAGTTGCTGCGCAGGATGATGCGTAAATCACCGACGGATTTGTGGCCACTGGCATCTACCTTTATACGATATTTCAAACACACGCTTAATCCCACCGTTCCGTCGTTCCTACAAGAACTATACCGGCAGGTTTGGATGCGGTTGAACACGGTCTTCCCTCGGCGGCTTTGGGTTATGTCGATAAACGCGCTAATGCCGGCGGACAAGGTGACGAAGAATTTCACCCTCTCACAGGAAAAGATACTGTACGATCCGCTGCAGGTACTGCGTTGTGATAAGCGTGTCTTTCGTTGTGCCAGCGCACTTACCGTCGTGTTGCGCATTCTACAAGCGATACTGGCTGCATCGAGAAGTCAGCTATCACGCCACATGTTCGACAAACCGCTGATTGACATAGGGAATCAGGTGAAAACAGACAATGACCGTGAGGAGCTAAAGCTGGCGCTGATTGCCACACAGGAAAGTGTTGCCGTGCAGATCATACTGGAGGCGTGTCTCGAGAATGAAACCGACTGCTCGGAACCGGGCAGGCAGTGGGCACTGCGTGAGGTTCGTGGCGTGATTTGTTCGTTCATTCATCAGATGTTCATCGCGGAACCGTCCCTGGCGAAGCTGGTCCATTTTCAGAGCTATCCGCGTGAGCTGCTGGCGATAACGGTGCGCGGCATTCCGTCTATGCACATTTGTCTCGATTTCATACCAGAGCTTCTCAGCATGGCCGAGATGGAAAAGCAAATATTTGCTATCGACCTTGCGTCCCATCTTTCCCTGCAGTACGCGCTGCCGAAATCGTTGAGCATTGCAAAGCTGTGTCTCAACACACTTACGACTTTGTTGGGAGGTGAGTTTCCAACTTTTCCGTAAGCGCTGAAGCGGCACAATCGCTAACACTCTCAATTTCTTTCCGCAGTTCTGTCTGGAGACACTCGCATCGAAATGTTCCGGGCCGTCCTGCCGTGCATCGTGCGATTTGCCGAAGCGTTTCCACCCTTGCTGGATGAGTGCATACAGTATCTGCTTCAGCTCGGGCGAATAGTACAATCGCAAACAGCACTCGGACGTTCGACATCGCTTCCCTCACTGTTCGTTGGCCAGGATTGCAAGCGGCGCACACAGAGCGGTCAGATGCAACACGCCGAAAGCCTGGTCGATGAAGTAAGGGAAACGTTCACCAAGTTGCTGGATGCAGCCGTCCTAAGCCCGAAAATATACTCGCATTCGGAAACGTCCGGGAGTTAGGAACAATGAACGAGAAGGTGAAGGCGATTCGTTAGGTACACGATACTGCAACGGAGGTACGCTAGTTCGAATTTTCAGTGACAGTTTTATGAACTTGCTGTGAATGCCGCTCTAGACAAGATCAAATTACAGATTTTCCAGCAATGAAAGGCATACGCCAAAACTGAAATGTATAATATGACCTCTTTTGTGTAAATAACCGTGCCCTAGAATAACAGGGTTGAAAGATATAAATTTATTATTTCTTTTTAAACTTTCTAATTTTACTTTCGTGCCACTGGTTCGCATTGCGTGCTTTAGTAAATTCGTTCGCAAACGGATCCACTTTCTCCACTATCGTTCCATTCGGTTTCTGCTTGTACTTAAACTCTACTGATCGTTTTCGAGGACCCTTCCACTCCTGCACTTCCTTTGGAAAGGCAAGGGGATCGCAAACGCAGGCAACAATTTTATCTGCAGTGGTAATTTTCACTTCATCTTCCACCTGTCTACGCACTATTGGTATCTTTTTCAATGGGACACACGGAGGAAGCTCTTCTTCCAAATTGATATCGACAATTTCATCGAAACCGGTTAAAAGACGAACCCCGCTTACTTCAGTCGATCCGTTCGTCGAATTTGGTTTACTTTCTGTATCATCGAATTCTATTACGGCGCTGATAAGTTTGGACAACTTTTCGGCCGTATGCTTTTGCATGGCAACTGGCACTTTCAGCTCGCTGTGGAATGTGAAATCCTCTTCGTCTAGGAATCGATTTGATTTCAGCACAGTTTTTTTAACCACTGCAATGTATAATAAAATTATACGGGTTGAAAAAGATATATTATTCATAGGCTTCGGTATTTACCCTCCGGAACAGGAGAAGATTTCACAGCTTGACTATGTGCTGGCGAATCAGCATTTTTAGATGTTGTTTGATCTGTATAAAGTTTGTCGTTCAGAAAAGAAGTATCTACAGCCGATAGTAGTTGAGCGTTTATTTCATTATCACTACTGTCGGAATCAGACATCTTTACACAAAATAACAATTTTTTTCGATATCCGGACGCCGGTAAAATGTGAAGAATGGACTGCTCAAAATAAACAACACCTTCCCGGTTCGAGAAAATGTGACATTTGTGGCCGAGATACGTACAACTATTTAAAACGATTTAAATTTTAAACACAAAAAATATTGGAAATATTTGTATAAGAAAACATATTGAAAAGGAAATTTTTTAAATAATTTGTCCAGTGTTTTGTACTGTGTACAACTATTAAAGAATATTTAAATATTTCTCTCTGCGTTGCATTTACATATCTCTCCTATAGCGACCTGGGTAATTGTTTAGTTGGCAAAAAGCGTTTGACTGAAGGCAAGCAAAGAAAAAGTGTCTTCTCCTATAGCAGTTGTGTACAGAATCAGCCCAATTGTTTTGTGATTAATTATTGTTCACGGGCTTCTAACCGGCCGTAATTGAACGCCAAAAATGCTTTCCTCAGGGTCGGCCGCAATCGGAGTGAGTGCGTTGGCCTCTACGGCGTACGGAAATGAGCGCACAGAGGTGGCCGAATACGCGAACGAAGGTGGCTTCTTCCATGCAGATTACAAAAAGTTAGTAGCGCTGCCGTTTAAGGGGTGGGGTGCTCCACCATATGTTGAACACCGTACTTACTGGTTGCTTATCAAAATCTCGCTTTTGCATTACAGGCACGATGACTTGAAGCAAATGTTGGACAGCAATAAGGACAGCCTTAAGCTGGAAGCGATGAAACGCATCATCGGCATGATTGCGAAGGGCCGCGATGCATCCGACCTATTTCCGGCGGTCGTGAAGAATGTGGTGTCGAAAAATATCGAGGTGAAAAAGCTGGTGTACGTGTACTTGGTGAGGTACGCAGAGGAGCAGCAGGATCTTGCGCTGCTTTCGATATCCACCTTCCAGCGGGCATTGAAAGATCCGAATCAGCTGATACGTGCCAGCGCACTGCGTGTGCTTTCCAGCATTCGTGTGTCAATGATTGTACCAATCGTGATGCTCGCAATCCGCGATTCTGCTTCCGATATGAGTCCATACGTGCGCAAAACGGCAGCCCATGCCATCCCGAAGCTATACCACCTGGACCCAGAGCAGAAGGATGAGCTGATCGTGGTGATTGAGAAGCTGTTGGCCGATCGCACTACTCTGGTGGTCGGATCGGCCGTGATGGCATTCGAGGAGGTGTGTCCCGAGCGGACAGAGCTGATCCACAAAAACTATCGCAAACTCTGCAACCTGCTGGCGGATGTGGACGAGTGGGGACAGGTGCTTATCATAAACATGCTGACGCGATACGCAAGAACACAGTTTCTGGATCCGAATGCTGATGTAAGTATCTCAGATTTCTCGATCGACCTATTGTTGTATCTAATGATAACGGTATCTTTTAGGACGATTATGATTACCAGGAAGCTGATAACAAGCCTTTCTACGAGGATGAGTCCGATTCCGATGCTTCGGATCGCAAGCGTAAGGAGAGTGCCGTAGCATCCCCTCGCAAAACCTACACCCTCGATGTGGACCATCGGATGTTGCTGCGGCAAACGAAACCGTTGCTGCAAAGCCGTAACGCATCCGTCGTGATGGCCGTCGCGCAGCTGTACCATCACGTGGCTCCCCGCAACGAGGTGGAGATTGTAGCGAAAGCACTTATACGATTGCTGCGCAGCTATAAAGAGGTGCAGAGCATCGTGCTCACCTGCATCGCCTCGATGACCATTGAGCGGAAATCTATCTTTGAGCCGTTCATAAAGTCGTTCTTTGTGCGCACCAGCGATCAAACTCATATAAAGCTTTTGAAGTTGGAAATTTTAACAAACCTTGCCACCGGAAGTAATATTTCGGTGATTTTACGCGAATTTCAAACGTACATCAGTAGCAACGACAAGGAGTTTGTAGCGTCTACGATTCAAGCTATTGGACGGTGTGCAGTTTCCATTTCGGAGGTAACAGAAACATGCCTGAGCGGCTTAGTGCATCTGCTCTCGAACAAGGATGGTATGTGGGGTAACGTTCTTCATTACAGGCATTATTCTAATATTCTTCTAATTTTCCATTTCCACGTTGCAGAGTACGTTGTGGCGGAAAGTGTGGTCGTGATTAAAAAGTTGCTGCAGACGAAAAAGGAAGAACACTTTGAAATCATTTCGCAGATGGCAAAGCTGCTCGATTTCATCCAGGTTCCGGCGGCTCGGGCCTCCATACTGTGGCTTATCGGCGAATACAACGAAAAGGTGCCGAAGATCGCCCCCGACGTGCTGCGCAAAGCGGTTAAGAGCTTCATCGATGAGCAGGACATCGTAAAGCTGCAGGTACTGAATTTGGCCGTGAAGCTGCACATTACCAACCCGAAACAGACGTTCCTGCTGTGTCAGCATCTGCATAATCTCGCACGCTACGATCCCAACTACGACATTCGCGACCGTGCACGGTTTTTGAAACCATTCCTGTTGGCCTCGCCGGATGGAAGTGATGCTGCCGGTTCTGTTCTGGTTGCAAAGGCAAGGCAAATTTTCCTATCGGAAAAGCCAGCACCAACGCTCGAAAGTATGTATCATGGACGTCGTCAGTATCAGCTCGGATCACTGTCCCACTATCTGAACATGCCCACGAACGGTTACCAAGACTTGCCCTCGTGGCCAACGGAAGCGCCAGACAGCTCGGTACGAAATGTGGAACCACCGGCATCAATGGGAGGAGTAGAGTACGCTGGTCGGACGGGTAATGATCGTGCCGGAAGCGGCAATTCAGTTGGAGAAGGTGATCGTCGCAAGAAAAAATCGAAATCTTTCTACTCAGGATCGGAAGATGGCAGTCGATCAAGTACGACGGAGGGTGCGTCCACAGCGTCGGACACTTCTTCATCGTCCGGGTCCGGGTCGGGTTCGGGATCATCGTCATCGTCGGGTTCGTCAAGCTCTGGAAGCGGGTCTAGTGGTAGTGAAAGTGGCAGTGGCAGCAGCAGCGACAGTGGTAGTAGTAGCAGTGGCAGTGAGGATAGTGACTCCGCTTCATCGAGCGATAATGCATCACGGAAGGGACAGAAAAATGCTACCAATGCTCGTAACGTAACTACGAAAGGTAATGGTCAGAAGAGGGATAGACCAACCAAAAATGCTTACAACGAGGTTGACGGTACGAGTCGATCGAAGAAGGAAAGCTCGCTTGAAGGCAGTGATAGCGATAGTAGTGGAAGCTATGAATCGTCCTCATCTTCTACTTCGCCGGTTAGGACGTCGAAAAAATCATCCTCCAAAACTCAAACCAGTAAGCCGAACAAACCGGTCAGAGAGGAGAAAAAATCTACAACGAATGTTCCGAGCAAAAGCAATCTGGACCTTTTGCTCGATCTCGACGACATTCCTCCGATCGGCCCGGTGATGACACCTTCGTTGGGTGGATTTTTAACGCCGATGGCAGCACCGAACACGGTGAACCTAGGTGCGGGAATTGAGTTGGTTGGTCCCAGCTTTATTCCGATCAAAAAGCACGAGCTACTGAACAAGGTTAACGGGTTCGGACTGGGGATCGAGTATCGATTCTTGCGTTCTCCGCATCTCTACTCGTCGCGCATGGTATCCGTGGAATTGACGTTCACAAATCACGGTAACGTCGAGCTGCTCGACATCGAGATGGGCAAGAAAGGGAACCTTCCTGCTGGTATGGCTGTAAACGATTTCGCACCCATCGGTCGGCTTAATCCGGGACAAAGCGTTACCGGAATGTTGGGAGTAGATTTCAACGATTCTACCCAGCCTGTTCGGCTTGAAATCTGTTCGGGAAGCGGTACGAGCACGGTCACGTTGAAGGCCCCGGTCGGTGAGATGGTGCGCTCGGTAGCCATCACGGAGAGCACGTTCGACAGTGAACGTGCCAAGCTGCGTGGTATGACGGAACATTCCTGTACGCTGCAGTTGAGTGATGCACTTTCGCCGGAGGATAAAAGTTTGCATCGGGCCGTGTTTGAGGCAAGCAATGTGGCGAGTGTGGCAGCAGATGTGAAGGATGACTCCTGCCGACGGTTCCTTTTTGCGGGACAAACGATGAGCTCCAAAAGTTTGGTGCTGTTGGTGCTCGAACAGAGCAATCCAGCCGATGATAAGAATTCATATTCGTTATCTGTAAACTGCGAAAAGTTGGTCGTAGGATCGATGCTGTTGAACGAGCTAAAGGCGGTGCTGAAGCAATAGGATGGATGTTCGGTGCGAAGAGACCGATTACTTTTTTCCGGTTTTCCATTATGCTAACTAACCTGAAGTCTCTACGAAGCAAATGTGTGCTAATTGTATTATTATATTTTTATGCAATCTCATATATGCGCATAAATGTGCAACTTAAAATATTTCAATAAACGAGCAGATAAAACAAAAGTCGTAACAAGCTGTTCAAAACAATGTTGATTTTTGGGTGTCTCAAGATGACTACAGTATTGTTTCATCTCGCTTATAGTTACCTTTGCGACTTCCATGATTTTCGCCCATAGGTTTGACAGTTCTGCTTCCATATCATTTGCGGTGCACTCGGCAACATTTGTTTGTAAATTGTAAAGTCAAGCCTAAACTAACTCCCGCTCCATCAAGTGATTATATTTTAAATCTTTTGGGGTTGAAAACAACCATAAGTGGGCAGTATTTCGTTCGCAGCTTTGTACGGTTGTACGTGGCATCGCTTTTCAACTCTAGTGTGCTATTCAATCAGCCGAACAGTATACAAACATGGCCGGTTTAGAATCGATGATTGTGGAAGAAAAACAACAGCCAGTGAAATCGGTTGACCGGGAAAAGGTACGTAAATCCATAGTTTTTGAGCTGGAGGCAGAAGCATCTCACCGTGGTAATCATTCGATTTGAACTCTTCTCCATGTTTGCCCACCACCAGACTTGCCCGCTGTTGTTGCGGGTATTCTGCTCGACCGGACGCCATCATTCGACCAACGAGTACTCTTACGGCAATGTGCCGTCAAACGAGCTACAGATCTACACCTGGATGGACGCAACGTTACGCGAACTGACGACACTGGTGCGAGATGTTAACCCGGAGACGCGACGCAAGGGCACGTTCTTTGACTTTGCCATCGTTTACCCCGAACGTGGATCGATGTTCCGGATGCGCGAGATTGGCGTTACCTGCTCCGGCCAGAAGGGGGCGGACGATTCGAAAACCCTCGCCCAGGCAAAGTTTACGATTGGAGATTTCATGGACATTAACATTACGCCACCGAACAGGATGCCACCGATCCGACGCCAGGGTCGACCATACTAGAGACGGTACATGGGGTAGGATGCGCACGTGCGAAGAGACGTGCACACCCGCGTATGAGAGAAGCGTGACTGGACACCATCTTCCCGTTTGAGCTGAACGATCAGATAACCAAATCTGCCACAATCGCGCCGAGTTTTACGGGAGCAATTTGTGTTTACTTTAGAATGGTAGAAAACTGTGCGTGGTTTTACATTTAAAGTGATTAATTTTCCATCACACCGAAGCGGCCACACGCGTGGTTGATGAAATGTAAATCATTTATTTCACCTTTAGTTTGGAGTGTGTTTTTCTGCGCTTTTGTTCATTTAATTGAAAAACAACTTAAAAGCGCGACACGAGTGTCAGTTCTATTACAAATAAACAAAACTTTTCCTACATTAGAATTTTCGCTTTATTATCGCTCGCTCAATTACACCAAAGAAGGATTAGGGTTTGAGGAGATGGTGATGGTGAGCCCGATGTCACAGCATGGTCTCGCTCTTAAATCTAGTTACGGTAGTACTGTGGCTGCTGCTGCTGCTGTCCGCCCGGTCGCTTGGACTGCTTCTTGCCCATGTTGTTCAGATCGAGGCGCTGACCGTTCGGCAGGACGGCCTTGTTTTCCTGATAGTCCACCTCGAGGTTGTCCTCGTCGTCCTCGTCCCGCTGATTCGGATCACACTGGATGCCGGTTTCGTAGGTGTACTCGCGCTTCTCACCATCCGGATCCACATATCCATAGCGGCCACTAGAAGTAAAGGGAACAGGTTTTATTACTCTCTGGAGCTGAAAACGCCGTGTCCATGACAGCCATTGTACTTACCGCGTGACGCAGTCAATGCCGATCGTTTCCTCCTTGAACGAACCGTCATCGTTCTCGAAGCCCCACGTGATCGAACCGTCCTCGTGCTCTTCGCGCCACTTGCGCAGAATCTGCGCGACCGGCTTCCGCTTGCGGTCCTGGTCCTGCTGCTCTTGCTGCGAATGCGGGCGGGCCTGCGACGTGGGGCGACGTTCCTCGTCGTGGAAGTGCTGCTGCTGCTGCGGCTGGCGGAACGACTGCTGCGGTGCGGCAATCGGTGCCGGGCGGGCAATCTGCTGCGGCGCCGGCCGGTACTGCTTCGGGGTAGGCTGGGGTTGCGGCTGGGGCCGCTCGACCGGGAAGCGGGACGGTTCCTTGTCGGTGGAGAAGAAGCGCTCCGGGATCTGGGCGCGCGGAATCGGTGCCGGTCGGTTTTCCTGTGCATTGAAGCGAGAGAGAACATTGTGCTGTAGTTCGCGTTCGCGCTCGGACGACTGCTCGTCCGCCGGGATCGGGTACTGCAGGGCGGGAGAGGCGGCCGGGGAGGGCGGTGCGGGCGCCGGAGAGGCTAGGAGCGCGGGCGAGGGATGGTGGTGGGGTTGTTGGAGCTGCGGGATGAAGGCGGGTCGGAAGTCGTCCTCCGGTTCCTCGGTCACCGGCTTGTGCTCGACCGTGCTCGGTTCGTGGAATTTGGGAAGGGCGGACGGCAGTTGGTGGTGGATGGCGTTCGGGGCGGCGATGCGCACCGCACCCGGACGTCGCACGCGTATTACTTGCGGTGGCTGCTGCGGAAGGAGACGCTCCTCGCGGATCGGTGGCAGCGGGATCGCGCCGGGGATGTTTAGCCGCGGCGGTGCCGGCCCGTACTGGGCTGTCGCTAGGGTGATGAGTCCCGCCAGGGGAAGCTGCAAGAGCGCAATGCAAAGGCGATGTAAGTTGGGGCGCGAATGTTGGATTCGGCTGAACCGATTAGTTGTAGCGGATGGTCAAGTTGCAAAAGCCGTTAATCGATTGTCATCGGAGAAAGTGGCTATTATTGACCGTCGCAGTGTGACCATACGCTCTAAGGGTTGCGTGAGTGGACAGGAGAGTGAGAAAGTTCAGAGGAAGTTTTTAATTACGATAATGCACGGCAATTATGAGCATGCTCACAATCACTTCGGGCAAACCTTACACTACACACATCGAGATTAGGGTCGTCGTTCACATAGCCAAGCTAATTAGTTTAAACTCCGAGAGATAATAGGTGATAGGACAGCTTGAAATTACAAAATTGATTACAGATCTTGAGGTGGTGCACATTGGACTAGGGAGAAACACATTTCCATAACCCGATTCCCCAAGCCGTTTGGAGGCTTTTCCGTTTTCCACGCTCCGCACCGATCGAATCCCTCATGCGGGGGTATCGGTCAGCGTACTGTTGCAGCGTTCGAAGTGAAAGTGAAAAGTGCCATGCCGTGTACCAGTTTTACCAGCGCCAAGCAGCTGGCTTAACGGCATACGTCCAGTGTCGCAATCGGGACCGGGTCGGGTAATAATACCCGGTTTTCGGAACGCTATGAAAGCATGGTCGCGTATCGCTTGGTTCATTGACTTCTCCAACAGGCAATCGGTGACCCATGGGTCTTTCTTTTCACGCTTCGCTGGTGACGAAGAACGTACGGTAAACTTGACAGTGTTTTGCCTTTTCAACTTTTCGCGTGTCCTTCACCTCGGATGGACGGTTAAGTGAGTGCACGCTAGCGAAGTTCCGGGTGTGTTCTTTCTCCCGGGAGTATCGTTGAATGCTCTACTCTGTCGGACTATGACTTTCAAGGGAAGCCTGATCGTATCTTGAACGCGCTTTGTATGATTAATGATTTATGAGTGCTTGAGAAACTTCTAGATTCCCTGAAAAGCTTAAGAGCTTGCCAGATCTTCCATCGGATCTGAATCTGGAAAAATTGCACCTTTCAGTAGTACATACCTCAAAACTGTGCAGATTTCGGCTAAAAAGAACACCAAAGAGTACAAGCAACACATCGTATGGACATTTCCCATCAATGCTTTGCAAAACTGGGTCCAACGATATACAACCTTCACCGCTAGGCCGTAACCATCAAAGAAGCGGAAAGTGCCATTTTACAACGCCCAATTACGATTGGCAAGGTCAAACGTGCGCACCCGCACGGGTTCCCTTCTAAATCGTTACTCAACACGTCCACCATGTGTTGCTCATAAAAAGCTGCCGTCCGATTGACAAGCCGCAGATCGTGTGAGCGTTTCCGCATCCGCATCGCATTCGTGGGCAAAAGAGCAGCAGAACCAAACAAACAAAACGGCCATAAAGAAAGCCAATCGGTCCATGGAGGGTCAGTTGGTCAACTCGATCGCACGCGGACGCCTGTTTGCTCACGGCTGTCCGCTCGTGCCATCGCCATCGCTGTAATGGCACCGTAATGGCGCACCACCAAATGGTGGGCAATTATGAGTAGGCAATTGGGCGATGAGGAAAACCGATATCTGGAGCACCTGGGTCATGATATGCAATCATCATTGTCGTCATCTCCCAATAAAAAAAAAACTTGCTGCAACATTAGTGTCGTAAGCTACGGTTATACCGGACTCTTATCGAACGATAAATGTTTTAACAAAATCTGGAAAGGGGTTGGAGGGAGGCTAACATCCGTCGGAGACGGATTATCTCCATCTTGAAGCCATTGTTCCCACTTTATGTTGCTAAAATGTTGTCAAAGAACCAATCCATTAGCTTCTAAGATCGCTCAAAGCGTGTTGACTTTTGCGATCAGAGCCAATCGTTGGTCAGATCTTACGCTCGATCTCGTTAATCCGATCGATCGCGCTGGGAGGTTTCAGGTTGGGTTAGTTTTATTAGCTACCATGCCTTCTCAACGTTTGTTTGACCTTATGGTCAGCTAAAAGGCTTTAAGTTCGGGACATGCAACAGGCTAATGATGTTGCGAGAGGTGGTTAAGGTGAACTTTACGTTTGGCAAGCATGGAAATGACGGAAAATCATTAACGGAGTTTGAAAAATGGCATTCTACGCTAAAAACACCTGCCGGATAATGGTTTAGAATGGAAGCAAATGCTGACTAAGGTAGAAAAGAGCTGGTTAGATAGAATGGTTAGGATGGTTGGGATAGAAAGCTTTCAATACAGATAAGCATCTGGTTTATTCATCAGTTGTAGCAAAACAACAAAATATTAAGCGAGGAAACAGTATGTAAAGCACAAAATCAGATGAGATAAGTACAAATAAAAATCAGATGAATATTGTCTATAAATGGAAATATCTCTGGGGAGTAGACTGCTTACCAATGGCGCAACAATTTTGTATACTCGCGCACATCAACTCCCTTTCCCATTGAATATGCAAATAATACACTTTGGGATTGCAACCGATCGCAGTGTCTTGTCTGCAGAATCTGAAGGCTTCACCCGCGTATGCTAATAACCACAAGCCCACAATCCTGCGAAACAATGACACTCGACTGTCAGCCTGTGTCACACAGTGCAAGAGACATTAAGAAATTGGCTCTTTTTTGTACTCCATCTAAGCCCACGGTGTAGGACGGTGTTGGGGCCAATGGCCTGTTTGCAAACGGGTCGTCTCATAGCCGCCTCATCAGGTTTTCTTTTACGATCCAATTTGGAAAGTTCACTAATCAAACATGCACGACCGTGCGTTGGGCTGCACTCCGATCAGGAGGGGGGGGGTCTTTAATCCGTCCCACAATAGCGGAGGGACACACGGGGTCTTCATGGTTCGGGATTTGCAATGAATCGATTTGGGGTCGCCCGGTTTTGGTATTCATCATCCGTGTCGCCGGCTGAACGGAGAAGCTCTTGCAATTGCAGCGCTTTCCCCTGCTTGGTGAGTGTTCTTTCTTCACAAATCCCGTAGCGGACATGGATGGATTTGGAAGGCGAAACACCTCTTTCCGTTACACCGATTCGATACAATTTGCATCTCATTTTAGTGTGCTTATTTCGCTCGGTTCGTCGTCGTGACATGAAGCACTTTAGCTTCACAGTGCCAAAGGCTTCGCCCCCCGGGGGAGGGCATCACGTGAAACGGTGTGACACTTTTCCCGCCAAGGCAGTAATAGATTGCGCCGGGCTGCTGTTGTCGGTCGGACCGTTCGGTCGTTCATCGTCTTATTGTCATTCAAATTGCTACTTTATTGTGAACGAATGCAGCACCAGACGGGACGAGCGTACGGTCCCGTGTTAAAACGCAACGTTGAAAATGAAAGTGAAAAATTGGACACGATTTATGGTGTGCGTGGTTTGATGGATGTACTTAAGTATTGTTATGTCGCGTAACATTGCCCTCTGGGTTGTCGCCTTGTGTGACAGCCTTAGACGTTACGCAATGCCAGAAGCCTGATCGGCTCGTGATCGTCCTGAAAAAGCGAGCGAGGCCGATGACTCTTATCCGGGTATCCAGCGAGGCAGCACGTGCGTGGCCTCTGTGGCGCATTTTAATGTGTGCGTGTGTGTGTTATTTATATCGTGTAATAAAGTTAAGTTTTATTCGTACTTGTTGTATTATGCGTGTTTGTTACTGTAAAGTGTAGTGTGCAGTTGAGAACATAACAAGTATGTCTTGAGGTGTTAGCAAAGTTGTTAAACAGCACATCGAGTGAGTCACGCAGCAAAGGCGTTATTTAATCCCGAGCTTAAAATACATCAGAAAGACATTAAAGCCTGGGGAAAATATTTGAGAAACAGTGCAAAACAGGGGCTTTTGATTTACGAGTATTTTTAATCAATAAAAATAGTCTTTTTTCCATAAAATCAGTATGCTGTACTGATACTTAAAGCAGGACATATCTTTCAAAATAAGGAGTATGAAAAAAACTAATACCTTCACAAGCTTCGTTTATTTGCTTTTCTATGCGTTATTTTTGTTTGTTTTATTTAAATATGTTTCACCATTATATTCTTTTAACGTGTTGATTCACAACCATTGCTTACCAGTTTCTGAGCTCTTTCAAAGTTTACATCATTTCTATACACCATTTTCCCATGAGAAGTCCTGCTTTCCATTTTACCAGCGAGAACACCAAAGTGGTCTCGGTATAGAAATTCCCTTTCACCTAGTGTGCATTTACGGTAGTCACGGTTCGAAAGATTGTAACGTGTTGCATAAACCACCTACTCGCGTTTGCCGGCCCCATCTGGAACCAGGAATATGTGAGATAGGATGTTACATTCCTCAAGCTTGGAATCGTTCAAGGCGCTTTGCAAGAATTGGATCAATTTGAGTATCTGAGTACCTCTGGAGATCCGAAATTGAGTTACTTTTGCTACAATGCAAATGTGCTATGGAAAGAGAATCAATTGCCATAACGCTTGCCAGCTAAAAGTGCTCGTTTCCCGACATACTTCATCATGAGATCGAATTTTGGTATGCTTTCGCTTACGTTTTCTCCAAAAAATATAAACCAAACCCGAAACGGCTAAGAAAACCCCGCCATCTCACCTATCCCGACCTACGGCAAAAACTCGTTTTGAGTTTCCCTTCCGAAAACTCATTTATCTTCCTGCGGTGGAACAACATGCTGCACGAAAAGAAAGGATTGCGCAACTGAAACGGTATCGATTAACTATCCCACATGATCGCACCATAGCACCAGGGTTTCTTACAGGTTATCAAATAGCCTATCTTAGTTTGTACACACACACACTGACACGGGCTTTAGTGATTCTTTTGTTTCCGCCCGACGCTAATTTCCTTCCGCAAGGTTCGTGTCTTTTAATTAACTACCAGCGTTGAAGTCTACTGTTTTGCTTTCTGTAGCGTCGCGCTACGGGTGCGGAACAGCCGTAGCCGCCATTTAGGCGTAAAATAACCGTTCGCTTTCCTCGGTTTGTGTTTTGTGTTTTGTGTGTGCGGTTGAAAATCGATGCCGCGAAACGATAATCAAATGTGGCATTAGTTTGCTGTTTCAAGTGGCACCGGTGTTCCGAATCCGGCTAATGAAGGTGGGATGTGGCGCGGTAACAGGGCCATGAGGAAGTGTGCTGCGCATGAAAGGGTGGGTGATCGTCGAGGTTCGATCGATGCCAATCGGTCGAGCTGATTGGAATTCCTGTGCAAATTCTGCACCGTCTAATAGCGTGAATGCCACAAGACGCGGTGCGTGGCGCCGGGTGCCGAATTACTTTCTGATGCACAGTTTCACGCTCGGTTGGATGTAAGTCGGAGGATGTAAGCGGCCCAACAGAAGGCCACAGGGGTGTGGGGGATAAATCTCACAGCGAGAGGGGAACGAAGGCAAAACTTGTTTCTGCTTTCAGCCGATCGGTTCATTTGTTGCGCGAGTTAAATGTATGTTAAAATTAAGCACAATATTTTACGTTGATTGAATGAGATTGTTCCAAACAGAAAAAAAAAACAAACAAACGCTTTCGAAAAGCTGTACGATGATTTGCTGACATGGTTTTAGAAAACGTGTGGCGTTGTACACCTCGTTCCCTATACAATAAGTAAATGGCCATGAAAAAGGAATTCGCACAGCAAACATACTCATAAAATTTTGCATCCTTTCAACAAGCCTTGCATAATTTGAGATCGTTAAAGTTCGCCCATGCGTGCGAAGATGCAGTTGATTTTTTACGTCGTAGAAAAGCAAGATCATTTAAACAGCGCCATACCCAAGCGAACACCGCATTTCCTTGCAGCGACCATTACGTAAGGCGCGAATATAGCATAACAAAACCAAAAGAACGACACAACAAAAGTGCACCAATAACCTGATAGTGCCAGCCTGCATGAACCAATGAACCGGATCCCCGTGCGATCGAGCATGCGAGACGAAGCATAAGTTCGTCCTACAGTCGCACTGGCAGCCACGGAGCGGCACTTTGTACGGTACGGTGCTAGCCACAGCTTGAAGCAATCGGGCCAACAGAATGGGCCAGTTTTTGTTTATGAAATCATAACTTCGGCCCCAAGCGCACAGATGGTTAAGGTGGTGCGTTCTGCTGTCTTTAGACGGCCCTGCCTTCGAGCCACTAGCGACCTTTTTGCAAGGAGACCGCTGTCAGCAGTCGTCTTTAAAGATCACGTCACGCCGCGAGCCTTGAAGGATGTCAAAAATTAACCACAGCAAAACATGCTGGCCAAACATAAGAAAAACCTTTTCTACATACACTCGTCCTACTGGTCCAAGAATGAGGAAGTCAGTTAAATGTGCTCCACATTTGTATCGCGTCCACACGGGTGGACTTTTATCACATACCGAAACAACTTTCCTCCCTGTGGCTGTAAGCGCCACGTTGGGCAACATTCTCTCGCTGCGTTACTCAAGGCCTTACGGCGTCGGGGCTCTGCGTCTAGGATCTGGTTTCGCAGGCGTGTTTCATCGTGCGCTTGGTAAAGATACGGGCGGGAAAGAAAAGGGGCGAGCTCTGGAAAGGTGACGCGGGGGACGAAATGGTTCTCAAGCTGACCACTAATGTACCAAACCGACCGTTGTGTAAAGAAGGGCTTTGGGCAGAGTTGGGTTGGGTTGGAAGGGTAAAGCCAGCCCGTCCTCGCTCGCAAGTGCGCACAGATGCAGTACACTGCAGAGATCGGCTGACAGTGATCAAGTGATCAAAACTGTGATGTCATTGAGATGGAATTGGAACACGAGTGTAAGAAAGCGAACTGCTCGGTACCCTTTATGACAGGGTGGGTCACCTATTAACGACCGGTGGTGCGGTATTGCAGCACTGTACGACGGCAGTGCGCCGACGGCAGGGCGAACCTGCTTTTGGTGTCCTTAATTGTCACTCTGACCAGAATGCCCTTTGCTCAATACATTAAGCCGTTTTCCAGGGACATTTTATTGTTCGATATCAAAATATTTTGTTTTTTAAATGATTTTAAGATAACTCTAAAACATGCAATACACTGTTGATCGTAAATTATAAACCTACCAAAGCTAGCGTATATTTCATCTTGTGAATGGTGTAAATTTCAGGCTGCACACACACACGATCAATCTGTTTCTGGCAACCACTTTCACTAGAAACGGGTCCGTTCCGTCGTTCTGTTCTGTGTTTCGCACAAATGCACTTGAGTAACCTTTGTTCACTTTCTCTTTCACTAACGCCCTAAACACGCGCGTTTCCTTCCCTACACACGCTGCAGTCCAACGATCGCACGGTTGGCCACCGGTGAGAGGGTGGCAAAACTAGCTAAAACACGAACACGCTGACTTGCAAACCGTTCCAGACAACGATCTGCTAGCAAATAACCATTCCGAGCGCACTGCACCGGCGTCTTATACCGCGAAGGCGGTTTCTTGTCTCGCCGCTCGCCGTCGTTTCCCTTGGCTGCGATCACCAAGCTTCCCTCTCTCTCTCTCTCTCTCTCTCCCTTTTTTCTCTACCACTCCGTAAGCAGCGGCATGATTGCTACGGACGCACCCTGGAACAGCCGTAGCAGAGGGTTGCAATGTACACTGCCCTGTGGTAAAAAACGGCACGCTTCCATCGCGTACCATGCTTTGGTGATTCTCTGTGGCTAACGGGCGGGCAAAGGAAGCCGGAGTTTTTATTAATGTTTTGGTCGAAAGGGAGAGGCAAAAGCGAGAAGGACACGTTCTCACTCTCACTTTCGGCTGCGTTTGGTTGTGGTTTGTTCAGTGGTTTTCGTTGATTAGGTACAGCTAGTATCAAACAGATGGCGCTCCGGTCGGCTAGAAGAGAAAACACGCTTACGGTAGTACTTCGACGGAGTTCCAAAAGAGGAATAATGTTATTCTCAATCATCCGAAGGTTACGGCAGTTTGCTTGATGGTTGTCATGTTTTCTGCGCCAAAATTGTCTGCAGCGTACGCACGGACAGGTTCATTATTGCGCAAAGCAACGCCTTGTACTTGATCGCATAAGGGTGAGCCAGTGATCGATACGTACTGGGGCGGCGGTTGGGTGTGCAAAGCATTGCGTTGCCCACCAGTGCTTGTAAATGTTGTCGTTCAAATGTACCACACGCAACAACCTATCGCAGACAGTGATCAGTAAAGCATATATGTATGTGTGTGTGTGTGTCTGTTTTGACGTGTTTCAGGATTATGCATCCCTTGCAATGTGGGTCAAACGCGGTGAAGATCGTAGGCCAGAATGGAGGTGTAGATTGGCCTCCATTTCATTACCCAGCCGAGCCAAACTGGATTCTGGAGCAAGGTGTGATGATTGCTGTGGTTGTTCCATGGATTTAAACTATTACTCACCAACACTAGACAGGCGTGTGGATGTTTTACCTGAAGAGAATTTGCATTTATGTCACAGACCTTTTCACCTGATATCAATTAGTGTTGTTGAGCATGTGTATATTGATAAGCTGCACAATTATTACTAGGTGCGTCATACCTCTTAACAGGGGGATTCACGATAGAAATTTAACCATATTCATATTTAAAGAACTACACGAGCTTAAGCTTTTTACTCTTACCTTTTTAAAAGTAGAATGATTAATGAAGAGATCTCATTTGTTTCTCTTTATTTATTTCTAACTTGAATGGTTTGCGTTATCTTCTTCTTCTTGGGTGGCACAACAGCCCAGTAGGGTCAAGACCTAATCAGAGCACTAATGTGCTTTGGGCTCTTTCTGTGACTGAGTGTACCCATCCATATCAAGATTGTTAATCCTGCGTATGGAGGGTTGTGATTTAGTGTACCCATAGTGGTCCTAACGGGATTCGATACAACGTCGGCTACACATGAGCCCCCGAGCAGCCCATTATGTTGAATCGACATTTGTGAATTAAACAGTCATACACAATGTTTACTTTTTTTCTGTTGTATTTACTTTTCAACTACTGTTATTCTGTAATTATTTATAGAAGAATCAATAAAATAACAAAATAACAAATCAAAAGAATCATTAAGTGGAAAAGCAAAAACAGAATATTTTCTTAAAATCACTGCTGCAAAATTATAAATTAATGTTAAGAAAAGATTAATATGTAAGGGAGTCATTTGAAAGACATAACACTTACCGCACAAGTTTTTCTCTGAAGAAACTTAAAGATTTGTAAAGCATAAACATAAAGCAAAATAACACAAATGACAGTGCGATTTATTATTGTTTACTTTATTGCAGTAAGTTGGAATATCGTTAGCAAAAGATATATACTATACTAACGTGTTTGAAAACATCCGCCATTGTATTGCACTTGCTTAAGCTATCTTGCATAACCCTTATGCTACCCGGTTCTTTAATACTTCCTTTAACTATTCCATCTAGAAGTATTGAATAGTGCAATAATACTTGCTGCTGTAGATGTCCTTAGTGTATAAATATCTTACAATTATTAACACTACAATTGGTTCATAAATTTGTGCACCATTCTAAGGTAGTTGCCAGGGTTAGCTAATCAACCTGCCCCAGAAGGTGATAGCATCTGTTATCACATGTTGTCTTTCACCGTGTTGCGATTGTATATGTTCCCGTGCGCACTTTAGGTAGGCTTGGTACCCTTGGGACCTTTATCTTCTTTCTATTAAACTTAAAACTTTCTGTTCATTTTGTATACCCATCCTTATCCGTTCGAAATACTGTCATGAAATAATGCTGAAGTGCGAGCGATCCGTCTGCTAATGTGAGCCTAACGAATAATATCAACGTACATCACTATTGGAATGTCACACTGTGTGTAAATTTAAATACTAGCTTTAAATTTGTGTGATGAAATCTTAAACCCCCAGGCTATGTTTCTACTTGCTGCGCTAGTCTGTTTTTTTTTTAACATCTACTTAACTAGCCGCATTAGAACGTATGCTTATTTGCTACAGTAAACTGCAATACCTGGAGGCAAATATTCACGAACGTAGAGAGGCAGATAGTACGACGAAGAGACAGAAACAGTCTGTCTTGGCGCAAAGCTTCACAGAAAGATGCTTTCGTTCTGTGCAAATCCTATGTTGCTGATTCCGGCTCCATCGTCCGTGTTGTGCGGGAAGTGTGCGCCCAGGCGCCTGAAGGTAGACAATCGGTGAAACACGTTACCAAAGCGTTACCATGCTCTACTTTGAATGTAACACGTGCACTTACCGTTTTGGGTCATCGTTTTCCATCGCCGCATGATGTTGGCTATTAATAGCAGCGGTATTTTCATAAATCGAGGCTTGTTTCGCCTGTCTTCGTTGGCGATACTTTGGACTCAGCTTATCCTTTAGAATGGCCAGCGAAAGCGCACCGATAATGCTGAACACGCCCATGATAGTCATCGGCAGATACTGATCAACGTGTTCCTGTGTAAGGGAAATGTACAAATAATAAAGAACGGACTCTTTAAGCTTCACTTTGTCACATAATGCAGTTAGCTCGACTTCACTCGCTACAAGCAAAGCAAGTCAATTAAGCATGCAGATGCGCTCCGCGAGAACAACTCACCAGCAGCCACAGGTACGGTACGATGATAAGCGCCACGCCGGCAGCGAAATTTCCCACTCCAACGCCAAGGTTGCGCATCGTCGTCGGGTACTGGTACGCGGTGAACGTCGGTATAATGGCATTACACGCTCCAACACAGCACTTGACTAAAAATGGGAGGAAGGTGAAGAATGCGAGACAGAGAGAATTTTAAAATAAAATCACAAAATGAGTGCACCTGCAGGTCCGGCAACAAAAGCGAACTCGAGACATTCAGCCCGGTTTATCCCGCCTACAAGTGGCAACAAATTGATAACACTTGAGTAGATCCGTGCCGGCTACAGTGTGCACCGTATAGTGACACTAGTTGAGCGCAACACTAATTGAATAATGTTTCATCATCAGCTGCAGACGGAAGCAGCACGGAAGCAGCACGGACACGGACCTACGTTTCGTTCGGGGTGAAACGAAAGTTGTCAAATTCTGCGAACGTGCTAGTTTCAGGATGTGGTAGCTAAATTTAGAGTTTCAAAACGCCGCTTCGCACGTTTGAGACAAAATTCTGGGAAATAGTCGGAGGATGCTTTCTAGGGAAAAGTGCCCTCGAGAGGCGTTGAGCCCTTGACTAATTAAGCAGCTTGTCGGGGGGCCTACCGCTTCGACCGAGCTAGCAACGAAGTTGTATTGCCTCGCGTCACCTCCCACCACTTACCGATCATCGCCAGTGTAATTATCAGCCAGAGGTTGCCATCCGGCACGAAGTTCATCACGATGCAGGACAGTCCGGCCACGACCATGTAGAGGAATAAATTAATCCGCAATCCGAGCTTCAGCACGACCACGATGCTGAGACAGATGGCAATCGATTCCACCGAACCGGCGATGACCTGAAAGGGTGAGAAAAAATTAAGACAAACATACACGCACAAAAAAAAAAAGGCAAAAGGTGTGCAAGATGACGCAGGTGAGTAAATTAGGGCTGACATTTGCCCCACTCCCCGGCTGTCGCCACCGTACCGTGTTGAGGTAGATGTCGCCACCGAGATTGCTCAGGTGCAGCGTAATGCCGAAGTAGATCAGTATGATCCCGAACCAGACGACGATCATGACGAGCGTGGTGCGTATAAACTTGCGCCGGAATACGTCACCGACCGAGACGGCTGCCTCCGGTTCGACTCCGTTAGAGTCCGCCCCATCGGCTAGCAGCGCTTTGCGGTAGTTTGCCGGCAGCTGCAGGTTGTTGGTGGCGGCTGCTCGCTCCAACAGCTGACACAGCTCATCGAGCCGTCCCTTGGCCAGTAACCAGCGGGGTGATTCCGGGCACCAGTACCAGCTGGTAACGAGCAGCAGACCGGGCAGGGTGATGGCGAACTGCATGGTGCGCCAGTCGCGCGCCACGTAAGCGATACCCGCCGCCAGGATGTAGGCCAAGGCCACCGGAAGTATGTTGAGGATGCCGATGATCGTGCGGTACCGACCGCTCACCAGCTCCACCACCAGCACGAAGCTGACCACCGCAACCGACATCGACGCAAACCCGATCACCACGCGTAGTGCCATGTACAGCTCGAGCGACGTCACGAACCCAAGTGCGATGCCTGTGTAGAGAGAGAGAGAGAGAGAGAGAGAGAGAGCGAGAACGACACGAAGATTAGTCAGGATGATTGATTTTTGCTAATTGTTTATGTCACAACAAGATCCTTGTGTGATGGATATGTTCCGATACGGGTATGTTCGTTGAAGGGTTTATATTCTAGTTTCTACCTCATTAGCATCCGAATGAGTTGTAAATGGGGCTTTGGGAATTGGGACATTAAGGTTTGTGCATTGCTGTGGTTTGTGAGCGGAAGTTGTTTGATGTTGGTTAGAAAATCCAGCTCAATGAAACGAGTTACGTTCACTTCCTTATGACTATCCACAGGTGCAGAAGTACCACGTGTGTTTCGTGGTTACCAGCACTGCACTCCTAATTAGTCTTTTGCGCCCATCGTGGGTCACTTGGAGTGTCTAATGAGCTCTTTCCTTGCATGCGTTCATAAAAGAGCAGATTTGGCAGATTTTATTTTTACAACAAACGATTGTCATTTAAACTGCCTAGTAATGTAGAGAACATCATCGGAGACGAGGCTGATTTCATGCACGAATCGAGAGCTATGAGTCAAGGCGGGAGGCAAACGGCAGCCAATGCTTTGCTGTTTGCTGGTACCAGTTCCACTACATGCATAGTCGCGTGATATGGAAGATGAGCTTGATCGTAAAAAATGCCATAACTGCACGTACGATATAGCATGACTAATCGGTTTAGGCTCGTCACATGGAGAACTAAGACATGGAATGCTATGTGACATTACTTTGGGAGCACATTTCGGGTTTTTTTTTTCCTAAACCAGTTATTAGAGGAATTGTTTATTAAGCTCAATTTATTTAAGAATGTGTCTCACAATTCCGGTGAAACGCTACACATTGTATAAAAAGTGGGAAAGTATCACATGTCTCATTAAAATGAAATATTTACATATTTTGAGTGCTTATGTTTTGAAAACTATTATTTTTATAATTGTAATAGTTTTGAGAGATAAAACATTATTATTTCTCTATATTTTGTGTATTTTAAGATATTTTTATGTGACTTTTAACAACATATGGAAATAAATACCAAAGTAAAAGAAAGTGAAAAAGGATCAAATTTAATAGTTTTTATAGTTTTAAGGTACAAAAAAGACACATTTATTACTTGTTGGATTTTTATGTCTGTTAACAGGAGCCACATGTGTATGTATTCAATCCCTGTAACAGCAAATAAAAACGTTTCTTACATTGCGTTGAGTATGTGCTTATTCTGGACGCTGCCTATAGCTGCGGTAGCTGCACGAAATCGTGTCGAATCAAAATTTAATGTTCTTAAAGATTCTTACCGGGTTGGGAATTTGCAAAGAATTTGTCGTGCATTCTATTCATTGTAATTTTAATACCTTAATGCGATCGTACACCTGAAAGGAAATTGTTTTCCTGTATCGTTGTTGCCGCACGTAAATGGCTGAGCCACTTCCTCGTAACGTTAAGCGTAACGCAATATTTGAGAGATAAAAAAACGACAAAAAAAACTCACATTTAACTCAAAGTAATTCAACCTTGTATAACATCTTAAAAGAAAAAAAGAACTTCATGAGTTTGAAATCAAAGAAAAGCGATGTGATAGGGACACGCAAGGCTTAATAATGATGTAAATTAATACTCAATTAGAAAAGTAAACATTTCGCCTTTAAAAGCGTTGATAATTATACGCTAATAGCATACCCTGATGATTATGGTAAAATTTGCAGCACGCAAAAACTCAAATGCATGCAAAAACCCAAAAATCAACGATTGCTGGTGATTATTCGCCATGAACAATTGCTACACCATGTGACAAGATTCGTGGTTTCAGCGTGATAGGCGTAACGAACAAGCAGAACGTTCCTTGGTGCACGCTAGGGCGCCTCCACATGCTTCTTACAATTACCAGCGCAATTGAGCGTATAATTGGGTTTGCAAAGGCATGCAAAACAATAGCACGAGGGCGCAAACGTGGCACGTACTAAGCAGATACTAGTTTTGTTTTGAAACTTATAGCATTGTATGACTGTACCTGTAACGGCCTGTAGCAGCGCAAAGCCCATCAGTGTGTGCCGGCGGCCAAATTGATCCGAAATCCATCCGCTTCCAACACTGCCGAGGGCGGCACCGGCCAGAAAGCACATCTCCACGATGCTCATCAGGTGGCTCCGGTCACAGACGAGCCCGAATTCGGCAATGATCGTTTGGCCGAAGACCGTATCATCATACTCGTACGCACTGCAGGCAATTTCGGTGGACGTGTTCGTTGCGCCCAGGAAGTAGTCGAAGATGCTGTCCACCGTGAGATGTTCGTACGGTGCTGCTCGGACACTGCACTGGCTGTCGGGTGACGTTTGCGTGAGATTACGCCACTGCTCGAGAGGGACGGACGAGAGATGATCCGGTCGGGCACACCAAAAGTCTCGCGTCGCTGCCTGTATGGTCGAAACGGAATGGAATAAGGATGATAGACGTTAATTGATACTAACGGACGATTCGTTGGGCTAATTCTTCCCACAATTCCCGGCAGATAGCGCTGCAGATGACGCCTTTATGTGGCCATTACATATGAATTTTCTGTTTTCGCTTGCCACAATATAATTGTTAAGCAGCAGTACCGTTTTCGCATTACTTGACGCAAGTAGTTGAAGTTGACCCGGTTCTTATTTATGATTATTTTCATTATTGGCTTTTGCTTTGCTCTCTTTTTTCAAATGCAGTTGCGAGCTTTTGATATGAGTTTTGTTTTGTAAAATAATAGAAGAAAATATAGAAATAATTCGGTTAGGCTGTAACTTCGGGATAAAAATGATATACAAATGTTAGGAAATCCATACTGTAGGTTTCCCATCATTAGTATGATAAAATTGTAGCGCATGAGGTTTTCGGACATCTTGATATTTCCAATAGTATATGCTAAATGAAGAAGGTAAACTAGATTTCTAATTGCTATTATCAAATTTATAAAGGCAATATTTTTTTCTTCAATTCCCATCCTAAGGTCCTAAGCAAGCACTGCACTAGAATGCGTTTTTTACGATTTGTGATGGTTATTCATATTTTTTTTCATTCGGTAGTATAGCTAGCAGTATTACTTATTCTTAAACCATTATTCTCTCAAACACGGCTGAGAGAGTTTCGTCAAATTTTCGCAGAAGCTTAAAATAAATTAGCTCAAGATAGAAATTGAAAAAATGAAACTAAAGCAACATAGCCAAACCGTTTCAAAAAGATAAAAAAATAGATAAAAAATAACGCAATAACGCAATTGCAAAAAAAGGGATGACTCGGTGGTCAGGTGGCAATAGCGTGGATCCTGCCATAAGACTCGGCGTTGTTTTGAATCCCATTCGGACTGCAGTAGGGACTATGCTGCTATGCGTACACTAAGTCACAGAAATTCGAAGCACATGGGCTTGAAGCCTTATAGGTTTACAGGATTGTTATGTCACCCAAGAACAAGGCTTAAGCTTGTAATCAATTGAACGTCAGACGGTAATGCGAAACCGTGAAAAATTCCGTAGTAGATATGGACAGCATATATTATGGTCTAATTAACTTTGAGCAATCTCCTCAGGCACTTTAAATATTCAGCATTAAGAAAACTTCTTTAATGTGCAGGATTATAAAAAGTTTTTTAAAATTATCACCAAGTGAAGTAGCTCAGTTTTAAACCGGGCAAGTATAACTTCTGGACATGGCTGAGGTCCAGGCTCATTCTTGTTTCAATTCTATTGTCAGTGAATATTACATTGTAAAGTGATTAAAATTAATAGTTTAAAAATACTTATTTTGGTTAAATTTTTGTTGAAACAGACAGGCCATATTGCTCAACAAAATCTTTATAAAATATAGAAAATTTAGTGCTGTCATCGATCTAAATTCCAAGTAGACGTGATGGATGTTGAGATTTAATTTACGTATTGCATATCTTTAAATGTCATTTTGCAAGAATATATTATACAGTCTTAAAAAACTTTGTACTACCCCAGTACCCCGTAACTAGCTAGCAAAACTTGCCTCGAATAAACTGTTAACTTGTTGAACATTAGATTTCAGCATTTGCTTTCATCATTATCCTACGTGGCGTGTGAACATGGATGAAGGCGGAAGCAGCAGCAGCAGCAGCAGCAATGTTTTGACGTTTCATCTCGTATGTTGGACAAAAGCAATGATGCAGTGATGACAACCAACGTACAAGAATATGTTTTAGTAGCGACAGAAATACCAATTAAAATATTCATTTCCTACTACCGTGTTATCGTACTTGGTTACCAACACTTTTAAAGAGTAGTAAAATGAATGTGTCACTTTGAAGGAGCCTGTGGTACACATTAAGAGCAATGTTTCAAATGCATCCTACGGCACGACATCAAATCACCCCCTTACCAATAAGATTAACCTCGCTTAATGATAACCCATTAAAGTGTTTTACCATAATGGCTCCTTTCAAGTAGAGCAAACATTGCCACGCATGCACTAATGACCTTTCCATCCGACATCACTTAGCGGTGTGTATCGATATTATCAGTGTGCAGTCAGTGCGACAAGTCCGCCGCAGCCCGCATCGTGCTTGCCACTACGCAGCCACCAACCGTAACTGCGCCAATACCGATCGACGGTGCGCAATCGTGATTAAACGCACACCACACATACCGGGTTCTGTTCTTTGCCCGTGCAAGGTCACGGTCAGCCCACAGCCCAAGGTTTGCAAGCCTGTTTGCAGCTTCCTAACATATGTTCGCAAAGAAGGCACACGAATGAACGAACGGACGCGCGCGCGCGCGTCGCTCGCGCACTAAAGGGCAGCTCTATTAGCAAAGGCGGCGTTGGAATTCTGCACAACAAGAATGCTTAACGGCTCGCGTGCCGGCAAGCCTTACATTGTGGAAGCAGTGGTGTACCTGCCTGCCAGCCTTAGCTCAGGTTTTTTACACGAATCGGTACAGTGGCAAGTGTTTGTAGGCGTTCGGACGGCACAACAGCAATCGTATCGATTTTAATGTGTTGATTTAATTTCACGCCAAGAACTCAATTACCTTCTATCTCGCATCGCATCGCAGCAATCCGTCATCTTGGCCGTGGTGTTAAAGGGGGAAAAAACGATACTAAGTTGTCACAAAAGATGGTGGGAGCGGGTGTGATTATCTATTGGCCTTTGGTGATGCTTCCAGGTCCATGGTTGGAGCGAATCAGGCTCGTGAAGGCCACGCCGCAGAGGAGTTCACGTTACGGAATGAGAGAGTGCCGACTGTTCTCGGTACAGTACCAGACACTTTGATACAGTTTTCGGCCATCTTATCGACCTTGTATCGCTTCCTGGTCAATTGTTGTGTCCAATTCCAGCCCGCACTGATCGATTGTTTCTCGTGCAGATAGTCAACCCGTTTAGCAAGTACATGAAGATAAATCAGCTCAGTGCTGGTACTGGTTACATGCAACGGCAAAAGTGAGAGTAAAACCGGTAACACAGAGCAGCGCACTTAACCGGGAAAATGGAAGAGAAGTTATTTTTAGTAGCCTTTATCTATGAGCCTCTGGTTTGGGTATAAAAATAACCTGTCTTGCACCGTGTCACAAAGTACCGACCAGCGTCGCCGGCGATCGTCCTTGGCGTCCTTGGTGCGCTGTGTGGGCAGGAAGGTTGTAGCACATGGGAGAAGGAAACGAACAGTGCTTTGGATGACGCGACTTATCGTCGGAGCGTCGGTTTCGATTTCCTGATTCGCGAACCATGTACAGCCAGGGCACAATTAATCCGACCCTAAAGGTATAATCATTAGTAAGGTTCGCCTGGGTGTGCGAAACGCTTGATTGATTGGGAGCGTGAGCCGGTGGATTTGCTCCATATGCTTTTTTTTATTTGTTGCGCTCGACGAGTTGGGGAAATGGTTCGACGGCTTCGTACGGTGCGATTAATTGAATTCTTCACACATAGCTACGGACAAACGTTTTTAATCGTGTGGAGTAGCTTTTTCCAATAGCAAACGGTTCAACGAAGGGAGCGGCACGCTGGGAGCGCCATGAAATTGATGTTTAAATTGATTTTGATTTGTTGATTTCAGTACGGTTTGCCTGGTTCAGATGCGATGATAGCGTTGTAATAGCGCATTAATAATGTAGTGCATTGAGCGTTTAATTGGGTAAATTAATTGCATTAGCAAAGAGATTCCCTTCTTTTGGAAGCCGGTTAGTCCTTCTATTTATGGGCCATCTAGGCCAATGAACCGGTATCATCTATTTTTAAGGGTGCTGGTAAGTCAGGCCATAGCAATATTAATATCGAATTTTTAATATTTTATTCCAACAACGCACGTCGAGACGCTGTATTACAACAAACTGATCTGTTGAATGATGATAATGAATACATCATGCATTAATTTCGTGTTTTCAACATATTAAAAAAATATGAGCCTCTTTTTTATTTATTTAAATGTATAGTAGAGCGTATATAAATCATCTAACTTTTTATGCATTTCATTAGGGATACTTATTTCTACATTACATCCTCTTTGCTTTGAGAGTTTCAAGTAAATTTGCTCTAACAAGGACAGTAAAATATTACGAGGTTTTCGCTTTTTCTTGATTTTTTCTATCGCTGGTTTTTTCAAGGTGTGCTTACTTAAGGAACTGAAAAATGCAATGAAATTCCATTCCAGGGTTTTCTTTTTTATATTATTCAATCAAAGTTTTCCGATAAGTAAAGTATGGAATGTTATGTTTTTTTTATTTCCGTAATGACACGCTATTTTGCTAACAATGTTGTGGTTAATAATACCAAAAAAGGTGTTGGTCTCTGTGTCTCGATAACATGAAGGTGTATATTTTATATGCGGCTTGGTGGTCCAATTGGTAACGCCGGAGGTCTGTCATATCAGGCCCGACGTCATATCGAATCCCATTCAGACTGTTGCCCCTCCCCATACGCAGGATTGACTATTCTGCCATGGGTACACTAATTTGCATCCCATGCGTCAATCGTGCGCAGGATTCACATTCCAAATCCAAAAGTGTCAAATCGAAGCTCCTTGGTGGCCTAGCGACATCAGAATTTCGTCCCATAATTCGTTCTACGAAAACAGTGCACAAAAGATCGATTGTCCGTAGCACTGTGTGGCACGCAGCACACCATCCTGTTGGAATCAAATGTCTCCGAGGTCCAATATCTTCAATTATTGCGAATGAATATTCACTTAACATGGCCCTATAGTGGTCACCATTGACAGTTACTGTTTCAACTTCTTTACTTTCGAAGGAAAATTCAATTATGTCTTTCGACCAAAATCCCCACCATACAGTTACTTGTGATGGAGGCACCAGCAATTCTTCAGTAACGTGTGGATTTTCCTTACCCCAAATCCGACAATTTGGTGACTTTGTGAAACGAAAACGCATCGAATGGTCTGTAGGCTTCAACTGCTGAATCATATGGACTTTGTACGGCACCATAACAAGATCCTTACGCGAAATGCGACGCAAAGAAGCCTCTGAAGTGTTCAATCGTTGTGAACGACGGTGAACTGATGTTGATGGACAGTCACACACACTCTCAGCAACAGAAGCGATCGTTTCGGGTGTACGCATGGTTTTCGGCTTTTCCCGTGTTGATTTCTTCAGCAGAATAACAATACTAATTATCTGTCAGATCTCTCATGACACCAGTGTGGCCAGACTTGAACTAACCGGTGGTTACAAAAGAGTTAAATAGCGGACGCTGTATTACTATAGGTGAGAATATACAGTGACTTCAAAAAATGTATTCTTCCCCCCGCAGCTGATTGAGGAGGTTTAGGACGCAGTAGAGCCAAACTAGTAATAAGGTTTGATAAAAAGACAATTGTTTTATTTTTTGTACAAATGCAAAAGGCAAAATAGTTCGATAATAATGATGCTGTGGAAGCAAAAAAGGTAATCGTCTACGTAGTGAGTAAAGTAAAACAATTAACTTTTGGCTTTACAGCAGAGAATTGATTTCCTCAAGAGAGTATCCTCAATCGCTCAGATTGCAGCTGTTCTGGTAGCTTCTGGCAGCTTCAATCACGTGCTGCTCTATTTTGGTCTTCGAGGGCTTATAAATAAATCATTGAATCCGGAGTTTACTGCACTCGCCCGATCGGTAGTGTTTTGAAGTTAATGGCACGTTGTTTACTACGTTACAGTCTGAATACGGCATAATTACTCGATCCATTTGCACTGATAGGTGTAAAATGAAAAAGGAATTCAGCACCGGAAAGGTTAGCAAAAACGGAAGAACCTCATCGTCAAACATATCAATTTCTAACATCACACTCCTTTTTGATTCATACAGGCAATGCAAATACTTGACCTTATCAGCTCAATAGTATTGGAATCGTTTTTTTATGAAACCGCATGATCGCCGTTTGATAGTTGCTGAAGGGTAAATGTGCGTCGCGGCTCGTAAACCAACTAATTGCGTTCAAGAAGCTGCGTTAGTGAGCGAATGGAAAAAGCGACGTTCGTTTATTACGCCCCTCTGCCAAGCAGGTATGTCCAGCAATAACTCAACAAACGAAAATGAATATTGATATGTTCTAACGCATGGGAAAGATTAACCCATCACAGCGAGCCGATCGCTCGAAAGGAGCGGGAAGGTGTAGGGAGGACCGTGAAACGTTCCGGAAGGATCACCGATCGAGCTTGCATTTGCCTCACGGCTCTGTACCGGTAAGGCCAAGAGACGTCGCTTCGATTGAGACATTGAAATACTGGCAGGAAGTTGCATCAGTAGGTGAAAAATACGACGCAGCAGAAAAGCTGGTTCGGAATCGCATACGTAACCGCCGGTCTCAGCCGGAGAGTTAGAACGCCCCCTTAATGGGCAGAACCTGGTGCGACATTTCCCCTACGCACTTGGGTGAAACATTTAGCGACAGAAAGTGGCCCAAGGAACCACGCTGCACCGGTCATTAGTTTGCAATTACATCCTCACACTTTGAGTGCTTTTGCGTGTTTGAAGCTACCAGTAAGCCGCCATAACCTGCACCGCAGATATTTGCCCAACAGGCTGCGACATTCGCGCCCGACGCGATTGCCGCGGGCGGTTTGAGCACGCAAAAAGAAAAAAAAAGGTCTCCATTGACCGGTCGGTTCCGATTCCGGTTCCAGTGCAGAACCGAGCATTCGCGTCGTGATGGGACTGAACTTTTCAATGCTACGCACCGGCACTTGAACACCACAGGGTCAGCGTCACCGGTCGGTGTCCCGTTTGCAGTACCGAAAGGGATTCCGGCGGTCCCCCGCTTGGCGCCGCAGACGACTCCGGTGACGCACAAGTGCGTCCGTCGTCTGCGCGTTGGCGCGAGAACGCTAGAACGACGGGAGCCGGCGGTCGGTAAGGTCAACCGGTTCGCTAAGGCGATATTGAAGGATGCAGGAAGCCGCCAACCGTTCGACTGACTTCGTTTCGCCAAATCGGAACTGAACCGAAGGGAAATCCCGTAAATCGACGGGCGGCATGCGGCACGGTAAACAAGTGGCGGTTGGTATCGTGCCGTACGTGTGCTGTTGGTTATTTTTTTATCTTCAAGCCGATCTGTTTTTTATTGTAGCATAAATTTGATCCATATCGTGCTTAAATTGGTGCAGATTAAATAATCTGCGCATTAATTATTTTTAGTATTTTTCGTGCGCGAAGCTACAGTTCTATTCACACAAAATTTATCAATGTTGATTATCTCAAAAATAAGCAATTTTAAGCATATTATGTTCTAACATTTGAAATTGAATGATTACAAGGAAAATTTATTGATAGTTTTCTAAAAATCGTTTGACTAAATTTTATTAGATCGACAACATATATATTTTAAAGTTTACCAAACAAACCCTTCCTTCCTGTTCCACTCTTAAGCTCACTGAATCCAACACGAAATAGTAAAAGTTGATTCCCGGAGCAGCTCGCGACCTCGGTACGGTGCAAGAAGTTCGCTCACCCAGTACCGTGCGTCGCCCCCGTGCGGTTAACGTTCAACGGGCAAAGCACCAGTGTCAAGGTCTAGGTCGTTTGAAAGATCTAGTTCAGTTTGTAACATGCAAAGAAAAAAGCACCCAAAAAGAAAACAAACATCATAAACACGAGTGGATGTGAGTGGAGATCGAAAAACGAACGCTCCGAGATTGCAGTGAGAGAACGACACGGGAACAGCGATCGGTTCGGTTTGGATTTTCACTCAACCTTGACGCCTGTGCTTTTCATCGCTCAAATGGGCAGTTAAGGGGGAGGTAAAGAAATAAAATGCTCTTGTTTCCTTTGCCATTTAAAAGAATAACAATAACACACCATTTTTTGATATGCTTTGTGGCTGGAGAGCGCGTGCCTTCCACCACAGTGAGTGAGGTATTCACAAAAAGCTGGATGACGAATGCAATTTTGTTCCTGTGTTTGTGCTATTTTCGTTAGCACATTTCTGTTTCGTTTTTTTGAAAAATAAACTGCACAACAGCATGATCGGGCGCGTGCCACGCTGCTCTTCCGGTATTGGAATCGGGCGACCGAACGACGCTGAAAGCAAGCAGTGGGTAGAACAAATTTATAACAAGCCATATAAATAATGCATTCACTAGCGGTGCAGAACAGTGAGGTAGACAGCAGCGAAACGTGTAAAGAAAAAAATGCACACACAAAAAACCATGCATTTGCTCGCAATAAAAAGGATATGGCAAGGAAAATCAATCAACTTTCGTGTACGAGCGGAGCAATACGGCCGACACAAAAGAGCGATTGCAAGGCAAGGATGTACGGCGCCAACGTAACGTAAATTTAAATTCAAATCACCGTATTTACAATGTCAAATGTAACGAACTGGATCGCTTGCGTCATCCCGCCGCTTATGTGCGGCCACCGTCGACTTGCGTAGGAAATCACAGTCAATGTAGCTCGTAACTGTGATTTGAAAATGAATAGCTTCACTGTAACGATCAGGGGCGGTGCGCGCGTGGCGATGGGAATCGAAAACGAAAAGGAAAGTCGCACGGTTTGATTCTATATGGAAATGAGCTAAACGCTGGTGTGGCCACACATCACGGTAATTGTAATTAATGAAAAGAAGGACCTGTCGATAGTGACATTGAATAAATTAGCAGTAAATCTGCAGCCGGAATGCGTCCACGCGAGTGGGATGTAAGGAGTTGTTGAATTGCAAGCGAGAACTGCTACCGACAGGGCATTTGTGGCGCATTACACCACGCCTTCGTACAGATTTTGCTCCATTGCTGCAAACAGCCATAATTAAACGAACGCGTCCAGATGCAATAGCCATTTAGGAGCGAAAGTTGATTGGTTTGAGCGCTCGTTGCCCAAAGTTGCCAAAGTTTGTGCGGTTTGTGGTGCAGCACCAATGCCCGTGAACGATCACAAACACACTCGCATTATGTTGCAAAAGTCAATGGCCTGGTCGGCGTGTTTGTTTGGTGGGTTCGATGATGGACGACCGTTTTATGCTTGATCGGAAACGACAGGTTTCTCTGCTTTCTTACCGCACTCCTCACTGTCCAGTGCGCTCAAGGTTTCCGTTCGGTGGTGAAACATTACCATTCGGACGTTAATTTATTCTTGCCAGTTCCGCCAGACACTGTCAGCACGTGAGTGAGGCTGCTCTGTTCGTGTATGGTTTCGCTTCGCCCTCATGCTAACGCTGGGCACTGGGCGGTAAGCGATTTGAAACGTATGTTTAATCACATCCATAGGTTGGCGTATGTCTGCCCAAAACGCCGACCCCCATGGTGCGTTTGTTTGCACATTACTACAAGCATTCAAACTCCCTTTTGAATTGATTTATGTTGCAGTGATTTGTTGCCACTTGTTCCAGATAATTAAACTTTAGTATGGACCTTTAATGTCGACCCAGTGCATTGGTCCGACCAGACCAGAGATAAAGCTGACCGTAGATGAATGAGGGTTCGTTTGAAAGCTCTCATCGTGACCTGACCCAAAGCCCACAAAGATATAATGTATGGCGGCGACGGATTTAGGATAAACTTGCTCATGCACCGTTTGGCGCCTTCATTTGTTTGGCCTCAAGGCTCTGCTCCGTGTGCCCTTGACACGATTATCATTAGACTAAAGGTTTGATCGTAAAATGTAATACGCCACGCTGCCCTGGTCACCTGCCAGCCGAACGCGCTTTGCGTTTGGCGCTCAGTAAACACGTGGTGCAAAATTTGGGAGGGTATACACAATTCGCCCACTTCCTAGCGGCGCGTCTTGTTAACCCACAGAGAACCGATGGTTGCAAAACCTTTCGCAGCGAGCTCGCGTGACATTGACCTAGCGCCTACTCCGTGTTTTAGGATGCTTGGATTCTTTCCCCTCTAGATAAAACGCTAGAAAACAGGTTTGTTTGGCACGGTTTGTCACAATGTTTGGGTTCGGGTGGTTCCCTTTCCCCCGCCGGCCAGGGTCGCATACACTCGCATGTGTCAAATGTGAAGAGCACGAGACGCCTCGAAAGTGAAAGGTGATTTTGTGCAGCAAATGATGCTTCAAAAATGAGCGTAACGAGCTTTGCCCGATCCAGTCCGATGTGAATCCTATACTTAACCTACTAAACACGCCGACAGTCGTGTTAGACCATGGTATTTGAGACGATGGAAAATTCAATTTTGCATTATCTGATCGATTGCACGAAGCGACGCAGCAGAAGCGTCGCTCCAAGAAGCTCCAAGCTCCAATCCGACTCTACAGCCACCATGAAGAATGGTCTGACGCGGGCTTATCGTGTTATCTAGTACCAGGGGAGAGGCGGCCAACCGTGCACAGTCAAGTGGCAATTTGTGCAGGTTATCCGAGACCTGCGAGCGGGAAGTCTTCTTGGCACGCGAGGAAGGCACGTCGGTCGAGTGAGCAGCAGCGCAACGGTGGCAAAATCGCAGGAAATGAATCGCGAAATCAGGGCCCTTTTGGAATCTTCAATCAAGGCGCGTTTCATCGCCGATGGTCGACCGGAACAACAAGGGTAGGAACTTGATACGTTCCTCTTCCGTATTCAATCAGCACCAGCAGCACGCCCCCATATGAAGATGTTTCTGGTTAGAGCGGTGAAGACACAATTCTAACCAAGTGCAAACAGGATAAGAATTACCGGGTCTTGTGAAGGTGATATCGGAGCAGATTGTCACCTTTGTTTACCACAAAGCTGATTATGAAAATCTGCTTAGGCTCCGCTAGGCCTAGCCACGAACGGGCACAGAACCTCATGAGCAGCAGGTATTAAATAATGTCCAATTGATGAGGCAAAAATCAATGATACATTCCAATCACGCGACCGTAATGCATCAACTCGCCCGATACGATACGGTGGACGGACGGTGTGGTTTTATAGCCACGATTAACATTCGCACTGCGGGGCACGCTGCGAGACGTTGTCACGTACGGTACGAGTATTAAGCCCATCTATAAACATACTGATGGTTTTATGTCGGTTCCGATGACATTCAAAGTGCCCTAACTACTTGTCAACATTCGGGCTGCTGTGGCACTGCTTCACGCATCCCTTTGCCATCCACCTGCTTAAAGAACGCTCTTCAAGTGAGTTACAGCGAGCTTCTCTCGTAACGCGTAAGCTTAGCATATACCTCTTTTAAGAAATGTTTGAATACTTCTGACGAATTTAAAATTCCGTTCGAACCGTTTTATGCGCAGAAAAGACTATCTTGAAGTAGGTAAACCAAGTCACAGAAAACGATAGTCCGTTTTTGCTTAGCCACAAACGATATTGCTTCGACGTGGATATTTTAAATTGGTGCATAATTAAAAAGCCACATCATAATAAATGGTGCTAGTTTTTCAACTCTTAAACACGTTTTGATGAAAAGAAAAAATGTAATGAAGTGATAATAAAAAAACACTTTCTTAAATAACATAATTTATAAAATGGTTTTACAACAAGTATAGTTGCTTTTACTCAGCATAAAATTACATTTTTTAAATCTAAAAAATTTTTCTGCTTCAGAAAAGTTTAAAAGATGATTTTGTTAAGTTGCTGATAATAAATTTGTGAAAATCAATCCCTTTTTTTCTATTGTCTGATTTAATTTAATCTATTCCTGAATAAACAGGTATTTAATAACGTCCATTTTCCAGTTTGAGTTTATAGAAAAGCAGGAATAGTCTTTTCGATAATAAACAGTGGGATAAAAGAGTCAACATTGTTGATGTTGTTTTTAATAGAAAATAATTTGCATAATGTAAATAATTAAATATTAACGAATTACTTTTTTCCCCATAACGAGTATTTGTAACAACAATATGGTCTTCAAACTTATTTATGTTGCTTCTCGTTACCTAAAGAATATCAGGCTATCCCATGCAAGCGATCGATTTTATTATAAAGAAATAGAAAACGATGTTCAATACTTTTCATCGCAATAAAGAGCATATGGTTTTAAAAGAAATTAAGATTGTATAATTTTTGTATGGTGTTTGCACTTCACATCATCACAATTTTAAGCCCAATTTTGAACATTTTCCACCCAATTTTAAACATAAATTTAACAGGAAAAAATATGTTGTTTAGATTGATCCATTCAGCATTCAGAGCGTTTAGATTGTAAAATTGCCGAAAGAACAAAGTTTGCATTACACGCAAATTAAATATAGTAAAATCGTTAATGCTTTTCGTCTACCAAAAATCTTACTAAACCGAGCTTATCACCGATCACCTTTTTTTTCTCACTCATCCGTCGCACAACACTACCATCATATCAACACACTCTGGAGCAATCACTCACCTGAAACACGAGACAGAAGATGTGGAACGTGGTCGGTATCTGGAACAGGCACAGCAGGAACGTCCACCCGAACTGCCATCGGCCGTAATGCCCGATGTACTCGGATATGATATCACTGTCCTCATCGTTCGCGGTCACACTCAGATTGCTGCTGTTATCGCTCTTATCGTCGAAGGACGGATCGTGCCCCTTTGCACCACCAGTGGACGTAACATTGCGTCCCCCCTTCCCCGCAGGTGTTGATCCATGCTTCTCCTGCTGCTGCTGCTGCTGGTAAATGTTAACTGTCCCAAAGTCGACGGTCGGTGGCTTCGATGCACCGTGCAGAAGCGAGCCAGGGAAGACAAGGCCTGGCGGGGGGCAACCATTCACGGGGCTGGCGCCGGGAAATGGCACCTCGAGCCGGGGCACCGTGACCGTGTAGATGCCGGCCGTATCCGTGCCGGCCGATTCACCACCGCCCGGCTTTTCCTGGCTGTTCATTTTCTGCACGTAATAGTGGCGCTTCATCATCGTACGGTTGCGAGCAGCGCACGTAAACCCACACACAGTAGGCCGTTTTGGTGTTTTTCGTTTACGTGGTAGAATCTGTTACATTGACACGCGAAAGTAAACGCACGCGGAACACTTTGCAAAGGTTGCTGTCACTGGCACTGTGGCGAGAATGCGACTGTTTCGCCGACGCTTTGCCTGACTTCTGCAGCTGCACACCCCGTCTGCGATCGTAACGCTCGTGCACACTACGAAAACAAACGCGCCGTGCGACCGTGGGTTCTAGCTTGAAGGAAGCGTTACTAAACACTGAGCGGATCGTGCGCGTGGACGCAAAGTTAAATAGACTATCGGACTGAGCTGACGACGGCGGCGACGTCCAGCGATCAGTGCCCGCGTACACGTACAAAGGAACTCTTGAACGACGCCGTTTCGCCGTTCGACTCGCGCGTTTGCCCGTGCACTTTTCTCTCTTCTCCCGTGAAGTATTCGATCTAGCTTCATTCGACATCGTTGACATTCCACCGCCTGCCTAGAGCGGCTCGTTGCCTGACGGCGACCGGAAAACCGGACAACCGAAGCTCACATTTTCGTCGGACGGCAGGTTCTCCACCCAGCCCACCACTTGTTTAGAATGAACGGCCAAAGCGAACGCCGCGATTAAACGGTGTTGCTCGTGGTGAACCATTTGCCGACCGCCAAATCCTAAATGCACCCTTTGCGCACAGCGGTGAGGTGCGGGCGTAGGGGGCCGTGCCAGCGAGTGAAACGCTTAAAAACGGTTGATTGTTTTCTGTTTCACTTCACACTTGCAACTGCTTTGTCACCCTCGTGTTCGTTACCGGGCTGGGAGCGATTAGTAGCGTTTTATTATTGCTGTTTTCTTTAGGCGCTAGTGTCATGCTTGTTTTTTTTTCCTTCTTTTTTTCCTTCCTTCATAAAACAATCAGCGCCCTAGCATTTCGCAGCAAAACAACTCACCTTCCAGCCCTGCCAACCGTTATTGGCCAACGGGCCCGCGTCGGGTCTGAGCCCGATTGCCGGCAGCTCAGTTCTACGTTTCAGCGAAGCAACAGATCGTGATCGTGAACATGGCCCATTTAAGCGGCGCGCAGATGATGGCAACCAGCTGCTGCACACATTTATGCATGATGGACAAACACTAATCAAACGTGAACGCAAGTAAGCCACACTGTTGCTGATACGGTGATAGGTATGTGAAGTTTTGCAGCCTGTTGAAGGTAGGTTCAGATAAGCAGTTGATCCAGCTGTTCTGGTAGACTTGGTAGAGTTATTTGCTAAGAGTGCAATTGATGAGGCTATTGCGATATAAAACTTATTTTACAAAACTGAAAGTTAAAAATTATTTTTATGTGTATTTATTTTGCAGTTACTTACCACATACCATACCATTTAAAAGTACACTTTCAATGCAATATTAAAAAATAACGAAAAGTTGTATCATATTTTTACTTAAGTACTCGAGCATTTGGTTTCATGATCTAGTTTGCAAAAAGCTTTCCTTGAAAGAGTTTACGAAGCCCGCATGATCACGCTACTTAGAGATAAATCGTTGCTTTATTACTGATAACGCACGGTGTAAGCACATTTTAAAAAAGCGGTCACACGATTTACAAATGGTTTGATGCTAATGTGTGAGGATAGTATACCGTATAATAATAAAAACTATCACAATGGCTCTAAAAGAGGTTGAATTTATTCTACTGAGAGAATATTTACTTGCTACTAATTGGAAATTTGTTAAGCCTTTGTATTAAAGTACAGTCTTTACTCGAGATACGCGGTATTCGCCTTATGAGCATTCTGGTATGCGCGGACTTTAAACTTAGTATAGTTGACGTGTCGAACATCAAGATGCCAAAGGCTGCCTTCGAAATGCGATTTTTACATCAACAAAAATTCAAATGCATGATTTTCTGCAACATTTCTGTATTATAACTACTAAGATTACAAAGCGAAACTTCTTCGGAACACTTTAATCTCTCAACTCAGTATAATACTGTAAAGCCCTCAAAACTGCTTTATATGACTTATTACACTAAGCTGGATCCCGAAACGCTCCTGAAATACGTGCCTAAAGTGAGACCTTCGACCAGATTGATCAGCGAAAAACGTTTTATAGAAAACTGAAAACAATTGCTCACAAGATTCGGACAGTGAATTCCTTAAGCTTTGACTCCCTCGCTGAAATTCAGATTTAGAGATCTTGAACAGGATAACTTTATCTATTTGTGAATGCTATAGAACTCGGATGAAGCTCATACAAAGATGTTTACAAAAAGACTTGTTCGTCTTGGTTGAGTTAAGCACGTTAAAGATAGCAATCATTACGTCATAACACTAACTTTATTTTAAAAAAATAACTCAAAATCCTCAAAACTAAAGCAAAACCTGATAAAGCACCGTTTTGTCAGAGGAACTACTGAGTGTACCGATTAAAGCAAAGGCAATTCAACATCAGATGGTAATTTACACTTCCTGGCAAATACGTTCAGATAACGAAAGGAACATGATTTAAACATAATATTTTTATTTACTTTGCCTCTTTGTCTTGTTACCACCATGCACAGTTGTTTGTTAAAATCGATCTTCAACAAAGACAGAGCGTTCGCGTGGGTTTACATGATTGATATCTACTTCACACCAGCAGCACCAGGCAGTATCGAACGGTGATTGAATTACCCACACGTGCCAGCAGTTCCCGCCAGGAACGGTTCTGGATGTATGCGAGCAATTCGCGCGGAAACCAGAACATATCCTTGAGCGCAAAGCCACTCATTTTCGTCTAGCCAAACTTTGCTGGAGGTGCTGCTGGAACTGCACATTGTTAATATTCTCACTTGGAGCAGTGGTAGTAGCGCGGGAAGTGTCACTTTACTCCCTGATCAGCTCCCACAGCCACAGACATCTGAGCTGGACGAGGTGCAAATGGATCCAGCACAATGCCTTCTATGGGGTTTTGGTTTCGGGTAACACTTCCTACCCGAGAAACATTTAAATTATAGCTGTGAGCATGGCGGGGTGAAACCTAACAAAAAAGCAACAAGCTAATCGATCATTTTACATTTTATGCAGACACAACATGTCGGCTGAATCGTAGGGACAGCGGCTTGCGCGACCTATCAGCAGTTGGGTAGCGTAATTGAAGAATTATAGTCTACCAGCACCTGTCTTTGAGTGGAGGTGGCGCTTTTGCGATATACAGAACGCTACAGAATGGATAAAATGTGCAATCGCCGATACAATTAAATATATGGGTCTGTCTGTACCAAACAGATCGCTCTACTTGCCCTGTTTTATCAAGCAAGTCTCTTAGCCAAGCGGTTAGCTTCCAGCGGAGGGTGACCTCCACGCGCTGAATCGGATGGGTGCGTTCTGGCGTTCGTTTCGTTTTTGCCGATTGTCTCCTGCTGCGTCGGAGGCTAGCCCTGGTTCAGGAATCTAGCTACAGTGAAGGCTACGCCACCATTCCGAACCTGTTGCAGCGATCGATTCTGGGGCATCGTTCCCAGTAGACTTTCGTTCCAACACTGCCGCAGTTTCCAACGGGCATCGAAAACTTGAGTGAAGCAATAGAGTGAGATTGCCCACAGTTGCCGACCGCAGCAGCACACAGAAGTGTCAACTGTGGCGAATGGCGATCATTTACCAGGGTACAAAACATTAAAATCGTGACCGAGTCGACTGCATCAATTAACATACAATTAACTCTCCTGCTGCCTTTAGCCTGAAGGATTGTTTCACTTTTGGGGCTTCGAGCACCGCGTCTCTTAGAACTTTAGTTCATCCGCACTCACTTACCGTCACAGCATTGGTAGAGTTGACCGCCTTTGGCCGTTGGTGGGAAATTGAATTCGAAAGCGACGCTTGCAAGTGGCGAACGGACGCTGAAGGACGTTGGTGCGTGAAAAATGCCAGATGATTCACTGCGACTCGTTGCGATGCACTAGTGTCCGCAGCTATTAAGCGATCATTTAAACGCTTAAGAGCGTCAGTTAGTCACTATTTGCTTACGGTGGGTACGTGGAGAGGCCAATTTCGGATGGGCTAACCTGCCGGCAGTGTACACACACACACACACACACTCAGAGTACGGTAATGTACCACATTTATTAGGTCTAGCGTGCTGGAACTCTACTATTCACTCACTCGCCTGCGGAGCGGTTAACGACGGTTCGACACACAGTTTACTTCGATAGTTTTGGTTAGTCGCGTTCGCTTATCCTTTCGGCTCCATCCGTACGGCTAGGTAGTTGTGTGGAAAGGATATTTACAATGATTCAAACCAACATAGCACCTGCACGCGCAGCTAGTATGAATCTGCACTGCTGTTGCTCTGTAGCTGCGCTTCCGCTCTGTTTGTTCGGTTTGCTTGCTTAATACTCATCTGGCCACAAACGTCTGTCGTGATGGACATTGAAATGCTCTAAATATCTTCCCCTCTCTCTCTCTATCCACAACAAATGACACAATCAGCTAGCAAACGGGTTCATAAATGGGAGATACATTCAACGATGTGCTGGACATCGGCTTTCAAGGATCTTGTACCGAATCTTGCCACTTGCGCCCCAAAATGCTTAAGTACGAAACGAACCAATAAATAAATAGAAAGCTTTCACCGCTCTGCCAACCTAGCCAACAGTAACAAACGACAGAGCGCTGCGGCCCATCGACGCACTATACTTGCCTCAGTGCTCTAAAATTACTAATTACTAAACATCTGTATAACAACCACAACTTGCCAGCATGATTACTTGCCGACTTTACATGTTTTTCAGAGTTGCTCTAAACACTAATGATATTAATATGTATAAATTTAAATCTCAATCAAACACTATATAGACCCGAATATCTCCTTAAAACAATTCTTACCTACACGGTTAACCTTCTTTTACAGCATTCAGTTACGCAGTGCTCGAACAAACTAGCTTCAAGTTTGGTTGCGAGTCAATTTTCATTTTGATTTCGCGTACTTTGACGATCGAGGAGGTGATTCGTCGTGCAATCGCCACGCAGGAAAGCTCTCTCGCACATTAATACATGATATATGACACATTAATTATACGTTTAAGTACGGCTAACATAGACGAAGAATCTTTCCCTCCTTGTCCGGGAAAGTGGTGCCCTAAGGGTTGGGTTCTCGCTAACGATGCTTCATTGCTTTCTATACTTTTACGGCATATCTTATTCAACCCACCAGTACCTGTGAAGCTTACAGAGAGAATGGCTGAGAGAGGGAGAGAGAGAGAGCTCTTGGATAGTATCTACCTTGGCATTTAAATCGGATCTTAGATTAGTGTTTCGTGTGTCTGTTTCCTTTGCCATGCGAACTGCGATTCACCATGTTGAAGCTCTAAAATACACCTAAAGCTGTGCTAATTCTGTGTCCTGCCCCTGTATCGACAGTGTTCAACAATTATTTGCAATAAGATTATGTGTATAATGGGGAATCTCTTTACACATGGCGTGATGCAACTACACAAATTACTGTTCGTCTTCTCCCAGTACTGGGAGTGGTGCAACGATACGGGTACGGGACACAGCATCTATTTCCCGAAGAAACTTTTGTTTACGTACGTACGAGCCTAGCCGTTTCTTACTAAAAGGTGTACAAAAATCTCATTAAAACTGTTATACTTGTCCTGCACACTGTATGCTAGGCGCACCGGACCGGGGTTCAGTAGCTTGTTGTACTGTGTTACAACTATTGTTAAGCTGTGTATGTGTGTGTGTGTGTATAAATGAGTTTGGTGCATTTGTGAACCGGTCACAACGACATCCGATACGGCTCCTGGAACCAGCCAGTTGCACGCACACGATACCCGCGTGATGTATTGAAATGTTTCTGCTTACTGTTGAGTAAAACTGTTACACTATTACGCTTACTTCTGCTTTGTTAGGCCAGACATTAAATAATATAAATGCTACCACAGCTATGTTGACGGGCTTGAGGGAAGCAACGCGCGTGGGCCACCTCGGGGAGGAAAAGGTCTGCATGAACGCGCTACAGCCCACGGCGTACCGCTACAGCTATGCTTTGACGAGCATTGTTCTTCTTCACCCCAGCCCCACACAATTGACCAGTTAGAATAGCAAAAACCAAAGCTGGAGATACCGCCACTGTCGCTTCTCATGCGAAAGCGATCGGTTGACGGGTTTGAGGTTAGAGTTCGGTGTGCTCCGTGTACTACAAAAATCGATCGGGAGTAGATATTGGCAGTTTGCAGTTGTTTGATCGTTGATCTGATACACCGGTTGCGTTCACGCGTCAGATAAGCCGTCAGGGAACGTGGGTTTAGCTCAAGTGCTGCACGGAGGTCCACGGTTCGAACCGCTGGCAGAAGGATCGGATGTGTACATGGGCACTTCTTCACCTTAAGCCGCTACCTGTGTATCGATTTCCCTGTAAAACGATGGAAAACACAACATTAAAAATGGTTTAACGCTTCGCAATGGTAAGAGTACTAGTGGTCTTACTTGTCCTCATCATGCTCCTCGTGCTCGTGATGCTGCATAGCCTCCGGCAGGAAGATGATCACAATTGCGCCAAAAATACACCAAGCCGTCAGCAGCGTCATCAGCAGATGGACTTCGATTTTCGTCTGGAGGTAAGATTGAAAATGCATGGTATTACGATATGTACCGAGGGGAACTGGAAAACTTGAAAACTCACCAGCAACGATAAATAGGGTGTCAGGACGAGCGCAAAACCTGCCGCCAAGTTACAGGCCCCCACACCGACGTTACGAATCGCGGTCGGATACAGTTCGGCCGTGTACACAGGCATAATAGTGTTTCCGGCGCTGATGGTAAATTTTCCTGCAAGAAAACGAGCATAATTAGAACAAATAAACAGTCATACCCGTCTTACACGGGCTTACCGATCATCACGAACGTGATCTTCATCGCCAGCAGCTCCGGTTTACCCTCGACGATGGCGGCACACAGACAGGCGAGGGCGGCCGCAAAGAACGTCGCACAGAAGAGCCACTTTTTGCCGGTCCGGTTGATGATGTACATCGCCAGTGCGATTGCGGGAATTTCCACCAAACCGGCAAGTGCCTGTAAAACGCGTTGACAAGCAAAGACAAATGCGTGTTTAGTACAAGCTCAAATGATTGCGAATTGCCGGTGTAATGCGGATTGCATCCCATCAGGCGCAAAAGAAAAATGTTTATAGCACACAAGCGGAGAACCTTTACAGCTTACAGTGAGTCGCACAAAGTGTGACACAACATTGTGGATGGAATGTAGCTGTATTCGAAAGTTAGTCACATACCGAGTTGAGATAAATGTTGCCACCGAAGCTGTTCATGTTCAGCACCAGTCCGTAGTAGACGAGATTCATCGTGAACCAGATGCACAGGAAGCAAAAGGTCACCAGGCGTAGATATTTCGAACGGAACAGCTCGCACACACCGGCCGCCGTTTCCTCCTCGTCCACCGGTGGTTTCAGCAGCTTGTCCAGATTGTCCGGTAGCGAGCGCTTGTTGAACGCAGCCGCTTTGCGGATGACTTCCTTCACCTCCGTGATTCGACCTTTGCACAGCAGCCAGCGGGGTGATTCCGGCAGGACGAACCTAAAATTATCGGTAGTTCAGCTTATGGGATGGACAATAACTAAACTTTAACAACAATCGGTATAGAAGGTTACGCAGATTGTAGGTACAAATATGCCATAAATCTATAGCTTTGAATATATTCCCCAATTTATAGAACTTCGGGACGACCCGGTGATCTAGTGGTAACGTCGTAGGCCTAACATAAGCCTCGAAGTTATTTTAAATCTCGGATGAACTATTAACCATCCTGCTATGAGTACAGTGCTAGCAGCTTTGGCACGTCTTGTCCTTACAAAGGTTGTTGTGCTACGCAAGTAGAAGAATTTGTCGCTTTCAGTATTAATGTGCAATGCACACAGCAACTTTGCCGCAAAACATCCCAACCACGTTGTACCGACATTCCGATGTCAAACCACAAGCCATCGAACCGGTGGTCGGAAGGATGCTTCACCAAGCAACAGCCACTAATTACTAATTTGCGGTGGAAGCACAACATTTCCAACTCTCCGTCTCACATTACCTGTCCCTGCAGAGACGGTCTCGCACAGCAACCCATTCCTCTGTTCCGCGTAACAGCATGCACGGAGAAAGGGTAGCGTTGCCTTACGAAAAAGCAACGGCCAACCGTGAACTGTAAGTGAAATTGATGTCAACATGCAAACACAACCGAAGGTCACATTTTCCTACGCTTGGCTGTTGGAACGATCGGGTGGAATTGTTTTCCGTGGTTTGCAGTTGTTGCGTCCATCCAACGAGCGTAGGACAGAGAGTAATCGAATCGTTTTGTTTTCACCGTCGTTCTACGGCCGAAGGTTCACATCCACCTCCGCATTCCACAGCAACACAGCAGCAGGATTGTTGATAAGTTTGGCATCTCATTAACGGTGATGATTTTTTGTACTTAATTAGCATGGTACCGACAGTCTGGGTGCAGGCGGGATGAGTGGCGAGCACATGTTTTCCATTTTAAAATGCTCTAGGCGCCACACCACACTTTCTACGAAGATACGCTCGGACGCTCTTTGGAGTAAACGTGCAAAAGCCAAACCCCCTTCATACGCAGGAGAGAGTAAGCAAACTATTTTTATGCGTATGTTTGCAATAAGTTGTGGGTGAGAATGAGAGTGGTTTATAGCGAAACCATTCTTGCGGACATGAAATCTGATCCGGATGGAAAATTTATGCGAAGTGAGGCATGGCTATTCCGACGTCGATGGTACGTGCTTCAGCGACCTTCAATGGTCTGTGAAATGGGACGTTACACTGACAGGTGAAGCTGTTCGTCAGTAGTTTAATTTATCATTTGCACAACACGCAGAGGAAGCTGGCGTGGCATACTCTTTAATGCATCAGTCAAATCTAGCAGTAGAGATAGATTGATGAAGAGCCATATTACAGAGAATTTCTTTTGAAGTCTTGTATCGACAGAAGCGTAGTAAACTTAATCACAATTGCATTACTTTGATCGCATCGTTACTTACCACAATAAGCAGAGAAACACGCCCGGCAGTCCGATGCACAGCTGCAGATTGCGGTAGTCCTGGGTGAGGTACGCAATGCCAGAAATCATAATGTACGACACGGGCAGTGGAAAGAGATTGTACATGCCGGCGATCGTTCGCCACTTCCCATCTACGTACTCGATCGCCAGTATAAGCCCAGCGTATGTCACCGACACGGATACAATCCCCAGTAGCGCTCGCAGCACTAGATAGAACTCGAACGAATCGGCAAAGTATAGCGCTAATCCTGGTTTGATTAAAATTTGCAAAGATATGGAAATGTAAGAGAATTAAAATTAAGCAAAACTGAACGCTTTCTATTCCACTTCCTCGTACCAAAGATCGACTGCAGGACGGCAGAGATGAAGAGCATCATTTTGCGGCCAAACTTGTCCGAAAGCACGCCGGACGTGATGCCGCCGGTTGCCACACCCGCGAGGAAAAACATCTCGGCCACATTCTTCAGGTACTCCTTGTCGCAGACGAGATTCCACTCCGAGGACCAGGTGTTGCCGAGATTGTCGTGTACATCAAACTCCCAGGCGCTACAGGCGACCGTTTCGCTAAGGTTCTTCGGCAGTGAAAAATTACTCTAAAATCATGGTTGGAAGTAACATTAGATCTAGGGCATTAGAAGCAAACTACCTTTTCCCTTTCGTAATTTATACACTTGCTCCCCGCACTTGTCCTGGCACGCCGATTGTTCTAGCCGCAGTGCCGCGGTGGACAAAAGCAATTTGCAGCAGAACGATAGGACGCTTGCTACGCAACGAAAGAAAAACGGTACGCCTGCGGTTGCTTGCTACTTACCATCGACAGCTGGGCGCTCGTTAGCGCATTCCAGTCGTAATTCAACATCCTGCAATTTTCCACCGAACTCGACACGTTTCGCCACCGGTCGATGGGGACGTCGTCGAGATGTGACGGTCGTCGGCACCAGAAGCTTTTATCTGCTGCCTAGGACGGATTGATTATGCGCAACATTAACCGGAAATGGGACACCGTATGAATATTGAAATGGTTTCTTGTTTTGTGCTTTCCCGCACGACGAGGACGAGAGAGAGAGAGAGAGAGAGAGAGAGAGAGAGAGAGAGAGGAACGATGTGCAGGAGGTAGTACAAGGAGGTAAAAGAATGGGCGAGAGCCGGCTGCTTTCAATTGGTCTAATTATCGTGATCTGAATTCTTAGCATGTCGTAAATCTTTGTACCTGCTTTGAAGCTTCGGAAAAAATAGGAGATGGAAAATGGGGAGGAAAATGACAAGGATACGGTGAAAGTTGGACGGGTGTGGTATGTGATCGGTTTAAGGGAGTTTAATCAGATTTCAGGGGAGGATAATAGTAGGGCAGGACAGTTAATTAAAGTTGCCACTAGTCTAATGGGTGAAATGGATCTATAAGCTTATTCTAGTGATTAGTTTTCTAGAAGATTACAGTAAAACCAAGCTTTCTACCAACCAAGTAACTTTCAATTATAACTAAGCAGCCTAGAAATTAATTCGATACAGATGATTTTGCATTGAATAAATAGAAGTGAAGTCGGTGTATGACAGCTTCCATCGAACCAAAGAACGTAATTTAAAGTCACATCATTTGGGTTTTAGATAGTTTGTATGATTAATTATAAAAATAAAATAAAAAACTGCATAAAAATGATCTACTTGGTTATTTCTGCGTTCTGAACTGATCATTACACTATGACATTAACGCAGACCAGAGTACTCTATAAATAAATGTCTGTCGACAATTAGTATAAAGCAGCAGTCAACCGATTTGAACTCTAGGATTTTTGACTTCAAACAAGAATTCAGAGCACGGATCAATAAAAATGATAGGTTCAATGCTCTAATCACCAGTTTTAGATGGTAGATTTTCGCTAACTGAGAGAAATAAAGTGTGAATAATATTTGGCATTGTTCGCCATATACTGGTGCCAAACGTTCTTGAGGCCTTCTACTTGCAATTTCGATTTAAGGGAAATTAAACAAACCAAAAGTTATGCAAAACATAACGCATTAGCATTTCACATAGCATAGAATTTGAAATAACGAAATTAAAATTGAATATTTTGATTATTGCTGGAAGACGTTTCTCTTTTTAAAGTAAGTTTCCATGAAACATTGAATGATGTTGGGAAGGACTTCATCTTACATGAACTAGATTACTTTCCCATTTTTTGTTTTCCTCTCGGTCCCCTCTCACACCTCTACCCTCAAAAACCTTTCTCTTCTTTTCCTCTTCGTCCGTTTTCCTTACACTTACCTGAAACGTTGGCGAGTAGATGTGGAACGTGTTCGGCACCTGGAACAGGGAGAGCAGAAACGTCATCACGAACTGCCACTTGCCATAGTCCCCGATCAGTTCGCCGATGATGTCGCTTTCCTCGTCCGCATTTTTGTGCTTTTTCGTTCCCTTGCCATCTCCGTCACCTCCGCCCTTGCCGCTCGGTTTACTGTTGGCCTTGCTGTTGCTACTGCTGTTGTTGTTGTTGATGGTCTTGGTCTGGCTGGGGCCGAACGGTGTGGCGGAGGGTGTCGGGGACGGCGTGGCGCTCGGTTTGCCTGCCATCGCGCTTGGACTGGTGGCCCGGGACGAGGGGTTCAGCGTAATATGTATCCCGCTGCAGTCCTGGTCCGGATGTCCGTGCGTTGGGGACGGTTCGCTTGGGGAGCCGCTTTTGGATTTGAACATCTTCACTGCAAACAAAAAAAAAGTCAAAATAAAAACATGTTAATTACTGTAACAACGATGTTCTAAAGTTTCTATTTAGTTATTGGAGCAGCCAAAACTCGTGACAAAAATGTTACACTTTTGGGCCACTTCACAGCTGCTGCCCCGGTGCGATGGGTCAACGAGTTTTGCAGCACGTGCCGGTGCATAATTTGTGTGTGCAAACGCGCCCTTTATACCAATGCCTTATGCGACCGTCACATGCAGGGATGAGTAGCGAGAGAGACGAGGCTTATCTCCACTGTTATCATTTTTATGCATCTCACATTCAACGACTTCAACTCAGGAGCATGCATTGCAAAAATCTCTCTACACTGCACCCGGGCTTTTGCAGCGTCTACATGTCTTTGATGTGGCGACCACGGTGGTCGCTGACGTCCCATCACAAATATCTGCGCAAAACCGTGGCAACACTTACACCTACCGCACGATTGCAACACGACCAAAGTCTAACGCACAAATAATCAACGGCAGAGCAAAACGCGTCAATATTAAAACCAAACCTCTGCTCTGTTGCCACCTCTTCTTCTGTGCACTGGAGCCCTACCCCCCAAAGCCATGGATAGGCATGGACAACCTTGCCCTTGTTGTGGAAGTTTGAAGGAAAAACACAAGTCAACTGCATTCGATGCATCCCACCATCGTTCGATCGGTCAGCTTGAGGTCGCCGATGAAGCACATTTACCGGATCAATTTTCAATTTATTGTTACCGGTTCTTCATTTTACCTTCGCTTCACACAGGGCAAAGGCGAAATCCGTGCTTTATAATGGCAAACCATAGGGGGTTTTTAATTTTGGTTAGCTTAGAAACGCCCGAGCTACCATGAAAAACAATCAGAACGTTTTAACAGTACCGCAGATCGAATGGAGAGTGTAAAATTAATACGCATCTCGAAATTCATTTTAGAAAGAGAAGGTAGAAAACAGATACTAATAAAACATTTTAATAACTTTATAATTAATATTTGCAAAGCATGTTTAACATCTAATCAATACAAACAAGGGGCAGCTCATCCTTTTCTCCATACCTGCAACAGTCTCTCCACCATTGGAAAAAGCTGACAAAAGTGTAATTAAATCGTATTAATTATTCATATCGCACACAATCTAAATAGCTCTCGTTAGCCTTACCTTAACGCCCGAGCGACAGCAAAACAGCAAATAAATCGCACTTGCAACCGGCCCGGACTGGTGGGCAAATGGTGGAATAATGTTTCAATTAAGTCACGTTCGGTGAATCCATCAATCAACCGATCGGCCACTCGAACGCTTAATAACGTTCGTAGGCTGTGAAGCCATCAATTATGATGCAGCATCGGTGTCGTGTGTTGAAAGTGCATTCATGCGCAAAAAAAAGGTGAGCAAAAAGTGTAAAAGGGGCGAAAATGAACGCTGAGATCAATGTTTAAAAAAACAAAAGCATAAACCGATTCAAAAAAAAGCAACATCAATATTAATGCTTAACTATCCAACGGGGAGCTACACGCGCAGTGCACACTTCGCTTTTAATGCTTTTTTTTTATCTTCCACCTTCTCTGTCACCGCCGGAAATTACATCGAATAGCCCCGGCAGCATGTTGCGCACCGTTTGATTGACGTTTGAATGAACGACATTACGCACCCGTCCAGTGGCAAGAAAGGTTGGGGACAACATTGGAGGAAGTGACATCTTGAGAGGCAAACCACCCCGGGTTAGTACCGCACGCTTCTGTCCGGGCAGCAAGATTGACCAGAAGGTAAAGGATTCCACCAGTCGGCATAATGCAGTTCCATTAATCTTGTGCGGCTTAACTCGTCGCTGCTTTGCGATTCGTTTGTGATCACAGCTAGCCGCCGCCCTTATTTATGCAAATTCCGCAAACAAGTTGATATGCAAACTCGAGTGCGATCGTAACAGCAAATTGGATTGTATCGGAATGGGTGGCGTTGGGGGTAGCCGTTTGTTCACGTTGAAGCACATGTTTCCGTTCATTTTTTTTTTTTTTCGTTGTTGCTGTTACTGCTTCTCTGTGGCGTGCTGAGTGATACTCCTAGAAGGGTGCTATTATTTGTTGCCGCTGTGCCAAGGTTCGGGACGGAACGTCAGCCGCTGGATACAATGTTGCAACGATCGCAGATTGGAGCTGCTAAATTTGATCATTAATGAGTGCGAGTCGCGATCAATGGGCGCTCGATCTAAAATTGTAACGCGAAGATCGTTGAATTTTGATAAGTTTGGAGAACACGTTTATTTGTGTTTTTGCTGCGTGTGTCTTCATAAGTCTCATAAAAGAGATGAACGTTACTATAATGTAAAAGTTCATTTCTTCAAGATCAGTTTGAAAGTACTCCAAGAAGTTATACACGAACGCTTTCTTCATTATTTGAACATCTTACAAGCAGATGGTAAAAGCAAATATTATCACCTTTATATAATCCATCTAGTGTTGCAGGACTGATGCAAACATAATTAAAATGCAGACAGCAACACTATGTTTATTTTCACTCATAAATCAGAATCATCTTTTTCCAATCCATTGCCAGAACCGTTCCCAGGACAGGGATACCACAGTAAGGACGTGATCATCGGTGGGTAAATCAACGTATCAAACATATTTCTTTGCCCCATCATGCAGTACTAATTCCAACCCAGAGGGTGGTGGCACGCCTTTCTTTCCCTGTGCTTTCAATATCTCCCACAAATACGCAGCATAATATCTCGCATAAGCGCATCTCACCGCGCGCGACTCTGAAGCCGGCGGAGTTGACTTCAGAATGTTGACTTTTAATTTGCTTTCCCTTGCTCAGCTTGCCCGCGGTACGGATTCTGTGGTTTTGTGCGATACACAGCTTGTGATCCACATCAAACGAAGCGAAGCGACCCATTTTGCGTTTACCTTCCGATACTGTGTTGCAGTGACACATCAGCTGCTTGCGGTTTTCTGTACCGCTGTGTCAATTGCAAAACTCGCCTCTGCCACCCCAGGAGCAAAGTTTTTCTAATTGATAATGTGCTACCGACGCTGCCTGGCAGGTGGAGTAAACTAATAGATCCTGCCAGCCGCGGTGGCCATGGTTGCGCAACGTATTTGTAGCGAGAGATAGCGGCCAGCTGATTGCTTGAGGAAAAAGTTTTTCCCTCTCACCTGTGCGAGTGGATGGGCGCGAGTTAGAAGAAGGATAATTTTCTTGGTCGTATCCAGTTCTCGAGCAGTTTCCACCAGTTTCGATTAGTTTTCCTACAGGCGCGCGAGGGGGCACGTGTTTCGCTTGTGGTACATGTTTTAATAAACGTTCTGTCTCATCGCAACTTTCAAGTCAACAACCAAGCTGTAAACCATCCCAGGCGGTAGGGAAGCCCAAAGAAACGCAAATAAATATCATTCCATTCGTTTCGCTAAACGCCTAAACCGATTTGGGGTAAAATGTAGTTAGAAACCCATTAAGACGAGACTTTCTGGTTTTGCTGGTTAACCATCTCGGGCCATGGCGAGGCGGGTCTTGCAATCGCTCCCAACATCAAAGTAGGAGTGGTGGAGAGAAGGGTAGGGGGTAAAGAACACACACACACACACATACGCGCGCAACTTTCGAATCAAAAGTTGTACAAACCGTCTAGAGGCGAAGGTCGGTTCTGGAGCTCGAGAACGAATCTTCCTTCCGTACGAACTGTCGATCATCTAGCTTTTAGCTGTGAGTGTCCTTGGGCGGGTTGGCAAAGTTACAAATTCAACCACAACCAAGATTTGAAACGCTAGGCAAAGTAAAGAAGGAAAAAAAAACCCGTGCAAAGCAACATTTTGCAATCTTAATCATTTCCGTCTCGCATACGGCACGTCATTTCGTACCACCCGGCCTTCACTCCCCAGCGGCCGAAAGTCCCGAGCGGCCACATTAACGTCTGGCTGGGGAACCACACCTACGGAAGGCGCGAGCGCCTATCTCTGGTACGGGTACGTGACTACCAGAACCGAAAGTTTGGCTTATTGGCCAACCCGAGCCTCGCCCATGAGCCCGTCGCTTTCGTGTCTCGCCAGGAACTTTTTACCCAAAAATTTCGTTCCTTTCTTGAATTTCGCTTCGTGGGAAAGTTTTCCACGGGCTGCGAAAGCAATCGGAAAAGAAACGTACCATACGGTTCCAAGCACATTTTGCCGACTTTTCTTGATTTGAACGACCATACCCGCGGCACGTTTCTGGCTGCTGGCGTAGGGGGCAAAACCCGATCCCGGTTACAGTTTATCATTTTAATGTTGGTAAGAAGGGGGGGAGGGGGGGAGGGAGGCTTGGTTTATCCGGTTGAGATACAACTTTGAAGCGTCTTTTCACTTTCCACCGGCTACTCGCAGTGAATTCGATGAATTTTAATGAGTGTGCTTGGGGAAAATGTTTTTGAGACAGCGCGTTTAAGGTTGACCAAAAAAAAAAATACTTGTAAGAACTTTATCACAAACGTGTTAACTGTTAATGCAAAGTGACATGAACGAAGAATAACTGCAGAACACATACGCAAGCGTAAAAAATATATTCATGCAACATGAAAAATTCAGTCGAAATGGTAATGCAACTGAAAATTACCATTTCGAGTATTTAAAGTACATCATACAAAACTCTTGAACTTTAAAGCTATGTTCACATCAGTCTGACTGATCTGATCACTTCAGGGAGCAGGGTTGAAAGTTCTAAAACGATATATTTTTGTTTTTGTTGTATGATCTTTGTAGGATTTTATGTAAAATTTAATTAAGAACCACATAAAGCATCATTACATTATTTTCTTTCGTTATTGAATTATTGGTTATTAGCAAAAAACTTTGTTGAAAATGGTTTAGAACAGCCTATAATCAACTGCACAGTTGTAATAAATATCCAGAAGAATAAAAATATGTGTTATCTTCGCTTAATTTTAGAATATTAACATAAAAATCAACAAATGACCTCATATTTGTGATACTTTAATAGTTTTTGAAGTTTTCGCTTCATTGAAAAGCTATACGAGGGGGAAGGACGATGATTAGTATCAGGATATTTGGGTGTAATCGTAAGAATTTTGTGAGTAATAACAGCCTGAGAAAGCATTTCAACTTACAACACTTGTCACGATGTAGATGCTCAAAAAAGCGTTGGTTCCAAATTATTTCCTACAAATTTCTTGGTTAGTAAAACACTAAAGTCATTTCTGCATTTTACCGTAATCGCAACAATTTTCCAAACTCAAAATCTCAAACATTCAATCATATAAAAGATGTAAGCTAAGCTGTAAGATATTAGCTGTGTTTATGGAGTTATTATCAAAATTCTCTTTTAATTCAGGAAAACGTTTGAAACATGAAGCTGTTCGAGATCCGAATCCCAAAGGACCAACACATTTCATTTAAGTTGGGTTTTGTCTTCAGGCTGAAGCTACCATATGACATTTTTGTTGTTGTTATTCACGTTTGAATCAATTCTCTTTTTAATGCTTTTTACATCAAATTCAATGCAACTGATTATTCGGACTATTCAATAACACTATTTGGGATGGATCTGCTTGCACGTTGCAATCAGCCACGTCTGTTGCAAAAAAGTGCACAAACTTAAATCCCACAAACTCCTACCAGCAACCCGTCACATTCACGAATACAAAAAATACACACAAAAATAAAAGCACGCTTGCCATCTCTCGCACCCCAACAAGAGTGGAACTGTGGCGAAACTTGAGCCGAACGCTCGGTGGACTGGTGTTAGTTGTACAAAGTTTGATTTATGATCGTCCGCAGCCATACCGTACCAAATGGTTGAACGTCGACACCGAACCCACGGTGCACCAGTTTGATGGATATCGTTTATCCAGTTGCGCCATAAATTTGGAAAGAGTATGTATTATTACCCCGTTTTCGGGTAAAAGGAGCATCCCTTGGGAAGGCAGCCCACGTTAAGGGCAGAGCAGTAAAGTGAAACACTCAGCCGTTCTTGTTGATTAAATTACCCCGTAAACCATCACGGGTGATGGTGAAATTTCATTAATGTTTAATTTCGTTTCAAATATCTCTCAAGCTTCATTAAAAGTTCGGTTTAAATCGGTTTAAAATGTGCGACAACGCTCAAGGTCGATTTATTTTCTTCCCTCAAACGCAAACATCTAATCCTATTGATTCACACAGACCCACAAACATGACTAAATCCTTGCAAAACTAACCAAACGGACACTGTGAACAGGTGTCCTTTACCGACTGCTTCCCATTCCGGCACGTAGCACTTGCTGCTGTCGGTTGACTTCATTCCGACGGAAAACATCGTCGGCATCTCGGGGTACTACGGAAGGGTGAGCCCACACTAATCGTTCAGGGGTCGGGCTGACGACAGGCAGGATTTTGCTGCTTTACGAAAGGTCAGTTATTTGCAGCCGTGTGCAGCCATCCCAGCTGCCAGTTAGCGAGAGAAAGCACTACCTTCTGCTACATCCTACGCGACCTTTGTTGCTCTTGATGACGTTCTAAGGCGCAGCTACGCGTGTGGGAGTGAATGTGTGTGTGTGTGCTCCTCTTCCTGGACATACAGACCTGTCGATGGACCCAGTCGGACGATTGATTGATTGATTGGTTCATCTACTCCCCTTGCCCATCCCCATACCGGGTCTGGAACGGGTATTCTCGTCTCGTCTTACCTTTCCGGGTGAGAGTGACATTAAGGATGAACATCCGTCCTTTAGAAGTACGGACGGCGACCGGATATACGTTTATGATGCTTCAGTGCTGCCTGACCTTCTAGTGCAGCATAAACTGTGCTGAACAAACACACACACACACGCACACACGCACACTCTGCAGCTTGATGTTCACTTTCATCAGGATTGGCAGAAGGCAATGGATTAAATTGGCAGTGGCACCCTCCTCACTGACGTCCGACCGTTCGTCGCTCTTACGTACGAGGCAATCGAGCAAAGTACGTTTATCGAGGAACAACGCACAGGGAGATAGTAAGGGAGCAATAGAGCAAACGTTTAAAAAAATGCTGTAAAATAAAAGCCAATTGCCGAGTGTCCTTGGAAAGCGGCGTGGTGCAAACACATGGAGCGCAGAGCCGGAAAACAAATATCGTCTGCGCAATGTGTGCAGGCGGCAGGCATGCACATCGCCGCGCTCTTCGACGCTACGAATCTTTAAATCTTACTCCACTACTTTCCATCACAAAGCTTCGCTCCCTCAACCCCGCAGCACGTTCTATTGACAGCTCTGTCCAGGCCCGGCCCCTGAAAGACGACCACTTTAAAATGAAAGGAAATGAGAATAAATTATCGCACCGGACCACACTGAGTCCGTGACAGCCAAAGCGAAGCAATAAAATTGTTGTATACCATCGGTCGAAAATAGATTCAACCATGGCTTTGGGTGGGTGCGTGTGTCTATATGTGTTTTAACCAACCGAATCCCAAACCGGATCCGATAACTCTCAACGAGTCAAAGCATCAGCCGCTCCTTTTGTGGACTGCCCGTTCGGGTTCGAGCCGCTCGCACGCTTGCACAAGGTGTCCGAACAGGACAGTCACTTCGAATTGGCAATCGAATTACATTCCAGCAAAACATGCAGCCTGAGGTAAGGAGCGATGAGAAGATTGCTGGAGGCGAAGGACGATTGCGAGGGTAGCAGAGCGAAAGGATGGGACACGGTCGGCCCTACGGTTCAGTGAGTTGATAGGTTTATCGGTTTTTGATGCCACAAAATCGCAACATCGCAACCGTTTTCCCCGCCGAAAAAGCACGGGAAATTGGAGCGTTGGGGAAAATCGTTTTTAAAAGATTAGGGGCTGTAACATTTTGCAGATCGCCTCATCTTGGACAGGATACAGTAACAGTACTAGTGTATGCTATACCACGATGTGTTATCACTACTACGCTGTTGTTAAACCACATGCAGACAAATGGAGCATAGGTGAAACTAGAAAAAAAAAACAAAAACCTCTAACTAGCATCGTTTTATCCATGTTCGTTCTGCCATTGCTTGAATGCAACAGTTTCTGGATTTTCCTTCGTATACACTCCCCCCTCCCCCTCCCACCACCCACTTCCATTTCCCCACAGCCGTATCATTACTCACGAAAACACACTACACTATCAGTAAACATCAACAGATATCATAGCACTGTCCTCTTCCCCCTTCCCTTATGCTCGGTCGGAAAAACGAGAAACGGAAAAGTCGAGCAAAAGGAAAACTTTTTAATCAACTCCAAAACGGACGGTTCGCTCCGCTGCAAACCGCTCCGAGCACCTGTTTTTTCCCCCGTTAAAGACAACCCCTTACCAATCCTTCCCCTCGCCCTTCCCTCCTTCCTCCCCCCCTCCAGCCCCTGTTTTCCCATCGTTCCACCTTCTGGCAGCAAGCTGTTCAAGGACATGACAGAACTATGCAAATGTTTTCCCTCTTTGCTGAAGTTTTTCACTTTGAATATTGACAGCAGCTGTCCGGAGAGCACCGGGTGGGAAGACCGCTTCGTCCACCGGGCAGCTGTAGAGCAACGGCTCCGGAAGGGTCTTTATTTTCGCCTTCGATCTCTTCATTACATTCCCCTTCCCGTGTTCGTTTGTGGTGTTTGTTCTGTTTGATATTTCGCAGGACCCTTTCCACCTTGGAAAATGCTCCATTCAACCCATGAACAGCTAGAGAAGGTTTCGTATACGTTGGGAGGTACACACTTTAAAGACACACAAAAATCAATCTCAACCGATGGACCAGCGGGGCGGACGTTCGATTGCTTACGCTGTCTGGCAAATGAAATTTGCATACTGATGGATGGTGTTCAAGTGTTGCGAATATTATTACCACCGATTGCGTGCCGCAAACGGTGCTGTAACGCGTTTGAGAGATTTTCCCGCGCGAGTGGTCCGCTATTTATTTTGCTTTTTAATTTTCATTACACTTGCCAGAAGTTTGGCCTGCTTCTCAAGTGGACAAAAGCCCGGCCGGCAGGTTCGGCATAGGTTATGGAAACTCGTAAAGGAAAAAAGGTATTTTATCGTAGATTATTCATGAGCATTTTGCGCGTACTGTGTCGTCGCGGTGGAACGGGGACGCGACACGCGCTGGGCAGCGTGTGCCGAACGAAAGATTGGCGCAACCCGTAACGAGATTGACAGCCCCGTCGGTCGGTGAAAGCGAACCGGTAGGAGTGAAAAAGTTTTTTAATCGGACGAACATGGTGAGTTTTGATTTTTTTTCGTATCTAGCAAAAGGTAGAATTGAAGAAGGTAAGATAAATCTGTGCATTTGAAATCATAAAAATGTAACACAATTTCGGCAATCTTACCGTAATAATAAGGATTCTATTTTGGCACCAATAAGTATTTGCAAAACGACTTTAGCAAGTGGCAAGCTTTTTTAAATAGCTTGGTCATTACCCTTATCATAAAATATTTATAGCACTCACTATGCTTCTGTCTCGTGTAGATAGTGCATGACCTTACAGCAAATGAGGCTTGTGTTTACAGCAATAATGAACAGGCTGATAACGCTGTTAAACGACAATTTAATCTGAACCGTAGCTTAGGTGTCAGTTTGGTAGGGAACATTTTGTTTATACTTCTTTTGCTTCTCATTGTTGATAACGCGTTTGACCTGCTAAGACCTTGCGAAGAGCTGTAATATTCTATCAATGGCACTCTACTATGACGGTTTACAACATTGCGTTCGAAACGACACGGACAGGCGCCAAAATTCGTTTAGTGTGAATTATTATTTCCTTAGCCACAACAGAGCCGTAAACTTTAACCCTTTTCTGAGCGTAAATGACGCATTGTAAGCTGTCATAGCATGTGTTCGTTGCGCATGGCACGCAAGGGGTCGTGAACGATGAACGGGTGCCTGGGTGCCCAGCGCGCTTCGATGCCATTTATCGGACGTCGGTAATTGACTTGTTCACCATACTGCGCCTGTAGTTTGTTCCACAAAACGCAAAACCCGTTCGAGTGAGGAGGAAAAGAAGGAGGGCTTATTAAAAGGAGTATGATTGACCACTCATGGGTAAGCTATGCCGGAACGCAATACGTATGAATTTTAACTTCAGCTGAAGCAATTATTCATCACACTCTGTTGACAGCAGATCGGGAAGACATGTATGTAGAAGAAAAATGGATTTATAACGATTAGCGCAACACATTGCCGATCAATTGCAACGGGTGGAAAAGAAGCTATACAATGTTGTTTATTATTTCATGCTTTGTATATACCGGTATATTCAACTAAATTATTTTCTCTGAATATCCACCATGAATCATCTAAAGATAGAATGCAATTTTACAATGAACAGCTATTTATTTACTTTGGCAGATTTTCCACGGTATAATAAGGAAGAGAGAATTTAACACCCGTTGTACAGGTTTTGAGAATAAAATATTTAAAGGGGAAAACACTGTTTAATATGTACGATTTTTAAAAGTTTGTTGATGAGTTTCTAATTATATCCATTTCTCTTGAAGATTTCTATAAAATTCTTCCTAACCTAATAAGCTCTCAAAATTGTGTCTGCAATACTAAAACATTTCTATGCCACCAAACATTTTACGATCATAACCGACACCCCAAAATAATCTTGAAGTTCTTTCAATCATTCAACAATCTGCATTGGAATTGCTATTTTACTGCTAAATAAATAGAATCCACACAAATAACGAATGTCACACTATTCTGTCACAATTGCCAGTTAGCGAAACAAACAATACAACGTGTTTAATCATCGAAGCAATTTCCGATGGTCAATTACGAGGAAAACAGATTCACTCCCATAACGTCCCTTAAACGATCCGTTAGCATGCCTTCATCGACCGATGTGATGGTGGCAATTTCTTTACTATCCATTCTGCCCCAATCCCCAGCCCAGCAGATTCGATGGACTATCGTCACGTAAATCTTAGAATATTGTTTTGGCGCCCTGCATATCTCACTATCTAACACTTTGGTGCGAGTGAAGCGCTATCTTCCTTTTCCTTGCCCAACCAACTGCCTCAGCTCGCCGAAGTGCTTTCCAGCGAAAAGGGAGGACAAACGGGAAAGAGAGGAAATAACACGCAGATAACCATTTCCCAAGCAGCTACAGAGCAGAGTACCTAAGCGAGCGGCCAACCGTTGAAGACACTTCGACCGCGTGTAAGCCGCTTCCGGGACCGAGCGACTGAAAAGCAATCCCACTATCAGATCAGCCGAGATGAACTTCCAATCGACCACGAAATCCAATCGGAATCAATGTCAACGTGCGGGGCCGTGGTGCGGATGATGGAAATTCTTGCACACTGTTTCCCGAAAGCATTCGCTTTCCCGCTGGCGAGTTGAATGTTGAATCACTTCGACACCGGTTACCGAAAAAGAGATAATCTCAACGCCCGTGTCGATCGAACGACGGAAGGTCGGTGTATCGGTAAAGTTCGTTAATATTTAGTGCGTGACCTTGGGTAAACCTTCCGCGTAGTGTGCGTAGGGCCTTCGAGCACGCTTCGTTTGCAATTCTGCCTTTCCGTTCCGTCCGTGTCGGAGCTGCCAGGCATTTCGCTGCCTGCCAGATGACACTCCCATCAGGGGGTCGAGCCCCCCCTAGAAAGAACATCTCGCGTGTAATGATGTTGTAAAAATATGTAGCGTGCGTAGCACGAAGGCTGGTGGGCGGGAAAACTACCACCGAACATCAAAACGCCTGCAAACGCTCGGGCGTTTCGGGCTTCCGGGATGCTGAGGGTGTGCACACATCGCGTCGTTATCTTCATGAAATTCTCATTCCGTGGACGCAACAGTAGATCAATCTACTAACGATTGGTCTCGTTTAAGGTGTTTGTGCAGGAACATGGCAGTTCTACGGACGGGGCTGGCGCGCATAATGTGTTCGTAATATATCCCAGCTGTTCTTGAATCGACAGAAGCGACCGATCCTTTGTCAGCTACGATGTAACATCTTACTCCATGCCAGCAATGACAAGCTCGACAAAGTCAACATATTGTGCCTGTTTTTTTCCCCCTCTTCAGAACATTACGAACATACGCCAGAAGGTAAAAAGAGGTTGTGATTCTGCCAAGCGTTTGAGCCCCGTGCCAACATCATTTGCGTTATGAGAAATTGAATTTACATTTAATTTATGCTTTCACAGAATGTAGCAAAATTTACATTGGCATTAACCAACCGATGTTCAGCAGTGAAATGAATGTTCAGGCTAATGAGCCAGGATGCAAGGGATGTAAACGGATGGGTACAGGGTAAATAACATGAAGCACCCAAGCCCAATCGGCCGTTTAATATGGGTTCCAAAGAATTAAAATTGGGAAAGAAATCAGCTCTGATTGCTTTCCCACGACCAATTCATCTTTGCTTTTCCTCACATGCTGCTGCTGTGTGTGTGTTTGTCGTATGTTTGTCGTATGTCGTATGTTATATGAGTCTTCCTTACCCTCACAACCCTTCTAGACATTCGGTTAATGGGACCAGCTTTTTCAACATGCACGGAGGACTAACATGCTTGATGGACAGCCCTGTCTGTCTGACTGGGTTGACAGATAAATCATTCCATCTGGTTGCAAAGGACCGGCGCAGTTGCCGTTGAACTCGCCATCCAAACAAGATGACACACATTCGACAGTTGCCAATTCACTGATGTTTCATTCGAAAGTGCAAACCACTGGACGAAAATTGTGGTTCCTTGTTTTGCAGCGGTATTCTCCTGGACCTTGGAATGGAGGCGCCTGGTAGATAACAACGGTAGGCATTTTCAGCAAAAGCCTCCGGTTTTTTTTACCAAGGCTATGATTGTTTTACCATATATAAGGTATTCTGCTCTTGGTTGGCCTTTTGAATGATATTTAAATTTTTTTCTAAAAAATGTGCTTTCATTTGCCCTTCAGAAACTAAAGCATTTGTTTATATATTATTGTTTTTTTAATTCACAAAATTATTAACTTACCCACGCAATTTTTCTTCTGTAGCGAAACACTGTGATTCAATTTATGAACAACAAAATAATTGTATTATTTTCTGTTTATATTTTTCTGTCTGATCTTTGTAGTTTATATTGTAAAAGACAAGCTAAATGCTCGGTCGTGGTGAGCCCGAATGGCTGAAATATACATAAATGCATCTTGTTTGCCAAGAAACTTTAACAAAATTGCCTTACTATATAACGAAATTATGCAAGCATTAATAAACACCGTTGTAACAGTTGTAAACCAGCTAAGACTGTGTGAAACACGAAACATTTTCCCAGTATCAACTCTTGTTGGTGGTTTGCGTTTGTAAAGAGCGTGAAATATGCAAAGATTTTCATTTCTCTTCTCGAGCAGACCGACCGGAAACGCATTGGAGTGAAGCGGACAAACGACAAGCACACTAAACAAGATACCAAACTGCAACGAGGTCAAGGATGGAATCGGATATGCATTCCTATTGTGCGAATCTGTTACATTTATTACTTCAAATCCAGTACCTTAGCTGTCGGTTCGGTCGGACGGAAAGGATCCTCGAAGAAAACGGACAGATGCAATGTTCCTCCCATCAGCCCCGTGTTGTCTTGAGACGGAGTACAAGCAGGGCACAGAACGGTTGAAATACCAACCTCAGTGCAAATTCAAATTTCGCTTCACTGGATACGGGCTCGGTGTGGCTGGTTGGCTTGCGATAGTGACGGCAAGCAGGGATTCTGCTTACCTACGATCGTTTTGTTCGGAAGGAGACAAATCCCACTATCAGCAACAACCATTTGGCCGAATCGGTAAGAAGGTAACATACGCATGAAGAGTTTGTAAACGTTTAGGAAGAACTCACCAAACAGTAGCATCATCCCGGGCCGGCCCGACAATGCCATATGTGCCCTCGGGGTGGGTTGTCCTTCGCCTGCTGAAGGTGATGGTAGTGCTGTTTGAAGCCCCACACTCACAGGCACACCACGGTAACGAGATGCGCTGTCGTTAAAAACGCTTACCGTAGAGTTTCACACAATTTATCCAATGGTACCGAAAACGTACCGACGTAGCAGGAAGAATAATGTAAACGACGCGGAATAAGTCCCTTTTGACTGTCCGCTTAGAGAAAGGGGACTTCCAGCCCTACTTTAGGCGTCCTCTTTGAATATGTGTCCGACTCGTTGGCATGTATGTGTGTGCGTGTACTTGCACAAATCTTGTGAAGCAAATGAAGCGTACGGTAAGTATAATGCTCATGCCGGTGGTAAATAACAACAGAAAATGCAATGCATAGCTTCATAGCTTTGATGCTCTCCGTTGCTCTCCGCTACGTACAGTGTGAGCAGGTACCATCGGAATGGAAAATGATAAAAGGATTAACAGGATACAATAATAAGTTGTACTTATCAACGCTATGTGTTGAGGCTGCAGGCGATTTGTTTCTGTTTTGCGCTTTGCCATTGAGTGGGCTCTTTCTTGAAGCGTACAAACTTGCTACACATGCAGCGTAATTGTTGCAATATAAACATTTATGTGACTTTCTATCATTTTGTATTCTTTGTTATGTTTAGATGAGCTAAAAAAATCTAATTGTAATTTAAAAGGATTGAAAATATCCTTTAATATTTGCAATTCTTTTCATATTTCAACAAGATCGCAGAGTGTTAGAACCCGAATGAATTCCATTCTCGTTAAAAACCGTGTTGATTTATTCACTGGCCATCCCACAGACCACATGTGGCATCCAATAAAAAGAGGAACAAACCACGCACACACACACACACACTTCTACATTCGAGTTGCAACAAAAAGGAAGATAACATTCTATTCACCTGAATACTAATGTAAATCAATAAGCAATTCCCGACTGGGGAAGAAGTGAGTATCTCGATCCCAAGCTGCGGACTGACAATTAATGCAAATTTAAACATTTATTCGTACACTCGACTGTTGCGGCTTTCGGGTTTTACGGATGAGTATTCTCACAATGAATCTATCAGCTTTTGCATCGACTCCCACATTACACGGTCACAGGATTTACCTTGCTTATCAGGAAAACGTGTGTTCCTTTCCTTTTCTATTGCCGGCGGCTTTGACTGTGGACTTTACTGCAACGCTTTAATGTGGACACACACACACACACAACAAAAAAAAACACTCACACACCCAAACACATACAAAACACACCCTAGAGCTACAGAAAATGGAAAGAAGTTATCAGCTCATTTCCAACAAGTCTGCAAAACTTTTACGTTTTGTAGTGTTGGGAGACAGTTTTCGTTGCCATCGTTTAACCATCGTTTTTGTTTTTGTACAATAACACCGAACAAACTTTGCGCGGGCACCGCCGAACACTTTTCCTTTCCTCTTTTTGGGGGTGTGTTTTTCCCTCGCTTTAAACACACATATACACACGTCCGCACACAGATCATAATTACTGGTTTGTTTTTCTTGCCAAGCGAGAGGAGCCGGTTCATGGACATTGTTTCCCAATTGATAATACCACACCGCTCGCCCAGCAGCTGTGTTGTGCTCTCTACTGTACAATCTACCATTCACGATCAAGTTAGTGTTTCACCAACTAACCCCTCTCTCCCCGGCCTTCCACAAAAACGTTCACCAATTTCTACCCTCACCGAAGCGAACCGTTTACAACATCGTCGTCGATGCCGCGGTGTTTAGCTCGTGAAACCGGTTTCCCGGGGGGGTGCCGTCTTACAGAACGGGTTTCCAAGACAAACTAGGACGCGTCTGGTAGATTTTCCACCACGCTGTCTAACCGATTTGAACTTTGTTAGTGTTTATGCCAAAGGTTCAAAGTCACTCGACCTCTCGCCCTACTCTGCCACTGTGCAAGATGTAAACGGCGACATTCGCGCGAGGAAAACGTTGTTCGACACGATCACAGCACCTACATGATGGTTCTGGGTAAAACACGGTCTGAGATGAGCGGCAGCACAGCTTCCTCGATCGTCCTCAGACGGAACGGAAATTTCGTTTGCCAACGCGGGAAGCTGGTACACCCGAAACTGAACGGGAAATTGAACGCTAACGCGAAGCAAAGCCGTAATGTTCGAAAGCCGCGCGGAAAAGTTGGTCCCTCACTGCCAAAATCGGCGTTCACTTCCGTTCGCATTTGGGTGGTACACGGCATTCGCACGACTCGTACCTGCTGACCCCGGAACACAAGGAACCCCTATCCTACCCAACAAAAAACCGCCCACCCTCCCCCCCTCCACAACGCACCTGGGCGCACTGTGATTGTTTAGATTGATAAACGTTACGCTGTTTCTTGAAAGGTGGCGGAAGCGCAACCACGTTGTACCGTGCGGTTCAACCCCACAATGGCCAACCGGAGACGGAGACGGACGCTGGTGAACGGTTGCTTCTCCACTCGGCACAGCACAGAACGACGGCCAGCTGGGGCCGAAATGCGAACCGCGACTGAATGGTGCGTTTGCCGCCCGCATCTGGAGTAGTGTACAACGGTACGCGGCTTGGTGCCGAGACCGGATCGGATTTTCCCCGAGCTGGGTGTCGTGTGCGCGCCGAGAGCGCGAAAATAAAGCCATACTATCACAAACCCACACACACAAATGCTCGTTGGCCGGGTGGGGAAGGGGTCGATGCACGCGAGAGGATGTATGGCGCTAACCGTGCGCCGGCGAGATGCTGCGCGCTGGGAGGCAGGAAAGCCCTTGCGAGACGGAAACCGTCCGACTCCGTGCGCCAGCATCGCGTTCGCCTGGTACTCCCACTGCAGGGAGAGTGTGAGAGAAAAGACATCGTTCCTTCATCGTGACCGTCGGCAGCAGTGATCTGTCATACGGTTGGCAGGTGGTTCTCGTACACTTCTCGTAACGGACATCTCGCAGCGTAACGCTGCCTCGTTCGGGTTTTGCTACTGCTACCGCCCCGCCGAAACTACCATTGTAACATGAGGAGACGGGTAACGCTAGTGCTGTTCTAGCACGAATACCAACTCGAAGCTTTGTTTGACATTCTTTTCCTTTCATCCGACTCTGAACGGTTAACAGTTGGACGGATCATTTAGAAAGGTAAACAAACAGACACACTCCCACTAGCGAAGCGGTTGCGTAGAAACAGGTGGGATGCTGTAAGCGTTACGATTTGAACGAAGCCCGCCAAACAGACCATGTTGCATTGCGTGGGGAAGTGCTCTATGTTGCGCGGGAGCAATGCATTTTGAATTTTAACAGTTTGAACGCGTGGTTTCTTTTCATAAGGAGCGGCACCGTCTTATAAAGATGCTCATTATTTCGTTCCATTATCTGGTGTGTTTTAGCAAAAAGCATTATAAATAAAGCTGAAATTATCAGTTAGTTTTTTTCTAAACATTACTGTTACAATATGTAACCAAATTATACTCTTATTATTACAGGAATTAATATCGTTTTAATGTTTGTTGTTCCTCTAGTAAGCTATCCAGATTATTTTAAATTAATAAGAAATGCCTATAAAATCATTTTGGCGTTTCTTAATTCTGAATAGATGATCTTAATAAATATATTTGCTTTTTTGTTTCTAATAGAATTTCATTTACAGAATTTCTTAAAAATATTTACAATTTGATTTCTGTGTAAACTTTTCATGTTACTCAGGTTCAGGAGCACTTCTTCGATTCTTGATGAATACGATAGCACAAACATTTATTATAAATAATTAAATAATACTAGAATCACAAATAAAATTAAAACACATTTTGGAAATACGAAATCCGAAACATTTTTCAAAGCGTGTAAAACAAGAGAAGTCGTGTGAAAGTGACACTTTAATGTTCCACCCATTTTTAACCTCCCCAAAAAAACTGTGTATCGGTATGAATCAATTAAAGACATGTTTTAAGGTTTCACAGTTTGTCTAAGGATAAATACTCAACATTTAATAAACGTTTACAAGTCAAGGAAAAATCAATTTCAGTATAAGAAATCCAAAGGAAGAAGTAGTTGCAGTAAGAATGCGCTCTGCTCATTACCAAAACCCATGAAATATTCAATGAATGTAGAGAAAACCGTTGCCATCTTTTTGATAATCAGAAATTCTTAGAGATGTCGCCTATGAACTCGCCCCGCGAAATTTCCCTTTCTCATCATTAAAAGCATTGCAATCCAAGACCGTCATATTGTAAATCACCGTTCTTCTTGCTTGTACTTAAGGGCTTCCTATAAGCAATGCCATTTGTGCGATGATAGCGCTTCTAGCAAACTAAAACAATCACCAGTTGCAAGATATTTCTTTTTGGAGAATAACTGGGACTAGTTTGATCATTGCGACCAAATTCGCTTATTAAATATTTTCCTATTTTGAAATACTGTATTCATTTATCTGATTTGTAATAAATATAATACATCATAACTTATAGAGTTTTTTCTTTGTTTCTTATTTCTCTTTTTTGGAAATACTCATCAAGTTCTTATCGTTTATCTGAAATCTGTACACGTTTCCTAAACTATTCTTTACACCTATAACTTTATAGTGCCACCAACATTGAAAACACCCCCCCCCCAAGGGATAGAGTTTGCCGCCGCCAGTGTAGCACGTTTCACCTCCATCTGTTATCCTCCATCCTGCCGGCCACCATATCGTTCGCTACGAATCTAGAAACACAGGAAACTAATCAACGCAATTTATTCGTAATTTGCATCCGTCGACAACGGCGAATTGGTCACAGAGCGATTGGGCCGGGTCGCACGGGAATGCTGGGTCTCCCGGTGGCGGTGGCTGTACAATAAAAATATGCCGCCAAGGAAGCATCGGACACGGCGCGCTACTGCTCAATAAGAAAAGTGGACAAGATGTTGTGTTTTATCTTATTAACGACACTAGCACAGCGAATGGATGCGATTCAAAGACGAGCAGAAACAAACCGAACCATGCTCCCTTTTCTATTAGAACCAATTGACGGCACTAGTAAGTTCTCCCATGTGAAACGATGTTCGTGGTAAAAGTTCTGTTCTCTTTGTAAATGGATGGATGGATTGTTTAGGAGCATAAAAAATGTGTAATAACTTTAGATACAACTTGAGAATGGCTAAGCTAACTATCCGATACCATGGCAATCGCTTGCAGTCATATTCAATAACATGTATGATTGTTTCATATTGAGGATCTTGAATCGTACTGTGTTGATAATAATGGGCCACATCATGATTTTCCAATCGAAAAAATCAATCAATTGTCAATGTAGCCATCACGATTACAGCTTTTTCCGAATGTCTTTTCAAGATGTTTGCTAAATAGTTGTTTATTTACGGTTGCAACGAGTTATTGACACGTATTTTTTGTGCTTTTTTTTTTAATTAAACAAATAACAGAGCTAGGAAGCTGTACCCGTTGTCACAACAAACAAACTAAACAATTTCTTCTTGTTTTTCTCCAGCTTTCTATCTCCTTTTTTCTCTTCTTTTTTTCGTCATGTACACAAGTACTTTAACTTTTTTTTGTTACTTAAAATACAGTTTTTTCGTTAAGCAATACGGTGAAGGTACATGAGGAAGTATCCATCAATGGGCGGGAAAAATATAACGTTCCAATGAAATAAGCTTCTTACTACTAGTTCACCAATTTATTTGGCTCCTAAGGGTTAAAACTAATAAAATGTCAGAAATTTTTTGTCGATTTTACGCTAAAACCCTTTTTTTTTATTCAGTAGAAACGACCAGGCCGTATTGCTAAAAAATCCAAAAATAACTGCTTTATAAAAAAATCAATGCAGAAAAGATTCAACCTGATTGAGGCGTACTGCATCTGTACTGTGGTAAAATGTGCAATCACCAAGATTCACGAGTAATTTTTTTTTTACTTTTGCCTTGGACTGACATCTGGGAGTATTATTACGCCAAAAAAATACAGTTTTCAATAGCTCCTCCACCCTCTCGGCGAAATTCGGTACCAGAGCCCCTAGAAGTGTTATGTCAAGTCGAGAAATGTCAAAGTCTAAACGAATTCACTTTCTAGACATAAACACGTTGCTTGTAAGTGGCTGGTAATGCCCGTTTTCAAAATTACCAGTAAAATGAACACCTCCTGCTGGAAATTGAGTGACGAATGACACCATTCTGACACCGAGAGCGATCGATTTTTACTGACGGAAAATCGTGCTGAGGTCCAATTGCTTATCTAATATTGGTTTTTGCTACAAAACCTTTCAAAGATCTCATAAAACGGTATTATACCCCAAGTTCTTCATGCTAGAACTAATGCAATCATGAAACACAATTTAATTTAATCAAGAAATCAAAACTTCTTGATAGTTTACCTAACATTCAAACTACCCTTCACCTACCTTTGGCATTGCCGTTCCATTTTCCCAGCAATCGTTCGCTCGCCTCATCCAACACCACTATCTCATCGGTATCGTCCTGCTCCAGTGCGGATTCTTCTTCGTCGCTCAAGTCGACGTCCACCCTCGCTACCGGACAGCGACCACCGGAAGCGATCCGATCCGCCTGCTCCGTCCGGTGCCCATCGCGTACGCCACCGTTCCGTGATCGCGAATGATCGCCATCGTCGTCGGTAGTCATCGTTGCGCCACCATCTGCGGCCAGCATCGAAATCTCGCACTCGTCCACACTGCCACCGGAACGTCGCCGTTGGCCAACTTCTGGCGATTGCCATCGAACGGACATGATGACGCACCGTCGTTTTGTTTGATTGCTCTTTATTTTTTAACAATGTACACCTCTTTTCGTTCACTCCTAAACTGGGCACTTTTTTTGCCTCCACCTAAATGATCGCGATTTTACGATCTCACTAATGCGCACGATTCACACCACAGGCTCCACCACAAACTAGCGCGTTGTGAGCTGCCAAGTTACACACACACACACACACACACACACAAATTGTAAAAAACCGAAGAGAATCTAATGCGCACCAAAAAAAAAGAACGCACAGATAAACCAACACGCAAACGAACCACACACAAACGATCGTGTTTGCTCTCGCACTGATTCAATCAAAACTGATCATCACTAACCGGAAGTGAGCCCGGTGGGTGTAGAGGGCGGCTCTGGGCGCGTAGTGCGGGGATGCGCACGAATCCGAGATGAATGTTGAGGCAATAAAACAGTGGAACGAATGAAATGGTAGGGAATAATAAAAATCACCATCGCACTATCACAAAACTAGTTAAACAGACACGAACGCTACACAGGCACACGCACCAAAGGCATTAGATCCGGCACTAGAGTGGCGCACACACTTGCAGGTCCACCCTGGACCAGCTACTTCTTCACACTGAACTCATCCACCGAGATTGTACGATATGCTCCTGCGACCACTGAACACACGCGGCTCACTAATGTCCCTGTTTGGTGATCCTATCCTTCGGTTTCGCCAAAGACACTTCCGTCCATTGCCATCGTCGCCAGACGTCGCCCAACATTAATGAGCTTTCCGACGCTGCGCGGCGCTAGTCCAGCCCGTCCGGTCCCGGGCACGATCGTGAACGTCGTCGGTGAGCTTGCACACGTTTCCCTGTCCACCGTGGGTCCGAGGGTCGGCGTCACGCGCGCCATAAAACCCTTCCACGATGACGGCGATGGTTCGGCGCTGACGTACGTACGGTACGGTTTCGTGTGTTTCGGGCTGCAATTACCGCCGGGCCCGGGTGTCAACCTAATTGCGGCTCGCCCGGCACGGTAATGGATATGCAAAATTCCGCGTAATGCCTCGATTGGCACGATCCAGTGCCCGGCACCACCGTCGGACGCCCTTTTCGCCCTTGCTGCGCCCGTCTCAACCTAGCCGCTTCGCGTCGCGGACCGTCTCATCGCCTTTGCCGCACACTGATCTTCATCCTCGGAGCTCATCTACGGTGCGGATCTAAAGCGAATTTAGAGGATGTAAGTTCACGCGCACCACCTCACTACTGGAGCAAACAAATCAGCAACATCCACTGAGGCGCATGTGTTGTGCCGATTCATTGAAAAGAATCGCAGTATATGCCTGTTTCAAGATCTCAAAGATAAAACCAGCTTTGCACTTGAATAGGCTGAGCGCCTGGCGGAGATTATAAATTCTTCAATCGCGCACAGATGAAGATATCACGTATGGCGCGTGACTCGCGTGACAGCAGCCCAGCTGCCAGCCCCTCCTCAACTCAACCCTCTCAAATCTCCGGCTCCGGAGACACTGCTGAACTACCAAATCACACAGCTTCACGTTGTAGTTTGGGGGTGCCCTTTTTCGGTTTTGATTTTCACCCCAAAATAGATCTTCGGACCGTATTGCGTTTCTGCCTTGGCGTTTGGTGTGACGTTTCGGGCGGACTAAGCGCTCCGGCGGCCCAACTTTGAAAATGGAATCCGAGATCCTATTTCCCGCCCCGGCACGGGTCTTGCGCGACTGCACTGCGGATGGTTATGGCGCACGGCCAGACACAACCGTGCGTTATGGCGACTGATGGCTACACTGATGCGATGGACGCGGGCCCTCGAAGTTCCAACACGATCATCGACAACACCGTCATTATCATCGTCAGCGTCGGTGGAGTCGCTCACTCGTTGCTGCTGGTGGCCGTTATTGCCATTCGTGGAGTCAAGCAGCTGCTGCCCTGCCTAACGTCTAGCCCGATGATTTGCCTGATTACGGTACGCTCGCGGGTCGATGGCGCCAGCTCGAGCTACGGAAGAGAAGAATATTTAAGCATGAGCGAAGTAAGGGTGAGTAAGAGTTTAACAGTTGGGTGTAAAATCAAAGAATGGTGCTCAGGACCAGACCAGTTTTTGAGCAAAGAGCCAAAATAATTAAAGAAGAGTCTGTTTCAGTTTGTAATAGCTATCTTTTTCTTATCAGTTAACTATGATCCATAATTTGATATGGATGAGTTTGAACAAAGTATATATCATATTTTAGAATTATTGTACCTTCAAGGTAGGTAATGGAAATAAAGAATTGAATTCAATTAAAGTAATGTACAACAATTATCTAAAACCACAACGAAGATTGTAACTTAACACTAAAGTTAGTTTCGTTTCATTTTCAGATGATCAGGTTCTAAAATAAAAACAATCCTTTCACTCAGTGCTTCAATTAACGAGACATATTCTACTTGGATCCACATGTTTAGTTCGCTTGTAAACGTGAAAAAGCAACGTTTAGCATGAGTTATTGTATAACAACACACTCAAATCTTTACTGTGCGCTATAAAACTATCATCAGCAATTTCAAATACAGTAAAAAAAGAAATCATTCAAATTTTTAAAACAATAAAAAGGTTTAAAACATTTTTCGTGTTGATGGTTCTTAGCCGTTGAGGTTTTCTTTCTATTTAAAAATACAATATAAACTTCCAATACTATATAAAGGGAGTAAATTAGTTGGAGAAACTTGTTCACATATATTTGCTTTTTTTTTTTTTCAAATAAGCGATTATGAAAAAATACTAAAACAAAACGATTGCCATGTTTTGACATGAGATGAATTTCGCTCCAATGTGCTCATGGGCCCGATAGACGTATCTATCGTGTCGCATGTGACGCCTGGTATTATGGACTTTGTTCATTCACGATTCTGGTAACCATAATTGGGATATCAAAAATGCGTTCCCTCACAAACATAATTAATTTTATTGATCGATACACAATGACACGTGCCCAGTGCGTATCAGTAATGTACTCCTAATGAACGTTTTCCAAACAACAACTTCCAACTGTCGCGATAAGAAACAGTATACAAACACCTCCGACACCATCTGCTGTTTTACACACCGCAACACTAGCGAAGGTGTTGGGGTGTGTTATGAAGATTTGCTTTTGATTTTGAAACACAAACATCACGACGGTGTGACGGGTGACCGGCAACGGCGGAAACACAATCAAGCTCAATCATTTGTCCACCGTGGCTGGGAAAACAAATTGCCAATCAATATTTGCACGGCATGGCATTAGCCGTACCCACACCCGGTCCTTCCGAAAAGGACGTGACGCACCACGGATGTGTTGATAAGCGGACGGGCCGCGTCTCGAAGTGTTACTCCAATGTGCACCGAATGGGTAAACACGCGACTCATCCGCAGCTTGCCGGTTGTTGCGACGCATTTTGCCACGTTTGTTTGGTGTTTTGATGTGAGTCCGTACGATTGAGCAAACGTTCACATCACCGTCGCCATGAATCGTTGGGTGGGGTGGGTGCTGCTTACATTTTAATTGCTTTGCAGTGCGAGCAGTGTGCCCATCGTGAGCAATCGTTGGAGAATTGAAATCCTACAGTCATTAAAGTTTGCTCTCCGCTTGTGACTTCGTTTGAATCATTAACGGTTCGCTAATGGATGGCTGACTCTGGTGCTCAAAGTCTTCAGACAAATCGAAAGACACTTGCCGACAAGTGTGTGTATATGTGCGGAGAATGAGAACCCAACGCCTACTCATTTCAGTCACGCAGTTTTGTGTCATCTGTCAAAAGGATCGAATAACGATGACCAACAATTGGCAACAGATGCGCCGGTGTAGAGCAGAGCGTAACGCATCCCCCCTCCCAAAGGTCTCGACGGGTGACAACAAAGTTTTCCACTTTGACGGCGCCGGCCACAAACAGGAAGCGGCCAGGTTCGGCTAAATTTAGCGAATGATGAATGTACAGTGGAATTGGTTCAGCATTTTTTGCCTCTCTCCCTCTTTCTCTCTCTCTCTTTTACAAGAGCACAACTCATTGAGCTGTCATCGGGTATCATTCTGCTAATGGTTCCATTTAGTGCAGTGACAAGTTTCCTTTATTAGATGATTATTTTTAGAGCCACTAGAAAACAATATTCAGCTCCTCGCGTGTTCTTCCAGTGCCATCACCGCGCTTAAATTGATTTTGAATGCAACTGGAATGCAATCCCAGCTCCACATTCCAAAAGATGGCTGCACCGGGTGCAAACGGTTCGCAAATTACTATTTACCGTGCGCCTGTTGAGATGTTGCCCTTCGTACCCCGAGAACCATTTAATTCGTACAAATTGCTCACCACACCAATAATGGACACGTTTTGCTGCACGCTCGTGTCTGCTAGACCATGCGCTTGCCCCTTGCTAGAAAAATGTCATTCTAATCAAACACTGAAGCTTGCCAGTGCTAGGGAGCGAGAAATCGGGAAGCAATTGCCTCTTGCACCACAATTGAACCGTGTGCTGCGCGTCTCCCGCGCACCGTTTCTGCCATATTCTAATTAGCAGTTCCGACCGAAACGATCGGCCGACTACGCCCTCCGCTTTGAGTTTGCGTGCCGTTAAGGAGCAGGGCTTTGCCGAGCCCTCGTTCGCTCTGGTTTGTAACGGCTTGCGTTTCCTCTATGTCATTCTTCCCGGGGGCGGGGGTTCGGCTCACCTCAGCCCTGGGTACCGGTTGGGTCGATGATTTACTTTAATTACCGGCAATTTAGATGTAAATTCCAGACGAAAGCTGGTAAGGCCGTGTGTGGCCGGCGGACCGAGCCGGGTGCGAGAGAATGCCTTTAACACGACGGCCGAGTCGTCGGCGTCGAAACGCGCGAGCGGATGATGAGTTGGGATGCGCATAAGAATCATAACAACCGGGACAGAGACGAATGTAATGCGTTACAGATATGCACACAAGGCCAGGTTGGCCGTTGGCAGGCTAATGAGGACGGCAGACATAATGGTACGAGAGCCGTATTGTAAGCAAAAGCGTGATGCTTTATGATAGTGAAAGCGTGTGTGGATTTGAAACAAGAGGAAATGGCAGCCCATTTTGCGATAGATATAGTTTCAACGTCAACATGAAGCATCGAGATGACAGTGAGCAAAATCTTGCGGTCCGGAAGAGTGGTTCAGGAACGTAAGCGCATTTGACCGATATTTAACGATCATTTCAGACTCATCTACATCGTGTATCTTAATTGAATGATAAGCCTAGGAACAACAGCATCTACACCCTGCACATAAAACGGGCCAACAGGCCCAGGCATACAGGCCACTACAGTCCGCGTGGCATTAGTGTACCGCTCGATCGCGTCACACTGAGCGCACGCGACATACGAGACCGGTGAACGAAATTTAATTAAACCCGAAGCAACACTAATCAGCACCACACGATCGTCGTGGCCCTATGCAGCCGTCTGTGTTAGTAGTGTTGCCCACTAGTATCCGGAATAGTTACCGGTGCAGACTATTACACTCGATTCTCACTTCCTGCCTTCGCCTGCATCGCTGTTTCGCAAGTGTTGCGCCACTTTCTCTCGCCACCCTCGGACGCCGTATGGGACGCCGTGTGTCTCTTTCGCAGCACCGAATGACGTTGACAGAAGATCAATAGGTCGGGGCCCACGATAAAACACGTCGGTCACGCGATCACTTCGGTACGACACACAAACCGTTCACGATCACCGTGCAAAAACACAAACGCCCCCGTTCGGTTTTGGGCGCCCGTTTAGGAAGGGAAGGAACCTTTGACTGCTGAAAGTCTGTAGCATTTTTTTTTTTTCAAGTTATTTTGTTTTGCCTGTGGAAAAGCGATTAGCGAATTGTACTTCCTTAAGATGGTTAGAAATAGTTCTGAATCTTACACCTTATGAAGCGTCTTTTACGAACATTATTTCACCTGGCTCAAAATGGATTATAAGGTAAACTACTCTTCGATGGACTGTTACGTGGTCCCATGGATTCTCAAGTGTGTACCTTGCCTGGAAAGCGGTAAAAATATCCCATCAGCCTTATCAACCGTGTTCGATTATTGCCTTCCCTTCCTCCGCTTCTGCTATTGACCTTGTGCTGCGGTTGCACCTCGAGTAGGAGCTGCTCCTTCTGGTCTGATTGAGCCTTCATCAATCAAGCCCTTCCGACAATCGTTTATCACACACGTTCGAAACCTTTGGGCAGACTCTATCAATTTTGGGAGAGAACTATCAAAGGAATCACATGAATGGACAGTAAAAAAAAAAACAGGGAAGCCCCCCACCATATACTCATATAAGCAAGCCCCTGCCCAAAATGTCCGCATTGAGGAAGTGGAGTTGGAAACCGAAAGGGAGCAGAACAGTTTCGCATAAAATTGTGTCATCTGCCCCAGCCCCACGACCCGCTAGTACATCTTGCTGGTTTGATATCAGTTCTCACAACACTTCAACGCCGGCACTGCTTCTGCCCTGCTTTACAATAATCGTTCATCGGTGGGCTGGGATGGTGGTTGTTGAGTTCGTTGTTGTGTTATTTTCGCTTTGCAATGCCACTCAGCAGAGCGGATGTTATCAATGGAAGGTGTGGTGCAGTGCAATGTTCAGATCGTGCGCGCGCTTTGTGCCCTAAAACCACCCCTAATGGCACTTTGACATTGTCGTTGTTAAGCTAATCAGTGTTCTTGTTGTTTGTTTTTTTTTTTGGGTCCATCGTAAAGCATTTCTATTTACACCCCCTTTTGGGATCTCGTTTGAGTTTTAGAGCTCCCATAGACCCAGTAGCTTCCTGGATTCGGGTGCACTTATCCAACGCAAACAGGGGTGCCAAGGGCAGTGTTGCCGTGACTCATGTATCTTCATTGTAATATCCAGTGTTTTTAAGTTTAAACAAAAAGAAAAGCTGTTCTGAAGCCGTTATCAAAAACATGCCATTAGCGTGTCTGCAAAACTATTTGCTTGTTAGCATCTTTTACGCACAACCCGATAGCTATGGCAGCGTGGTGTACTACGCATCGCAAAAACGCTGCTGGACCGCAACCGGCGACGATAGATCACCCCGGTACGCCCACTTTGCACTTGTTGCCCACCCAGTCCAATTTGTTTGCCACAAACCGCAACCGATGCCAAGTGAGCTAATTAATTAGTAATAATTGAACTAATTTAACACATCGACAGCCCGGGCCAGCCCCTGACTTTACATCGTCACAGTAAAACTAAGCCCCGGGAAAAGAGTGTGAAACTACCGCCACTATTGTTGTTTTTTGTAGCAGTTTGTGTGCTATTGGAGGAACTGTGATAGGGCAGCTATCACTGCTTGCGCCTGTTTGATATATGTTTTATCGGTGCTTAAATCGGAAGGTATAGTACAGTGACTTACAGCAGTAACTTCAAGAAACGCCACTACGCGGTAGCAAACATTAAGCTCCACAATGTGTCATTTTTCAGCCAAGCACTCCTCCAAACTTTTTTTTTTATATTTGGCACTGTTTTCGAACGTCCGCTTGCTTGTCACTTCCCGACACTAACCTGCACCAACGGTTTACCGATTTGTAACGATAGAGGCAAAGCTACAGATACAAACACACTTTTTTCTTTTCCGCTAGTAAACAAAACAGCGTACAACGAATTTACACGCTAGCTCGGAAAGTCGCCTATCCTTCGCAGGTGAACCCTGATGGCCCTCGCTCACCGGTGGCTGCTTTACACTACTGGCGCAAGTCTGTAACCGATTCACCGCCCAAAAAGTGTGAAGAAATTGTAATCCGAGACGCACCGATCCGTTCGAGTGGCTATCTTGCACTGGCTAGCGGCCAAACGTTCTCGTACTCGCGCACCCTCTCCGATAAGCCAGGAAACCCGACCGTTAACACGTACGAGCTAACTCACGCACACACCAACAACGGACTTGGCGCTCAGCGAAACACAATGCTTGGCAAGGGTGAAACCGTCTCAGCTAAGCCGGTGGATCGTAGGATGCTGTGCTCGGTGCGAGGATCGTGTCTCCTCCCCCCAACTGTCACATCGTAGTAAGCTCATAGTAAATGGACACACTCTGCTTACGGACACGTTTACAGTGCCGAATCCATTTCCTACCAAACTGTTGACGGACGTCTTTCGAAAAGAATGTGGAATTTTATGCCTACACATTACAATGAAATGTGACGATTGTAGCAAAAACGAATGCTGGTAAGAGGTGGAAATAATAATTTATTCCCGCCCGAAGCGATACAAAAAGAAATTCCAGCGCTACGCAATTTTGCAAGGTGTTGTTTTTTTTGTTGGTACATTTTAATTTCTTTTCTTGCGTCTTTGCTTTTGCGTTTGCTTTTGTGTGTTATTTTTGTTGCGTTTCTCCCTTTTAAGCGTGTGTCTTTGAATTTCATTCACTGATGTAGCGTTTTTTTTTTGTTTTAAAATGAAGTTTGTTGAAAAGGACGTATTCGGACGGTGTGAAGCGAAAGAAAGGGAATAAAAATATTCCAAAAACTTTGCCAGACATGTACGAATTTTGCCAGTGATGTTGCAGCCTAATATAGCTTGCATAATCGAGTCCGGTCCCGATCAGGAACCGATCCCATGATGGCATGTATCAATCACGCTCCTGATCGTACACCAAGATCAGCAACGATGATAATTTACCCTCTTCACGTGAAGTGCTTTTTCCGCTCCCATAAATGGATCGCCGTTTGCTGTATTGTTCCTGTTGCTAATGGGATGTTGTATCGCTCGAAGATTTTATTTCGGGCCTTTTCATTACGCCCCTTCACGCCGGCCTTGAGTACCAGTGGTTATGTGCATTTATATAAATTAAATAAAAATATTATACACATCGCATGCACACGGTTTGACCGTATGAAACGTTTCACCATAGTCACGTTCGATCTTCGATGGTGCTCCAGATTAAAGACGGTTGCAGGCAATTCTGGGCTCACTCGTAACCCGACACTCGAACGAAAAACTGTGCAGGAAGCAACACTTGAGCCGATGCTGCAACCTGTGTTAGGTACAACAGGTAAGCAAGGATGGTTACCACTCTAACCATGCCACTCGCACACTATCTGCTTCATGAGTGTCCTTTTGCCGCCCGATTCCGTCAAATGGATTGAACTATTTTTAGCCACAAGTTCATCTTGGCCATTGTCACTTGCAAGTGCCGAACGCCGTTTCCCAGTTTCGTTATAATGGTAACCATACAAAATCGATTGTGACACTTGTCAGCGAAAATCTTTTGATTACGGACGATTCAAAACGAGCAAATCATAAGTGCTCTCGTCAAGTGTTGTGACAATGCTAACGAGCAACAGCTTGGTGCGTTCGATCGATTGTTGACAAGTGCGGTTTAAAGCAGTGAACGCAAGGAGCCTGCAATAGAGGAAATGTGAAAGTGATGGTTCTTCCGATACTATCGTATGATGCGTTTGTTACGGTTTTATCAGCTGTCTTGATTAATGGAAGCATTATGTGAAGTTGAACAATTGATTGGAACATTATTTTTATACACTGTCAACCATGTGGTAACGCTCGTCTTATCAGATAGCTGTATAGAATAACAATAAAACGTGTTGCCTAGTAGTGGAATAGCCATCCATGCGTTTCTATAGTCAGCAATGCGTGTTTGATTTATCAGAAAAGTCCTAAGGGCACAAATGTTGTTTAATTATTTTGGAAAAAAATAAAAAAAATCCAACCAATATTTAAACAAATGGGTACAGTACGTGTAGTTCAGTTAGAACCCTTCGGAAGTTCGGCCAAATTGGGAAGTTTTTGGTCTTTGTATGTTTTCATTTGCAAAGCTCCAAGAAGTTAACATATATATTTTAAGAAAAACCTGCAAGTCCATTGCTTATCCCATCGTGCAATGATATGTGTTGCGGGTTGCATACTTTAAGGAAATGTCGGAACGAGAAATGAAGTACTGAGCAACTGTCGGTTACAGTAGCTCATATTTGAAATAGGCAGAAGAGATTCCGTTGCGTAATCGTTACTTTCAGAAGACTTATTCAAATTTGCTTTCCAATACATGAATTACATTACAATATTGCATTCAATGTTATATACAGTATTTAAGCGTTTATAACGAGGCCTCGTCGATAGCGACCATCCGTACAAAATGATTTTTCAGATTTAATTTTAATACTTTTTAGAAAAAGGCTTTCAAATTTAACAGTCATTCGTATTTAAAACAGCTCATTCTGGTAATTCAAAACACATTTTGCAATTAATATAATTTGCATTTTGTTGACATACTTACACGATAATATATAGTACTTTCAATTAAACTACTCATTTCATTCGTTTAGGATCAGTAAACGATTCTTCGGATTCCATGAAGCGTACGTTGGAATTGAGATTTTTAACAAGCTTCTGATTAACTTTGTGGTTTACATTTATTTATCACTTCTCTGCATTCCTATTTTCCAGTTTGTTATCTCCACTGCTATCATCTGAGTTTGGTTCTATCGCTACATTGTCATTGTGAGGAGGCCCTGCATTAGGTTAGATGTACGCTTTCTGGCTGCTTTTTTTTAGAGCTACTTACAGAAGTAATATAAAAGAACAAGTTTACATTTATTCGTCTCTACACAAAATTGATTAGGACACGAAATGTCCATCTGTCCATTTTCTCAGCAGCTGCAACTGAACACATAGTGTTCCTTGAGAGCTAACGCAATACCGAGACCGAGGAACGGACTGTACACTATTTCTAGAAATGCTTACATACTCCCATGCCCTTCTGGTCGCTCATCTTAGTGCTTTCCGTTTTCCACACTCGCGGCTCCATTGGCAGTACCGGGGTGACGTTTGCCAAAGCTTTCACCATCCTCTAGCGTCTCTGGCAATGGGTGTCCTTGCGTCTCGGGCAGGAAAAACACGAAGAACGCACCAACCAGCGGTACGAGGCCGAAGATGCACGGTGGCAACCAGTAAGCAATCGAGCCCATGCCCGCCACGAACGGCGCTATCATCGAACCGAAACGCGCAATCATGGAAGCCGTACCGATGCCAACATTACGCACCACAGTCGGGAAAAGCTCACCCGCATACAGATAAACGGTGGGGAAGCTGATACTCATTCCGACCAGGCCCACCGATGCCAGGCCCACGTTCAGCGCACTAGCCGAGCTGGGCACGAACGCGATCGCCAGCATGGAAATGCCGGTCAAGGTGTTGGAGAAGATGAGCGTCTTCTTGCGCCCGTATGCCTTCATCATGTAGATGCAGAGCAGCGTGCCGGGCAGCTCCAGAGCCGCACTGATGGCCACGTTCGTGTAGATATCACCACCGGCATGGCCAATGTACTGGGCCACCCCGAAGAACGCCAGCCCGCAGACGAACCAGTTGAAGCACATGTACAGCGTTTTGGCGCGCATGTTCGGCGTTCGGAACAGATCCAGCACGTTGCCCTTGGAAGCGTTCGCGGTTGCGTTGCGCGTTTTTTCCTTTGCGTACTGTTCGATATCGTTGCGGATTGTGTCCGTCTGCAGTTTGTTACGTTTGGCCGCCTGTTCCAACACCGTCACCGCACCGTCCACATTGCCTGACGTGAAGAGGTAGCGAGGTGATTCCGGCACGAGCCAGTAGTAGGACAGCATCAGGACAGAGAAGATCGAAAGCGCGAACTGGAGCTGGCGCCACTCGCGCAAAAAGTAAGCGAATCCAGCCAGTGTCAGATGACCTAGGTTGAAGGGGATCTGGTAGAGCACGGAGAACAGCTCGCGCCACTTCGGACCAATGATCTCCATCACGAGCACGAAACTGAAACGTGAAAAACGGGCGTTCGTTACTAGACCTCTCGGGAACTTCAAGGTCACGAACTCCAATACTTACCTAGTAACCATGGTACCACCGGTGGCCACGGCTGTAAGGAATCGAAGGACCACAAAAACCCAGAACGAACTGATAAGTGCAGCGCCAACACCAGTCACAAGCTGAATGATGACCGCAACTACCAACGGAGGTCGTCGTCCATATCTGGAAACATAATTTACGGGCCGGTTTTTAGTAAACTGTCACCACAAGCAAACTTCCACGCCACCACTTCAACACTTACTTGTCAGCCAGTGATCCAAAGACGACACCACCGACCAGAATACCGAACATGAAGATAGTTTGTGACAGTTTGACCAGGTTCGCGTTTCCACAAACCAGATCCCACTCGCTGGTAATCGTAGTCGCGAAGGTGCTGTTGTCGTAGCTCCAGCTCGTACAGTCTGAATCGCACCGATCGAGCGACGGATCCGAGGCGCAGGTATAGTTGACGGATGGTCCGAGGAAGATGATGCTCATCTGGTGCCAAGCTACCGGGAACTTGAGCGGAAAGACGACGGCACAGACCAGGATGTGCCACCAGCCGAGTTGGCCCATCGCCCGCTGTATCGGGTCGAGGCTCCATTTCCTGTCCGACTCCTCTTTGGCGGTGACTGTAAAGCAAGAATGTAATGAAGATATAAAAAAGGGGTGAATAAGATTAAAAAAATACTTCAATTTGCTCTATTACCAAATTAGTATTCCCAGTAAATCTGCAAAACTTCTCAGCGAAAGGGAAATAAAGCAAAAATAACGTTCCAAGCAATGATATCATTTCCAGATGTGAGGCAAAGCCGTTCTGTGCGAAACACCCCCTACATGCATTCAACGTGCTAGCCTTTCCCAAACACTGACACAAATCGTAAATTGGAAAAGATGGGTGCGATGGAGGTGCACACCAGGGGGCAGGCGATCCATTATTTGATCCGCAACGACGGTTCATCGTTCAGCCATGACAAGGCCTGCTCTTATTCAACGGTAAAATGTATGCTCAATTTGAACTCAACAACGATGGCACGTGCGGTAACGATTGGTGTGGTATTCGGAAATTAGTTTGTGCTCTCCACTTACCGATCGCAAATATTACAATGTGCGAAATATTGCACACTCATACCTAAGGGTTCCCTTCCCCTGAACCAACAAATATATCATGGTCAGCGCGCGTAAAATAAGCTACATTCCAAACATGATGCCAATGATCATCGGGTAGTCTAGCTAAAGTGAAGATTCTACCAAGGGCCATATAATTTAAGTCACACATTTTAACACACGATTGCGATTGGAGATCCGTCGCGATCAGGTTTCACGTTCTTGTGAACACGGTGGCAAAGAACAGAATTAAAAAATTTATCCGGAAGGTTAGCCCACGATATGCGATGAGGATTTGTGAATTATTAAACGCTATCAAAAATCGAAATTATCGAGGGAAACCCCCTAACGATTGCTGTTTTGGCAATTGGAACATTCGTTACCATTTTTTTGCTAACCTAACCAATGCACAATGGGCACTTGCCAAACTGTTCTACACTGCTTTTTTGTTCAATTGTTTTACTTAATCTCATTTACGTATAGCATCACACTGCGAATAGTATTCAAATAACAGTACACTACCAAAACTTTAAAGAAATCAGCCAGTTCTTTCTCATCATCAAATATGATTTTAACCTAAAATTTGCTCCGAAACACCCACTGTGCGATGGAGCTAGCAACTGGTTTAGCTTCAAATGCCATCCTCACGAGCCTCTTTGTTTTGCGCATCTTTCATATTTTTTTGGGTAGCTTTCAGAGGAAAAGGCGTTAATTGGAAACGAAACAAGGCCATTGTCAAATTTTGCATCCATGGCTTTGAAGCAGATTTTAGCACCACCCTGTCGAGCCGCTTAAATTACTAACAACGGGGGCAGGTTTGCAGAGTGCGCGCAGCTCGTGCGTCAAGAAGCAAAGATTCCAGATTGGTTTTGGAGAAAAGAAAGAACAAAGTTTAAATTAGCTGTTCAATATTTCAATATTTTCAATATTGTCAATATTTTTTATCTACATTTAGCATATAACCACAATCAGAAGTGATCGTACAACCGTAAGATAGGTACAACAATTGTGGAAGAAAAAATGTGTGCAACTACTGCAAACGCTACCATCAATCATCGATCGATCGAGCACCTGATCGCATCCGCAAATTACATCGGCAAATATGCGCTACTAAGTGCTACTTTCACCACTCTTAGACCTGGAGCATTGGAATGGTTCAACGATGGCTAACCGGTAGATCCGGTAGCTCGTTACGCTGAGTTTGATTGATCGTGTAATGCTGACGTTGTTTATTTTTGTCAGCTTTGTGAGCCAGGTTGATCACGCTTATTTAACACTTAACTTTTTTCAATCTTATTTGCAATGGGTGCTGTTTTGCGATTACAAAAAATATGATCGTTGAACGCTTGCCAGTAGATTAACGTTCCTAGTTTACATAACGGCGAACGCACACCGCAGAGGAAATCCCGATGGAAAGGGAAATACCAATCAAATTGTTCGTCAATGATTTGCCCTCAAATAAGATTTAAGGAATAAAATAGAGAGATTGAAACAGCTTCCCTTAAAAAGGAAAATAAAATCAAAAGCTTTTCCTGGCTTTTGGCTGTTTCTTCTCTTTCGATTACATTCCACCATCGTGCGTGGTGAAATCAAGCGTTGGTCTCGAAAAATTGATTACTTTTTTCGTTTGTCCCAATGCCACCCACTTTATCCGGTTATGCTTTGTTCATTTTGTGCTTTAATCTTTGCGCTGAAAAGTGGTTAACTGCGTTGTTTTTTTTTTCTTTTCATCTGCCAGCCACCAAATACAAGTGCATGGCGCGTCTGGGAGAAGGAAAGCAGACAATGAAACATATTTAATACATGTGTCAAATAAATTGTCGACATGAAATTCCACTGACCCGGACGCACCGGAGGTTAAGATTAAATGTAATAAAACGGACACATGGTTGCCCCTTGCCTCGTAGGTCAGGTCTTGCCGGCACGGTCCACGGTTCTGGTTGGTTGGCCAGCATCACGAAGGCGAAGATACGCGAAAATCGGCGTAAAGGATTAAAAAGACAAGCAAAATCGTTTAACCCGAAATTAATCTTTCATTTTGGCGTGCAACGTTTCGCAGCATTGAGCAACTTGAGTTGAGTTTGAGTTTGAGCAACTGCTTTAGACTCGAACCGATACACTCGGTACTGCATCTTCTCAAAAAAGGTTGTTAAAATGTAGAGCGCAAAGCGAAAACACACCAACAGTGTATTAAAATTGCCAAATGTCACGCACGATACGCTCATCCCCAAAACATCCTCTCAAACGTACAACTGAACACCTTGACCCGTTTTGCAAGGGAAGGAGTTTTTTTTCGTAGAGGAGCCACACCGGGCCGAATGTATTTCACAGTGAGAAAAAAAAACCTTTTCCAATCACGATACCGGCAATCACACGGCGTGGCTCTCCAGCATGCAACGATGCTGCTTTGCTTTCCTCCAGCGAACAGCTGTTTGCTTGCAGCTTCATTGTATATGCTACCGGCCTGCTGAATATATGAATGTGTAATCGAAACAAAACTTTGCCACCCATCAACATCATCATCATCATCACCATTGGAGTCGCAGTCTCTGCCCCTCCGCGATTGCGCAGTTAAGCTAATTTGCGCTAAACAAACCGCTCAGCAAACATCGATCTTTATGATGCCTTTTTTCCTCGCCCCGGTTTGTTTAGGAAAGTGGTAGCACGTCAATCACATCACACAATGCAGCAGTCATGCAACAGCGTTAAGGAATATTAGTTTAGGTTCCACGCTAATTTCGGGCAACGAAACATTACGAAAGAAAGTGATTTGGTCGATGTTTTGTTTTTACTCCAGTTCGCCCCTCTGTGCGCTTATCTTGATCGCCTAGCCCTGCCCTGGGCTGGATGTGAAACAGTTTTCCGGCATGGGAAAGTGTTTTCTCCACCTTAAATGGACCGTGATGATGCAGTGAGTTTCACCTGAAGCGAGCGAAATGAAGCTTGGCAAGCTGAAGCATCATTGGAACGAGAACGATTATGCGCTCTGTAGTGGTGCGCTACAGCCGTTTAAACTGTTTGATTGGTATCGAGTTGAGATTTTTGCCCTTAAACACTAGATCGATAGTTTTTGCAGGGCGATTGATGAACAGTGTAAAGTACCTCTTTCAATGGGACTTTCAATGAAGCTATTTTAAAGTTATTCATGGCACTTGATTTAGAAGTTTCAATGATTTTCTAATGAGTGTTTAGTTTCATATAGCGATGTTTCACAAGCCTTATGAATAAATTTTGTTAATGAATTTTGTTAAGATTACTATTGAACTTAAATTTTAAAGTTTAAATAATAACCTTTTGCTTCATTTTTAAATTTATTTGAGCAGTAATTTTTGAACGGATTCTTCATATTCGTTTTTGAGTTTGAATTTCAATTAATATTTATATTAAATTAATTTAAAAAGATGGTCAAGTGGTACCAGCGTACGCCTGTGATAAGGCCCAATGACCCGATATGCAATACTATACTATCCTGCCATGAGGGAAAAAAGGAGACTATTTTGATAGCACTACAAAACGTTAAAACTTTACCCTACAACTGCCGTTTAAGTAAAGCGTAAGGCGTAAGCGTTCCTATATTTCCTTATATTAGCACTTTTGAAATAACTATGGATTGCTATGGGTTCATCAAAATCACAGAGAGTGGTTGTTGTGCCAAACAAACGGACATACATAAAGATGTTAATACAGGCAAACAAAAAGTGAGAAGTATCAAAACGAACAATGTACATGAATATATAATATTTCAACAACTTTGAATAACATCAAATCGTGAGCTAGAAAATAAAATGAGGAATGCAAATCGAATGCCATCCAATGCCGGCGCTAACGATCCAACTGATCAAACAAATCGTCACGACACGTTGCGCTTGATGCTGTGACAAAAAGACTCCTACCGCATATGTGATTGATGGTGACCAAAAGACACGTACTTGAGCGTAAACGATTAACTGCCGCGAGTCATGCGAGCGAGCGTTTAGTAAAGTTCGCGTCACTGTATACGTGTTTAAAGGTTTTTTTCCCCCTTTGATATCAGATACATCATGATATATCAACGCAATTTTAAAGTGAAACTCTGTGTGTTTTCGAAGACGCTTAAAATCGTTTTGCGTGTTCGGTGCTCTAGGGAAACTCTTTAAACAGCTAACAAATCACTGTCATTTCACTGGCCCCACTCATCGACCGATCTAACCGCGCACAGTACAGCTAAACTGTGTGCCCATCATCTACGGCACCCCCCGAACGTGTTAATTGGCTAAATTGCTCGCGGGAAGCTTGATGGTCCACCGAACCAAGGGAAGCGATGGGGTGGGGGCTAACAAAAACAAACAGACCCCCGAGGTAAGATATACATTTTTCGCACTTTTCACCTTGCACCGCCGCGCGTGTATGAAACGTTTTCCCCGCACAACGCCCACGTTCTCTGCTCACGTTAGCCAGCACGCCGGCACTAATTCGCGTGCGTAAGGCAGACCATGTGGTTCGGACCGGTTGGATATAACATGCTCATCTTCATGCTTTCCCACACACTGTGCGCGGTGTTTCCGCATTGTTCCCACACAATCAGTTTCCATACGCATCTCTCCCTGGTTTGCCGGTGCTTCCTGCGTTATCAGTTCACGGTCAGCGGTCAACGTGACTTACGCAAAACATGGTGCGCCTCTCTTTGCCTGCCTGCGCGTGTTTGTGAGCGGTTCGGTACGGTACGATGCGCTATTTTTGGAACAGACACGCGGACCAGCCTCCGGATCGCAAACCGATCGGGTAACGCGTAGACGCAATGGCACGAACCGGACCAAAGTTTGACCGTGATGTCGTGATCCGCCAGCTTTGCGCACGTCAAAATTTAAAGTCGTCGTTCAAACACGCACGAGGGGGGCTAACCCTTGACATTGGGTCGGTCACTGGTCGCATGTTTGCTCTCTCATTTAATGGTTTTACGATACACTTGGATGGTATTTTCCGATTCAATCAGTTGTATTCTTTCACGAGATACATTTCAATCTACAACCGTCTTTACCTGTCTAATTGAGCTTCGAGGACATTCTATTGGTCACTTTCAGCACAATCGACCAGTAAGCGTCATGCAGATTTTTTAAATGTACTGCTTGTCCGTTTCACGTGCAGCTGTTAACTTGCTTTACGGATTAGCCGTACGCTGCCAATGCGGTTAGCCGATTCAAGTGAAACTAATTATGCTCTTTAGTGTCCAAGCATGTCAATAGAAGCCACAGCTTTCAACTACAATGAGGCTTCGTGGTGAGCTGAATGTATTGACATCAAGGCGACCTCAATCACTAATGCTTTTGTAATAAAAACTTATCCAATCAAACAGCGCTCACAATTGAAGTCCTTGGTCCAGATTAAGGTATAGGTTGTATTAACTAGACGCATGGGTACATTAAAATAAAGCTAAATCCCATTGTAATTTAAAACTTACATTTCATCTTTGCTACTCGTAGTATTTAATATTTGCTGGGCCTGTAAGCTCTCTCCCTAAGATGTTTCACAATTTCTAGTTGCAGGTTATTGGGTTCACTTGGTTTTCACTCAACGCACCACAACTCTTAGCCCTAGACCATAAATTACACTTCAACAGTCAATCGATAGAAACACACTCAGCACACTCTCTTGACACACTCTCAATTGTAACTACAGTCCGAACAAAACAACTGCCTGAAAATTGGAACCCTCTGGCAGTACTCCACTTTACTTTCGCCCAGTGCACGGAACACCGAAACACCGTTGCAGCACTTTTGAACTTTAGTTACCAAGGGCGTCGCTCTTCCCTTTCGGGCGGAAACTGTGCAACTAGTTCAGGTACTTGCGCTAAATTTTCCTTTCACAAACTTCACCCCCGGGAGAGCACTGTAAACAGCGAAGGCCGAAACGTCCGCTGTCGAAGCGATCGTGCGCCTTACTGTCACCGGACGGTTTGTTTACGATCCGCTTTATACCCGGTCGGTTGTCCGTGCGCCGAAACACTGAACGCTGGGGGAAGCTCCGACAGTCGGGGGAATTCCCATGCTGTTGGACCAACGGTTAGTGGTAGAATGGGAGAGGGAAAACGCTCCCATTCGTTCCGTGGGCAAGAGGGCTACATCTCCGAAACCAGCAGCCGGTTGAGTACCGGGGAGTGCACTGAGGCTGTGCCGGTTTGGAAGAGCGGAGAGAAGTTTCGAAGAAGTCAACTAGTTCAATATTGTTGTTTTGACAAAAAAAAATCAAATACTAAACCACTTATACACTTTGCAATACACTACGATAAAACATATAACTTCCACGACTCCGTCAGCTGATGAGCCAAAGAGCAAGTAGTGAGCGAGAGTACCCCAGACCAGTGCAGTGATCAGAGCAAAAGCGAGCACAAACCCAATCCGCGAGCGACTCAGCGAGGCCCTCTCCGCTCAGGAAAGACCATCGCGAGCAGTTCAGGCCAGAACCAGCTCTACAGTTCGGTGACTTCGGCTGTACCGCGATCACCGGAGGACTTGCGTGAGGCATATCAAACTTGCCCGGCAGCATTACTGGAATCGTGGATAGGGCGCGGATTTTACCGGGGATTTCCCATGCTCGACCATACGCGAGTAGGGTAGCGTAAAACCAGCATGAATACTTAACTACAGCAACTACTATCTCTCCCTTCCACCTGTCGCAACGTGGATCGAGCGGTTTATCCGTTCCGACGTATAAAACGTCAAACCTTTTACATGATGATCACGAGGCAAGAGGCCTCATTGCAACAGGCTTGCCGTTGGGCACGTGTTTCGGAAGTTTGATCGATTAGCCAAAGGGCTGGCTTATGCAATGCGGAATGGGTAAACACGCATGGAGACATTATTGGCGATCAATTGTATACTTTCAAGCACCCATGGATTCAACAAGTTTTGTGCTTTTTTGTGTTTTGTATTTAGAAATTCATGGTTACACGTGATGGAGCCGGAACGTTCAAGAGGTAATGGGCATTCTAGGCTTCCCGGTAGTAAAATGATAAGAGCAGCAGCCACTGGTTTTATAGCTTTACAAGATGTTATACATGAGATTTTGTGCACACCTATCTCCTTATCAGTGCTACCTTTGCCGTATAACCCCACTATCTCAAGCATTAAAAGTTGTGATGACATTTTGGAATAAAGAAAAATATATACGTTAAGAGAAACGCACTAGTACGTACCATCACGCGCATGATGGAAACAATAGATCGAGCAAATGTTAGCAAAACCATGTCAGGCTGGAAAAGTGGTGCAATAATTTGTCGGAGTTCATCAATTTAGCGGACGTAACTCTCTATCAGATCCGCTGACAAAGGGTACTGTCGCGCCCAGCTACAGCACAATCCATTAGCACCAATAAAGGGGTAACTCCACCGGCCAGAAATTCCCATATTGCCCCATATGAACATAAATTGTATCGCATGCTCTGAAGTCGGAAAGTCACTGACGGCAAAAAGAGGCACAGTTTCTGTTCCAGTCGTAGTTCAATGGTTTTGTAGAGGGATTAGCAGAAGAACTTCATCAGACGCTACAAAACCACCTTCATTGCCACATAAATTCCCCGCTGGCTATATTATTACTCGTCTAGTCTATCATTCCGTATCGCTTACTAGTTTTAACCGGTTGCTGAATTGCTGAACATGATTCAGTACCATCAGATGGAATGGTGCGCCAACGCCACCTGCTCACCTGTGCCAATTTTCAAAATTTGTGCAGAATGACCTGCACGGCAAGAACTAAAAAGCCAGTTCTTGAGTGAAAGGCTTGGCGATCGAAGCCGGTGCCGCAGACTTTTAGCGTGGAGCTAGTTACGGCCTACAACTTCCAACCGCTCAAGGTCTCGGGCGATTGTAGCCAGCGTCTACCGAACCGTCGGAGAGACGCTTCACAGTGAGTCAAGCTGCACCGGAGCATAACTATTGCGTTTTGGAGCCGAATTTGGCATTGATTTGCACCAAAGTGTGACACAAATTTTTACGATCAACAAGACATGAATTGAACAGTTTCGGATGTACGCGTATCACGCGTCACTTTCGGATACATAATGTTTGGAACGATGCCACAATTATGGCTATCGAATGACTCACAAACTCTTCCTGTGGCTGAAATTTCACACCTCTCCGCATGGTTTGACACTTATCCGTGTATATTATACATTAGCAAATGAACGCAACACACTTTTAATCGTCGATTTTGACATGGACGATAAATAAAAACGCTTCGGTACATGATTTCTCTTCCGTCCAGCTGGAACGTCCCAAGTTTCCTCCCGTTCAAACACAAACCCATTAGCATCGAGCATGTGCTTCAAACGTTCTATTCACAGGTGTCCAGTGTCGTTGAAGGTTTCTTTGCCCAAGATTAATGGGCAGCTGCGTTGAAGGTAATTATTTTGCTATTTAATGCACCTCCGATGGTAAATAGTTGCTCATAAAATTGGCAACTTTTCTGTGCTCAAAAAACAACCATTAACCATTTATTGGCATCAGAGTGCTAGAGGCGATTGCGGATAGTTCGCTGATGTTCATCCAAAGCTCAGAATGAAATAAAACATGTTGGAAGAAGTTCACCTTAGCTGGCTAAGTATCATGCCGTTCAGTTAGAGTTTATTTGAGTTGATTTGCATAAATAAAAAGTTTGTGGGAATTTTGCAGAAACAAGTTTTAAGAGCACGTGCTTACAAGCTTTATGCTAACGAGCGCAAGATATTCACACTTTGAATGAGGCAATAGAAACGAACGAGTACCCAGAATGTAAACCACTCCTTCGACATGTTCTCTTTTGTTGTTTCAACAAGTTTAAAAAGAACCGGAATCGGTATGATTGGCAATAATTGATTTTACATTTTTTCTAAATAAAATGATTTGCTATTATTGATTTTTTTTTTAAATCTGCCGAAAGGAGACTTTTACAAATTGAAAACGACTATTCCTTTGGCACCACAATCAATGTTGGTCAAGGCTTGTATAGCCATTTATGTACTAGGTTTGCCAGGATTTGATGCGCACATTGCTGCACTGTGAATCGTAGGCTGGCAGGCGATGATAGCCCGAATGGAATTAGAACAAGAGTGAGCCTTGTAAAAAGCGTACGGTGTTACCAACCCGACTGCCCCAAAGGAACCCCAAAATGCCACTACCGATCAAAAACCCATTTTTAGGATTGGTTTACTTTTTTTCTTTTTCTGTTAAAATAACTAGGCCGTAGAATTTAGGAGTTATTAACTTATCATAAATAGTAATCATCATTCATTTCAAGGTAATTATCAGGAAGAACTTATAAATAACTTTCCCGAAAATATTATTATATTGTGTGACGGCGTCTCACAGTGATGTTTACTGAAGATTGTGTAAATGCACCCATAGCAGAGTAGTCAATCCTGCGTATTGGGACAGCAGCAGCATTTGATAAGCCTTACGCCATAACCACGTCCGGTCCTAATAAATAAAATAATAAAATATTGCATTTTTTTGACACTGCCAGAAATAAGTTATGTTTAAAATTATATAACCAAAAACTGTAGTAAAACTTACTTAGCAACATTTAAATGACAACAACTTAAAATATACAGATTAAATTATTAGATTAGGTTAGATTATACAGAGGTTAAAATTTACTTATGCAGGTATTAGGAAAAAGGAGTTTTTTTATCAAAAACCATAACTCCTAAAACTTTCTGATAATTGGTAATCATCTCAAGCTCTCGTGGCTAGATAATCAGTCCTCGCTACGAGAAAACAGTCCGAATAGCATATGACAATTATTGAAGTATTTTATTCAAACAACAAATTGGTTAACTAGTTGTTTACACAGCGGTTGCAATGACTGTTAAGGTGAGTAATTAAGATTGAGTATCATTTTTTATTCAACGTTTTCATCTTTTTTTTATAAAAGTTGCTCTTTTCTGTTAAGATGTATAAAGAATCTTTTAAAATGTAAGTTGCTGTTTTTGATTACCAGTGTTAAATGCAGTGGTAGCTGTGACATAAAGTAGAATGTCGGAGAAACGTTAAATAACGTGATTTTGAAACATATACGATGGTTATATATAATATACGGGACATAGATATTATATTCCGCACGGGTATTCGTTATTCTTATCATATATTTATTTTGGATCTTCGACTAGCTAATTTTCAAAAGTGAAAAAAACTGCATTCTGAATCATCGATTACTGAATCTTAAAAATCTCTATCACGATGAACCTGTATGTGAGTTTATTTGAATTTAAAACTAATTATACTCATAGATATGTATGATATATATTATATTATATTACATTATATTTATATATTATATTTTATTAGTTACTAAAATCACTAGCAAATCCGGATTGTCTTGACGCTGTAGAACGATAAATCATGTATGAACGCATTGATTACATTATCACTTGTATCAAAAAGAGTTGAAAAAAACAAACCCTCTTGATAATGGGCTTGTCTTAAGAGTTCCCACTTTACGCGCCAATCCAATCTCGCCCCGTGCGTAGTATCATTTCCCCTCGAACTATCTTCCCAGGACAGCTCTAACTGTCTCGAATCAGATAATGAGTTTAAGAAGGGTCATAGAAAGCCATTTTCAAACATCACCTCAACACTATCTCGTTCCTTGCATGGCATTTCATCGTTGCTGCGGTGCACGCACTGGTACTGCACTAAAATTGATAGACTAATGGACATCAGCATAACAAATAGCCTCAAGCACACTTTGGGACTCTTACGCTCGAGGACAGGGGAGAGAGAGAAAGAGGTAGCAGAATACAACAAAAAAAAATTTCATGCTGTGTGGCAACACCATCAACATAATCCTGATTACCCATGGTATGCGTTAAAAAAGAAGTGTAACACAGAGGTCATTTCCAAAAATAATGCATTTAACTGATAACGAAATAATCGTTATTATAATTCAGTTCCGAAAAAAATCCGACCACACAAACTTTACTGTGGTGTTAAGTTAACTTTAATTTTAATTTCTTGGTTGACTGTGTTCAGTGTTATTGCACGACCAGCTTAAAGGTGTAAAATCGAAACATTAAAATCAAACACTATGCTCCAAAAGGCAAACAAACAACTGTCGGCCGGCCACATTGTCGTTACCAATTGCACATTCTCATTGCCATGGTAGCAGCAGCTGTCCCATGTGCTGGTCTGTGCAAACTATGTTTAGCATCGAATGCAGCTCGACAAAGTTTGTTTATTTGTTGATTACAGTTTAGAGCGACAGCAGTTACGCGGGTTGTGCTGCCCTACGGGTGAGTAGATTTGGCAGCCATAGGAGAATGGACCGGAACCTAACACGTGCCCAACATGGCTGACCCGCCACAGCGCATGGCACGACAGCTGGACTGGGTGAATATTCAATTTCAAATAGATGTAGTGTTGTTGAGTTTACAAACAACAGAAGAAGCGTGCATACAGGCTTCGGTAGAAACCGATAGTGTCACCGATAGATCGGTTGACTAGTGTTACCTTTTCCTTTTCCTTACCTTTTGCCGCCTGCGCTTCATGCACGCCTTGATTTACGAGCTCAATTCCATGGTTCGGGTCAGTTTTATCGGCCATGTTTAGAGGGTGTCACACTTGAATTTGCACTTACGGTTATAATAATTTGAATGGTTCACTACTTTTATGAGCAATATACCATGCCCTTCAATTCATTCACATACTCCGTACCGCGGGTACAGGGTCTAACGACACGCACAAACAATTTTCCCTTAATATGTTGCACTTGAGGCACTTCAGTCACTGCAAACTTCTACCCCGTAACCGTGCTGTTGCCCGATGCTATAGAATGCCACGCCAAACGCTATAGCACAACCACCTATGGCCAAGGTCCGACGACGAATGATTAACCCAACGGCTGGAACACCAGTGTCAGACTAAACGTGTCTTTCTTCCCGGCCGCGTATCAACGCAGCCGGCCTCATTCCGCTCCTTTATGTTCCTCACCCTTTATCCCCCTTCAGCAGTGATGATGGCAATGTTGATGGTGATAGATTTAACAATCCGCTGCCAGGTCGGGACAAACTTACACTACGCTAAGGTTACTGCGATGCGAATGGTTTCTGTGTATGTGGTAGATGCACTGGAGCAAAGCTGTGATGCACCAGATGGTTTGTGTATGTTCGACGCAAGTTCCTGTAGGAGGCTTAGAAGGTTTAACTTAGTGCGATAGTGTGATAGAGAAGGTAAAAACTCAAGAAATGTAGAGAAAAGAGAACTAGAAAATTAAAATTTGAAGAATCTGGGATTATAATCAAAGGTGTTCATTAGTTCAGCATTCTAATGTATCAAAAGTAATTACTTCGTAATTCTTCATTTCTATTGTAGACGCACCCATGTATTGTAACAGCATCTTTACATAAGCTATGGTATTTTCGCTTTAAAATTATAAGAACAAAGAAAACCACGATCTTTAGCACAGCAATAATGTAACGTTCAACCAATTTAAGTACTGAATGCCTACACCAAGTGGCGTTAATTAATCGCAAAGAGTTTAATCGTGCTCTTCCTGAGTCAGTTTTTGTACTCACAAACCGAGCACTTTGTAGCTCCACATAACGGAAGCATAAAACATATCTAAATGAATGTTAATAAATCCAAATCTCTACCACCGGAAACATGAACCGATTCGCAACAATGTGTGGCACTGTGGCATGGGTAATTTCTCACTGAAAAATTAATACACTATGGCAAAACAGTTTGTACAGTGGTGGTTTAGTACCGGGTGCATTGAGTAACCTCTAAATAAGCCGGAAGAATGAAAGCACCTTATCACTGAGTTGTTGCTAAGCTGGAGTAAATTTTACACTGGCAACAAAAAAAAACACTCTACAAACACACGCACATCAAAGTCCAACGACCTGACAATACCAATCATCCTTTCAGTTTGGTGTTACGGTGCCAAACCGTACAATCGGCACGGTAATTTGCATTTGTTATCCGCCTCGTCCGACTCAGCTGTTCAGTGCTGCTCACTGAACCGGGGGGGTAAGACGATCAACTTTAGGGCCAACATTTTGGCAATTTAACTTTATTTAAACGACTGCCTCAGCCTAAAGCCCACGCGTCTCGGAATTTTGAAAGTATAGAAGAGGGGCCGCTGTGCGATTACTCAATTGAATGAGGCTAAGGAAAGGAGCGATATAAGAGTTGGCACCCGACACGACGAGGGGAAGCTCTATGGCCGACGAAAGAAATAGATTTGTCCGTAGTTCAAGGTCGTGCCTGTATGCTGACCTCATGTATTGCAATTGCCCAAACCCGCAGTTTTCCGTTTTGGGACTAATTCAATTTCGTCACAAACAGTCCAGAATGGACGCCAGACATTCAATGAGAAGTCGCCCGTTCGATGGTTAAGGAAGGTGTGAATGAAACCGCACCATACGTTTTCAGCTTTGACAAGCAATTAAATAGCGATTGAACGATAGTGAAACGTTGATCGATTGTAGTGAAGATCTATTTAATCAACAGAAGAATGGTTACGACAAGATGAGCTCTTAAACTGCGTCATAATTGTTATGGAAACGTTACCAAATACCATCCAAAAATTTTAAAAACAATTGTGTTTTCTAACGCTTCATTAAAACATTAACTGTTTGAAAAATGTCATCGATAAAAAAAACATTCTATTCTCACAGCTAGCAATTTGTACGAGTTAATTAAATAGTTGTAGTAATTTATTTACTTTTTTGCTATCGTTTTTATTCTTTTTGACCGATCAAAGTGAGAGAATGTAGTGAATTTGTTCGCTTAGCGTTTGAGGGGTTTTGTGTTGGAACGTACTTATCTTCCAATGTCTGATCAAATTTTGAATTAGTCTGTTTCTCTTTACACGGTCACTACATTCAGATTAACTTGATAATTAAGTTATTCCAACGTTCGAGCCTTAGAAATAATGCGGTTCTTTGTAGTTTGCTCTACAAGAGAGATAGCGATAGGATGGCTTCGTAGGGCTGCATGTTTTGTCACCTTACCTATCTGCTCGTCTTTAGGAAGTTGTTAGTGATAGAGTTCCATTTTTAAACATGTTCGAATGCTCTATGTTTTCTATTCAGTAAATGAAAAGGTTAGCACTGCACAGCTTCTATCTCTGTGGATATTTTTTTTAGTTTTGTGTTTGTTAGTTAGAACGGGAAGGAAATTTTCTCCCGTATATACATAAAACTCAATTATTAAGAGACACATTGATCGTGTAAAATGCAAAAATGTTGAATTATTTACGAAGCCTAAAACGATCTCGCCACTTCCTTTCCGTCCTACTAAGGGCTTCCTCTTAGGTCTTACATTAATCGTTATTGTACGCAGATATACGTTTAGAAACTGAAACTGTTTGAAACACTGGAAGCAACAATTGCAGCACAACGCACACACATCGACCTACAGCACATCAGGTAGCAACGGTACATAGATAAAGCGCTGTCTATCGTGACAAATAGGGAAATGTCCCTCTTAACGCAATCATCCCACGAACAACACCATCTAGTTGAGCCGATATCAGCTTATTAGCGGCTCTTCGTACGCTGCTTCAAAATATATATGTATATGTATATGTAGACCATAATACACTATTACAAGGCTCGCCTGTCCTGCCAATATTAGGTTTGTTTTCCTCGTTTGTCGTAGGTTATCACAATGATTACTTCAATTACACCAGCAGCTTCTAGCTTTCTGTCAATTAAATTCCTTAATTTTCCTTCTTTTTACGTTCCGTCTAAGCACACATTCACAAATGGCACGATATAATGTAAATATGGGTTTGTTTGCCCGTTCCTTAGCCGGGTCAGCCGGGTGCCAGTTTTGCCAGCGGTACGAACCCGTCCCATCTATCTTTACGACGATATATCCTGTATATGTATATGATTGTATATGTTTTAAAGTATGTATATATGCATATGCGTAGGTGTATAATGTTATTATAATTATTATTCGATTTGTTTTTTGCTAGTGTACCTAATGTAGATCAATTTATTGTTAGTTTAGTTATACCCTGCCCGCACGTTTATCCTTTAAGCCCATTGGAATGGTTTGAAGTGTAAACGATACCAATAATTGAACGATACGCACGATGCGTGATTGAAACATTTAGAACAATCCACGTTGCAAAACATTCACCTCTATGTGAAGGTTGTACGTGAAACATACATCAACTGACGAAATTGAAACATTTTTTCTATACAGTTCAAGGAATATAAAATTAAAGTAAACGTAAGGTCATTTAATCTGTTTACCCACAATACCCAAGTTCAAATCGCAATTTAAAACAATTAGTACAAATAAAGCTAACCAGTATTAACTACATAACGTTTCCTCCTAGAGGGCCATCAAAGCAATAAAAAAGGTTAAAATTAAAAAAAAAAAAACAAAACGAAAACAATAAATACACAAGGTGTTGTACGACAGCATAGTTTATCACGCATTATAGAAACAAACTGGCTAAATTGCATTGTTGCACGACATTTTCTATTGTAGTGTTTTGATGTTCAAACTAATCAAACCTTACATTTACCATACATTCTTGCACAAATTACTCCATTTTATACTGAAACAATAGTAGAGTTGCAAGCATTGCCTAGCCTTAATTGCTATCATTGTTCATCTGGCACATATGTCACTGAAAAAGATCGACAAATATAATTAGTAAAATCTTATCGTTGAAATAAAACGTAACAGATTAAAATTAACTTGACATCCAATTAATGGCAACATTTTACAATCGAAATCGACGTTCAGCGCAGTTGCGGCAATGTTTCGATGAACCATATGCAAACACACGGTGTACACCACGAGAAACCCTTTTTATGAATGATTCATCTTATCCTTCCGCCTGCGCGCAAGGTCCGACATGCCGACCGGTCCAAGGTTTGCAGCCTGGGGCGAAGATATAGCACGGAACGTTGCATGTACCGCTCCCTTTATGGCTTCGGTGTTTACGCACGCCGGTTTGAGGTCTTGCACTTCCACAACCATCGGGCGTTCGTTGGTAGTATGCTGGATCCCTACCGTATTGTACATCAGTCTTGGGCCACTCCGTGATAGCCAGGGATGTCTGAGAATTTGGGCGGCCGTCGGACGTCTCGAAGGTACGATGTGAAGCATCTGCCGTAGCAGTTCCTTCACCTCATCCGATATCGTGGGCCATTTCTAAAATAGATGAACAAACAATACAAATTTACAACCTTTACTTCCAGCTAAGCCTATTCTATTATGTCCAATCACTTACGCCCGTTTCCAAATCGACCTTTCCCGATCCAATTCGGGCCAGAATCATGTCCGGGGAATCGTTCGGTGTGCTAGCAAACGGTGTTTTTCCATCGAGCATAATGTAGAGCAGCACGCCTAGCGACCAAATATCGCACGCCAAATCATAGCCCTGCTTCTTTAGCACTTCCGGCGCAACGAAATTGGCCGTATAGCACGGGGTCATCAGCAGCCCATTATCGGCACGAAGCTGTTTGGCAAAGCCGAGATCGCACAGCTTCAACGATTCGGGCGTATGGTTCACCGAGGCGTACAGCAAGTTCGATGGTTTTAGATCCCGATGCACAACACCGTGCTCGTGCAGGTACGCGACTGCCGAGACGACCGTACGCAGCACGGCACTGGCCTCCTGTTCGGACATAAAATGAATCGCTAGAATGCGATCCAATAGTTCGCCTCCTTTCAACAGTTCCATCACCAGGTACACATAGCTCGCATCCTCGTGCGCACCGTAAAGCGTCACAATATTGGGATGATTGCCGTACCGAAGCAGAATCTCGACCTCTTCGCGACAATCGTGATAGGATTTGTCGATAATCTGTAAGCACGAAAACGAAATGTCGATTAGCAGTTAGTTTGAATCTGCATTACACCGAAGCGTGATTAAAAACAGTGCTTTAAATTACCTTAACCGCATAATGTTTCTTCGTTGTGCGATGCTCACACATTCGACAGATAGAGAAAGTTCCCCGGCCAAGTTCCTCCATCAAATTGTACTCGTCACCGAACGCGACAGGCTTAACGCCAGGAATTTCATTCGAGAACGGTGACCTTGAAGCGGGCTGTTGCTGCATCACCATGTTGCTACCATTGGCAAAGTTTGGCTGTTCATCCAACAACCCAGGCGCGATAAAGCTAAAGCCACGGAAAATCTCGTGGGCACTCGCACTGACAGGTCCACCTGGGGAGTCTCTGTAAACGAAACACCAAAACCCGTTATTTGGTTCAATCGGCAGGCCAAACTCACGGTAATTAGCATCTCATACTTTGGTGATTTGTTTGTATACTCGGAGTCAAAGTAGAACGCATCGTCCCTGGAAACGGCAGGAATGAACGGTGGCCGAACCTCCTTCCGTTCAAACGCATCCCAATCGACGTTCGCGAAAAACTCGTGCCGCTTAATATCCTCTATGCCATTAGGTCCTGCACCGAGCCGATTCTGGGGGTTGCGTTTGAACAGGGCACGCAACAAACTTTGCGCCTCGGGACTCAAATTTTCCGGCATTCCAAGCTTTGTTTTGAGGATCTGATTCATTGTGTCATTTCGATTGCTACCGTGGAATGGTAGATTACCCGTCAGCATTTCAAACTGTTTGCGAGAAAGACGAAAGTTAATAAATTATGCCCATGTATTAGGAACACCTCACTCAGTACCATCAGCACTCCGAAGGACCACCAATCTGCTGCAAACGTGTGTCCTTTACGATTGACCACTTCCGGTGCCATGTATTCAACCGTACCACAGAAACTGTACGTCTTTGATCCGTCCAGCGGTTGCTTTGAGAGCCCAAAGTCCGTTAAAGCTATATGGCCGTCCTGTTTGTGAAGGACAAAGCATTACAATAAAGCCTCACTCTTACCATTCACCACATTTTTACAAACCTGATCCAGAAGAATGTTTTCCGGCTTTAGATCGCGATAGATGATGCCGATGCTGTGCAGATGATTGAGCGCCAGGGCTAGCTCGGCTAAGTAAAACTTGACGTCCTCCTCGGTAAACATTACCTCTTTGCTCAGGCGCGTAAAGAGGTCACCGCCGCGTAAGAAATCCAGTATAAGGTACAGCTTGCCGGGCGTCTGGAAGGCATAGTGCAGCTTAACGATAAATGCGTGACCCACGTCGGCTAGGATGTTTCGTTCGTTCGTACTCCTCACGCGATCCTTCACCTTCAGTGTTGCCTTCTTTAATACCTATAGCACAAAAGATGTCAGATGTATGGTAGAACTTTTTGCCACACTATCGAACTGAGAGATAAAAGCATCTACCTTCATGGCGTACAGCGTCCCAGCATCGATGCCGACAATTTTCCGCACCAGAAACACCTTACCGAACGAACCTTCGCCGAGCACCTTCAGCAGCTCAAACTGTGACGGATCGGCCTTCTCGTGTCCTTCCCGTATAATGTCCTTAATGTCGATCTCATGCTCATCGCCACCGTTGCCACCGCCTCCGGTGCTCGCATACGTTGCATCACCTCGCAGCTGTGACAAGTCTCCACCAACGCTACCTATATCCAGATCCATTGCTTCCTCCGCACCTACGACCAGTCCCGCTTCGGGCGAATCTTGACGATGGTAGCGATAGGTGCCGCCGTCAGCTACGACGGTTCCCTCTAGTGAACGGTCTTGCTGAGTGGCCGCTGCATGTGGTAGAGGATAGGTAACCATGCCACCGGCGGACACTTGATGCTGCCGGTGGAACTGGTGCGGTTGCGGATGGGATTGAGGATGGTGTTGATGGGGAAGGTATTGATGTTGTACCGACTGTTCTGGATGAGGTTGCGCATGGCGGTGGTCATGGGCTAGGTGTTGGTGATGTTGCTGGTGCTGCTGACCATCATAGCTATCGTCGATGACCATCTCTACATTGTCCTGCGATGAGGACTGCAAAAAAGGCATGGATTGAAAGAAAAAAAGAAACGTTGCGTTATAATGAAAGTACAGAGACACGGGTGACTAGTTGCACTCATAGAGTGTGTTTCCAGTAGACACAAATAAAAGACACAAATAGTACAATATCAACAACTACAAGCACTCTAGTCACATATAGCTAATTACAGAGGGGATGCAAGAGTGAGAGGTTACACAAAAGCAAGATGCACACAACCTTTGGTAAAACACTGTTTTTCATTCTGTTATGATTCTAACACTCAAACTTTGCAGATAATATTGTGCAATAGACTCATACAAAACGACTGTATTCGGTATATAACGGGGGCAGTCCTTATGTTTGGGTATATTATGGAAGTTGTCTTTGATGTAAAATATTCGCAAAAACGATGATCTGTGCGTTATTGTATTATTGCGATTCTTCGCATTATGGCGATTCTACGAAACGTGCGAACGAAAACATCAAAGGAGTTGCGAACTCAAAATTCAGCTCGAATCGAAAAGCAGAAGGTAAAAGGTGAACAAATGCGAACAGTTTTTTTTAAGCATCAAGCAGCAATTTTTGCTTCTGCTTTGCTTTCATTTAACGCTTGTTCAATTACGTCGAACCACGGGTAGACAACGCTTTACTAATCGGCAAATGCTCTAACAAGCCATCCCTCGCCTATAGGAATGTACAGCTAGTCCTTTTCACCCGCTTTGTCGTCTTTATGATTCACCATGTACGGCTTCATAAGGCACTAGGCGTCTCCATTGAATGCGGTATGAATGTGAACGTATTGCCTCGTCGAGCCGACAGGAAAGCGTGCAAGCAGTCTCGAGAATACCTCGCACGAAATAATTCCACTCATTTCGGTGGAGACTGTTATAATGCGTCCAAATTTAGGTACCAAATAATTGAGGCGTTCGTTTGTGACCTACTAATCACACTGTGATGTTGCTTTTAGTATACTCGCAAACACGCACCAAACAGGATAATGCTTCCCTGTTTTGTACTCACAGAAACGATGTCATATTATTATCTTCGCTATTATATACATGCAATGCAAATGTTAATACACCTCAAACACCTGAATAACATTGTAACAGATTGAAAATTCAACGCATTTCGTTCATCAGACAGCGCATCTCCATCATCATTGAGCGGCATTCTTTCCATCGGACAAGCCCTGTCAACAGCCCAAAGGCAAGCAACGATAACCAACAGGTGCACATCGCTTGGCGCTGAGCCAGATGGCGAAAGGAGTGTGTGTTTTGCTCCCGATTTGTTTCAGATTTGCACTTTCCCCTTCGTCCTAAATGAAACTCTAGCTACACACACACACGTTTTTTATCCCTATCAACTCATCATCGTTCCATCTTAATTATATTAAGTAAGTGTAATATGTTTTTCCCGTACTTTTTTTTACTGTTTAATCGCATTAGAAAGTAAACTCGTGTAGAATCCGCTTACAGACTGCCCACGGGCTCGTCAGAAAGCGTGCAAATCATCCGCAAATCGTATTATCTACAACAATGCAGGAAAAAAAGAGAGAGCAGTATCAAAAGCTCTGGAAGAAATGCAACTGAGCGCGAAACAGCTTCGTACCCGCATCAATTGGTAAAGGACTTGAAGTTTATCTTGGTGCCCACTTTCTTTCTGTATTTTTTTTACAGCAACAACTAAAAGAATTGTTCGATTGTTCGATCTTCAGTCAATGGGAGATAAAAAAAGCTGCAAACAGGCTTTGTTTTATTTGATTGAAAAACGAGCTATACACGAAAGAAATGTTTCAAGATTTTTTAAAGCACGTTCAAACAAATTACGGCTTTGTATATATTGATTACACATTTCATATAGACATCATTAAATTATGCTTTAAAAAAAAACAAAAATGTAGGAATGTACTAGCTGTACATTCCAGATAAACCAGACTGATATAAAAGAACTGTTCAGCATATCATGGAGATGAGTGCTTTAGAAGCCATGAGAGAAAGCTCTGATTACAATTTTCTCACCGTCCCAACGAAAAAAAACACCCCACTTCCTAAGGCAAGTGGAAACATTCCGAAAAGGGATCATTTCCTTAGCGAAAAAGGAGCAGATTGTAATAAGATATAAATTGAATTTAAAGTTTCAAGCGAAACATCCATTCTCTGGACTATCCGACAAATAAAATTATTGTATTACATTTGCACGGATAAACAGCAAGCTCATCTTCGTTCCCAAGTCCCTGCTTCTGAGGAACTGTAGGCTCAGTTTATGCCTGCCAATCGGGACGAAATTATTTAACTAAATTGTAAACTGTTGACGAAGCGCTGCACAAAACAAATGATTGCAAAAAAAACATGCATGTCCGATAGCAAGTTACAATGCAGAAATATTTGTTAAGGTAAACCACACGCCCACACAGTGTCCGTTCAAAGTTAGCTGAGATGAAAAAGCAGAAAAATATGAAAAGTATGCCTGTGTGGGCGTAAAGGCTACATGCTCCAGTGCGTAAGGAAAATGTACCGTTTTGGACAGTTTCTCGTTTCACAAGCGAGTTCTCACCAGAGGAACTGCCGATAACATTACATTACATGGCATGGCATTGCATGGCGTTTACAACACCAGGAATATGTTTATTTTTCGAATGAATGCACCAAACAAACGAACGATCCTTCTTCGACGTCTTTTGCAAGGATGGGTCGGGTCATATGACCCCGACGAACCCAGAACCATCGTCATGCTGATGTTTGCATGGCAATCGGAGTAGCAGGTTCGTTTTACAGTACACAAAGCTTATCAGCTGAATGCGTCGATAATGATCGGTTGGGTTTGTTCCGAATGCTTGAAACGCTACCCGGGGCAATGATGCCTGTGTTGATGCAAAAATCGGGCCAATGATTTTTCCATTTACTTCAAGCTCCTTCTGTTCGTACCATCCTTACTTACAAGTGATTCCCGTTCTTTTCACACAAAAAGGCATAGTAACGCCTGGATCCACTTATTCTTGGGTTATAATAAGAGAGATCCAGCCACTCCTCATTGAACGTGGAAATTGCAAATAATGCAAAGCAATCGATGCACTATGTATTTGAAATTGGATAAAACCCAAAACTATACACAGTATAGTGTTATAACAAACCACTGTCATCTTTTGGTTGAAAATTTATGTTACATCTACTGTAACATAGTTCAAACTAGTATTTACATCAAGAATCATACCTGCAACATTGAGTTTTGTTTCAAACGGACTGTAAGGAAAAACATGTGGCACATCGAGCACGAAATATTATTCAGCCATTTGACACGTAATAACATAAACGTTCGCACTATTTGCTCATCATCAGCGAAAGTACGAGGGATTAACGTCCCAATGGACGAATTTTATTCCTAGCTTCAAGTACTTGGGGGAAACATAAATTACACCTCTCGACGTGGTACTTGGCACGGAAATTGTTTAAGTACATGAAAAAACTACAATAACTTCACAAGCAAGTTTTCTGTATCTGTACACGTTGATGACGAAACAACACTGGTAACGCTTAATCTGCAGGCACTTTAGCTGAACACTAACATACTTTGTAGTTGTTTCGAATTATGCCAAGTGCTTTTCTATGTAAACGGGCTAATTTTACAATGGCATAAGTTTTTGAAAAAAAATAATTAAACACAACAAAAAGGATAGCTAGTGTTTGTTAGTACCGTTATGTTTACTGTAATTAGCTATTTTATTCACATTACCCACTACTTTCCTTTTGGTTGGCGCAACAACCCAGTAAGGTCAAGGCCTAGCCATAGCACTAATGTGCTTTGGCTTTTTCTGTGACAGAGTATACCCATCCATAGCAAGAGTGCTAATCCTACGTACGGGGGGCTGTGACTAAGTGTACCCATAGCAAGATATCAAATCCCACTAGTTTAATTCATTATTTTTACAATTTTTTCGCAGAGTAACCATATCCTAACAATTATTGTTCTGTTTTAAATATCATTGGTTTTGTAGAGCGTATCTGTCTGAAATTCACGATCCACTATGCCTGAAGTCGCTGTATTGTTGCTGGGTCCACCCTATATTGGATTATGCTAGTGTGGTTTAGCCTTCAGCTGGAGAAATCGCAATGCAGAGAGTAGAGGAAAGTTACGCGTATCGCGATCTGTAGATTTTTGAGACTATTCTCTCCGCTTTCGGATGCTGGGGTTGACCGATATCAAGTCCCGGCACTCGCACGCGCAGTTTTACTTCATCGTCAGCCTCCTCACCTCCGAAATCGACGTCCCTTCACTCCTCAGCTCTATCCCTCTTTACGTCCCTTCATGCCGTTTTCGCGATAGGCCTCCTATCTACATCCCCTCCCGCCGTTCGGTTTCCGGTCAGAATGATCCCATGCTACGAGCTTATTCCTCATTAAACCGGGTTAGTGAGCTGTTTGACTTTCACGTTCACCTATCCCGTTTACGTAGTCTAGCCTAGCCCAAACACAAACCTCTCCCAGCTAATCCTCCCTCTCTATTTTTAAGCAATCATTGTTAAACCCGTGATGGCGGACAAGATGAAGAAAATAAATAATAATAATAATAATAAATAATAAATAATATTTTTCGTATGACATCGTGTAATGCTCAACTAAGTAAAATTTGATAGACTGCTTTAAAATTAATTCCCTTACTCCCACGAACAAATTTCTCCCAGGCTGCACGAGACGCAGCCAGGCCGGAAACATACCTGTGGATCTATTTTTTCACACCCACCTGTTCGCCTTTCAGTTCAGCAAAGTCAAATTACTTCCCCTTGAGTGTGTCCCTCCCACCTACCCATACGGGGAAATCGACTTAACGATTGCTCTTACCATACGTATGCATCATTCTCGATAGAAAACCGTCTCTCTGGCTTTATCAAGCAACTGCAGCAACATTGTCCAAGCAGAGGGCTCAAAACATCATCATCATCAGTGCAGCAGAGCGATGGAATCGAAAATTATATCATCTTACCTCCATCGACAGCAGCAGCAGGGCGAACCAAATGGATTTCGTTTCATTTTCCTTCGCCTGTTTCGTTCCAAGAATAAAACGGCCGGCCGTTTGTTGTTGCTGTGAAAAGGCACTCCAGGACAAGGTCGTTGCCAAGCAATTGAGGGATTAGTTCACTAATGCCAAGAAGGGGCTAGTGAACTGGAAAAATTTATATTACATGGTTGAATTATGCATTCCCCGAAGTTGTTGAGTAAGCATCAATGCAAGTCTCTGGGCGGAGTAGTCATTACCGCGAACAGCCCGTTAAGCACGGATTAAAAAAATGAATAAATTGATGTACCTTGCAGCACTATTAGCACTATAGCGCAGCAATTCAACTGTTTCAAGAAATAGTTATGTTTATTTAATTAGTGAAACCATTTTGTAAGTACAATAAATGAAACAGAACAATAGTTCATTACCAGCAGTTTGTATAATCACTTATTAATTAACTAGTACTAAACGATACAAGTATGTTCAGATGCGGCAAAAAGGACATAACTCGAAAGTCAACGTTTCCAGTTTTCAATGTTTGAATGTCCCAGAGAACAAAAAAAAAAGAGATTTGATGTTGAAAAAGCCCTCTGCTGTCTCTAAAACAAAGCCTACAAGCTGTTCAGAAGTATATACGCTCTTATTCAGCTCTTCACAGCATCCATGCAGCGATTATAAGCTCTTAGATTACTGCAATTCTGCGTATTTTTCACCCTTTATCTACTCCATGGATTTTACTTTTCAGCTTATCGGCTCTAGCTTGCAAACTTGGTGAATTCAGTAGGCATGTCTAATAGCCTTGAATAGCTAATAGCTATGAATCTGAAGTAACTGCACGTTCAACTTTTTCAACACGGATCAAATCCACACTGAAATTGCTTCGAAAACAAAAACCTATATTTTTCTTTTCAACGACGTAAATTTCCTTCCAATTTCCTTAGGATTTTTTTAACCTGTATATTTTGGGGGATATGGCAAAACAATAGCTGAACACGTTCCATCTCTTCAGGCATTTCAAAACCTCATATGACAGCAGAGCTAGGATAAAACTTTACGACGCAATAAGCTCTTTTGGAATCCCGGCCAAACTGATCAGGCTATCAAGAATGACCACGACCAACGTCACATGCCAAGTGAAGGTGGATGGAAAACTCTCAGGATCCTTTGCTACCACCAAAGGTCTGCGCCAGGGGGATGGGCTTGCCTGTCTCTTCTTCAACCTGGTGCTAGAGAGGGCCATCGGTGACTCGGAGGTGGAGTCTTCGGTAACCATCTTCGTCAAGTCAATCAAAATTTTAGCATACGCTGATGACATAGACAACATTGCTCTGAAGCTTTTCTTTGTGGCGAAACCCTACCATTGAGCAGAGCTCGGGTTGCAGATTATCGAGTCAAAGACCAAACTACGTAGGGGTGACGTACGGGTAGGTGATCGCACTTTTGAAGTCGTCCCAAATTTCACCCATCTTGGGTCCAAAGTCAGTACCGATAACAGCATAGAAGTTGAGCTTTGCGCACGGATGATGATGGCCAACCGGTCATTCTATAGCCTGAGGAAGTATTTCATCTCACAATGCCGGTCCCATCTATATAGTTCCAGTACTCATGTATGCCTCTGAGACATGGACTCTGTCCAAAACTGATGAAACCCTCTTAGCCAGGTTTGAGAGGAGGATGTTCAGGAAGATTATTGGCCACATACGTGATGAGGGACAATGAGGGAGCCGATACAACGACGAGCTGTACGAGCTGTAAAACGATCTCATGTTATACGGATTCCACGGAACGATCCAGTCAGATACCTTCAGTTAAAGGCCTACCTGTAAGTCAGTATGATCAGTATGTAATTCTACGTATGAAAAATATGATCCAAATGGTCGAGATGCCAAAAGGACTTTCCCTGTGAGTTCCTTAAAAGAAATTATTTCAAATTCTAATTGCCTACTACAAATACTTCATTTTAAGTCGCACTGCTATAGATACTACGAAGTATTCGCCTTTGGTCTTGCACTAGAACCTGAACACTCTTATGTTACACACGCCATTTGGAAAAAATAAGATCTCTACATAACCTTGACCTACTGTAACCGATAGAGCGCTTTTCGTAAAACCGTAAAGTGGCTGCCAAGCGGCATGTACACTCACACACATTCTTTTTTCTTCTTTCTTAAGGACCCCTTTCTTGCTCACGAACGTAAAAGAGCACACCACACAACGACAGCCAGAGAAAGTGCGTCAAATATTTGCCGAAAGGGACTACACCCCCTCGCAAACAAGCTCCATTCGGTGCTCTGAATGGCGTAAATGAATGTGCCAACCGTGTGCCCAGTGCCGCATGCGAAACGCAACGAAGTAAAAATGGTAGGAAAGCCACCGGCATGCCACGGGCATGTAAATAACGGATTTCGTCGTCCTCGTCGCGTGGAGAGGCTTGTAGATCTAATCAGCTGGCAAGTTATGCGGTGTGTTGTGCGGCTGGTAAAGGTGTCTCTAGCAGGCACGAGTGAGCAACCAGTTGCCTGCAGAACATCCGGCAAACAACAATCGAGAGCGAAAGGAGCGGAAGCACTTTAAGCTTCTTCTCTTTGCTATTCACTGCAACTGACTGAAGATAATGTTGTGAACAAAGAGTAACATTTGTACTATAAAGGAACTTAATTCCATGAAAACCTTTCATGCTCCAAATCTATGGGAATCGGATGCGAATTAAATATCTATATGCATTGCCATCATAAGACATCATGTTAGGTAGTTCAATCGCGAAACATTCCGGTACATCAAACAAATATCCAAGGGGAATGAAAATAGAAAGGAAAACATGCAAGGCATAACTTTTCCCGCTACTGAGAAATTAAATTTGAAAGAATTCGAGATGTTCGCCAGCACACATCCCACACAAACGAAAACCAGGAGCAGCAGCATCAATAGAGAACCACGCTTCATCTTTAGAAAACAATCCCGGTGCCAGTTGCTGCCCAACAAGCTCCTCGGTGAAGCGCCACCTCCACGAACATTTTGCCGCTCACGACATCCATTTTCATCTAAGCGACCAAATCAGCAAGAACAACGATTGCTGAAAATGATTTTCTGCCCTTCCCTGCCACCATGACACAACGCAGAATCTCGTCAATCCGTGAGGGGGTTTGTTGATTTTTCGGAACCTTCAGGAAAATGGTTTTCCACTGGGCATCTCGATCTACACCGGTTTTGTGATGCTAGAAATGATTCTCACAGCCACGGGGACTCTGGAATTCATCGAATTACGCTGGAAGTCGTTACAACGGAGGCGATAGAAATAAAAAAACACCAAATTTGCCTCCAACCCCAACTGGAGCATCGTTAAATCCAACCTCCACAAACGCAGCACCCATGGACACGGGGCGTTATCGATGAGAACGATTCGAAGCGTGTACAGAGCAAAACAAAGGACAATGTCGCTTTCATGACTCCTTCACGACTAATGGAAGCTTTCTGAAGCCTGTTTGTGTTGGCGGTAATACAGATCGATCGTGCTTGATGGGGATGGCGGTGGGCGCTCTTTTCTTGCACTCCGTGCCAGGAGGAAGAAGAGCAAAACTAAAAAATTCATTTCAAGAAAAAGGGAGCCTGATACCTGCGGGAAACGAGGACTCTTCTACGCATCACTTAGTGTCACCCCGTTTTTCCGGCACAGAGCGACATTCGTCCCGATTGTTCTTTTCGGTTTATTTGTCTTTATTTTTTATTATTTTCCACAGGTACTCTATTCTGAAGATTGCATCCGTCACATGATGGCAGTGTGACAACCCTTTCAGAATACCCCCAAGAAAGACCAAGGAAAGGAATATCCTTTACAGAGAAGTGTATTTACAGAACCACAAGAGGGACTCCTTCTAGATCCTTTCTACATGCTATAAAGCCATACTTGCACCTGGGTGTTTCTATCCACCATTTTACATCACATTTCAACGTTTAATAAAAGCCAAACCAAAGCGTAATACTTTGTTTGCGGCTTTGCATAACACTCTCGCTTTTCTGTTCACTAAATTGTAACAATTTCCTCTTCGCCCAGGATAATGATGTTGAAGGAAGATTGTGCGTGATGAGCTCTCGAAGCTTCAACCTATCCACATAACGCTCCACTCCTTGCCCGACATCATCGTCACCATCGCCGTCCAAGGGCTTTAACGAAACCAACAGACATTGACGCTAATTAACGCCATACCCTGCCCACGTACGCTCGAAGAACGACGCCTTCCAAGTCCACTCTCAACCCCACATCCCTTGTCCTTGTGGGTCTCGTACTTAGGCGTCTCTTTCCCTGGTACGGATCAATACACTGCCCCCGCCTCGTAAAGTCACATGTTGTTTCTTTGTTTTTCGCCCCGCGAAAACCCTTTCGCGCCAGCGTTCACAGCATGATTAATCTGTGCCGTGTCAGTTGCTCTGCCTGTGATCGACACTTCACGGCCATAATCAACGGTGAGCCCTCGCTAACGACGCCGTCGATAGCGGAGGAAATAGTTTTCAAAGCACCGGGCACAATGGAAAGTCACAGTGGGAAAGCCAAGACAGGAAGACGCTTTCCGCGCCCGTGGTTTCATTGTTGCATGCACGCCGACTTCAATGCCACGGTTGCTGCCACACAGGGAGAGGACTTTCACACACATAATGAATATTGATTGAAACGTTTATTGCCGGGCAAGGAAAATGAGGGATGTGGATAAATAAATTAACAGGCCCCGCAGCAATCGAACAGCATGACGACGGCTATCACACACGGTTGTGTGAGCAGTTGTGCAACAGTTGAGAGCTCGCTTTGAAATGTAATTTTCAATATATTATTTCACGTTCCTGAGCGTATCGAGGGAATGCGGAAACGTCACGCTACCATTTGGATTGATACAATTCGACTAATAAGTGTCCAACCACGGTCGCTAGAGAATTTCAGTGCGCGATGCAACTGTTAGTTACTGGATCTTGCCGGCCTGGGAAAGCGAGACACGACGTCCATCGATAGGTAAAACCTGTGTACTGTGCAGTTGCAGCAGGGCAAAACCATAACCCACCCGGTACTGGTCAGCTTAACCAAGCGTCAAATATAGGTCGACTGAAAATGTGCAACTGAAAACGATGATAACCATGATGATGATGTTGATGATGATGAGTGAGCGAACCCTACTGCTCCGTAACGTTCCATGCTAGAAACAGGTTCACCCCGTTTTGCTGGCATCATACGCTGGAAATGCCACCACAACGATGAGTTGAAGTGGCCTGCCGATGATCATGAACCAAAACACTCCCAAGGGCATTCAATTACACAACGCAGGAATGAAGCCCTTCAAACCAGCTAGAGAGGGAACAAGGATGAAGAAGGAAAATGGAGCTGTATCGGCTGCTATTACTGCTGGTGCCAATTAGCTATCGATAATTTTCCATCGCAATGCATTGCTCTGGCCGGAATTAGCTGCGCTGGCATTCGATTGGTGATGATTTTTTTAATTTACAATTTTATTAATTGACTGGTTTAGTAAGGAAGGGTAGGGGGGGGGGCGGCATAAAAACATGATGAAATACGTAATCAATGCACTGAGGATGCTCTTCTATTCACATTGCCATTTAATATTTTTATTAGATCGAAATTAAATTGAATATTAAAAACTCAGCGACAGTCAGTGGCGGTTGCTTTAAACTTACATCAAATGTGTGTTACGTGTTAGCGGCATTACATGAATGATGAGAACAGAGATTGCTTTATTATAATATTGTTGATATATAATTGAATTACTTACGTCTATTGCATCGAGCAGAACATAGTTGCTATATTGCATTTGGTTTCAATAAGAAAAGGGACGATTCAAAGTATCATGCACATTGGCTAGAAATAAGTTAAGTAAAATTAATGCTAACAAAACACCATAGTTGCGTCATACTGTGCAGAAACATTCATTGCTTTAACATTTATTCATGCTACAGACAATAAATTAGAAAAAAAAAATCCGACTGGCGGCGAAACTTTTGAAATATTTTTTTTTTGTTTGTAACCAAACCAGAATACTTAAAATTAGAATTTCTATATGTTGCTAACGATTTGTCAAACATATCGGCAGACAAAACTAAACCAATCAGATTGCAAGGAGGAGTGAAAATGTATGACAATGTATGAAAATATACAAAAAAAAAAAGATCAAAAAAGATAAAAAAGAGGACAACATACAACCATTTATCAGTCCAAAATGCAAACACATAAAATAGAAAATAAAAGACGAGATCTTCATCCAATGCAGTACCGAGTGTAATCGAAAGGAAAGTATAATGGAGCAAAACAGAGAGAACAGACACACGACAGACAGGTCAAATGTATAAAAGTAACGTTTTGCGAGAATTGAATTTTAACACAACTGTGCTTCATGTGTAAGGCAAGAAAATTTGCAAATCCTAGTTGTTTTCAAATATCTCGCAAAATTTTAAACACAAAAGGGTTTACAAAACGACACAAGGCAGGAAAAATATAGAGGAGAACAATTCCAAACTCTAGCGTATTGAGTGGGCAAGAATAGCGCGCAAGTGTCAGGACAGATCGGCCCCAACACGAGGCTGTCGTAGCGAGCTTTGTGAGAAAATTTACGTACAGAAACTATCCGGAGACCTGAAATCGAGTTAGACACTCCGTGCGCTGCAAGAAGAAAAAAACGACACGAAACAGACAGAGAAGTGTAAACGAGGGATGGAAAGAAAAGAGTGAGATGAGACTGTGAAACGGTGATGGATGTGATTTAGGAGTGTGAAAACACAATTGAAGAATGAGACACAACGGGATATGCAAGAAAAACGAAACAGAAAGACAATATAATGTGACAAGAAAATAATAGTGTTCAGAAAAAAAAGATACAAATAAACTCAAAAGAAAAGTGGTTTGAAAATGTGACTTCAACTAAACTAGTCTATAAAACGTTTGAAAAATTGCAAATGGAACTGGCGAAAAAGTAGTTTACTAACTTGGCAACCAAAAGAAACAACGCGTTCGTTTTACGGAGATTTAAAAAGCTTTTTTATTTTTAATTGATTTTCATTGAATAAAGCGAAGCGAATTAAAAGATAAAAATATAATAAATAAAAACTGGCTTAAAAAACTGCAATAATTGCAAAAAAAACAACAGATAGTTTCGCATGTTATGAACCTAGTAATAAAGATTGATGAGATTATCTCATGTACATAACATATCAGCACAAGGTACACCTTTTCTATTTCTGTTTGTACGAAGAAAATGTACCAACGATAACATTGCTTCGGTATCTTCAGTCGCGGAGTATATGTAATATTACATACTATAATCTTGGTTGATTATTGCAGTTAATTATTGTATCTGAGTTGACTGAAAAGACAACATTTTCCCCATGGATTGTTGCCCGTATCGGTTGCAAGCCGTACTCGTGTATCTTCATTAAGCAAATGGATAGTATCTTACAGCAACGAGATCTGCCTCTGTTTTTTTTTTTTTTTTGATTCAACCATCTGCTTTTACTCCGTTTTTTTCTAGCTTGAACATAAGCCCACAAACGAAGAAAAAGTAAAGTCACTCCATAAATCCATAAATAACGGTCTGTGTTTGGAATCTCTCGTATTGGACAAATTTTAAGAATAAATCTATGGTGCCCTATGCCAGTGCTCCTAAAAAATCTATTTAAACACCGTCAGAAATCCGTGATAAAAATTTATTTTTTCTACAAACCTTGTGAAATATGTCGTTGGCATGTCTTGAATGTGTGTCTCTTGGTATTCAGTATAAAGAGTGTGAGCACTTGTATACATTAATTCTTTCACTGGGTTGGGCAAATTTTCATGGTGACTTTCCCTAACCTACACGCGCAACAACGATAATGCTAAGCCAGCCAACTAAAATGTGTCAAAGCATTATTTCGTCATTGTGCACAATTTAATAAATATGGGAAGATTCTACCTAAGCATAATCGTAGATCAGTTGTTTTTTATTTTCATAGTAACGGCCAGGACATATTGCTTCCCAGATCAGTTGTCCAAAAATGATCTAATAGGGAGCAATTATTGTATTGTGTTTCGCATGTTTTCATAAAATTTATTTTAAAGCAAATTAACTTATACATTTTAAGTTTTTAATTGTTTGTTTTTTTTTTTTTCTCAAACAAACTTTACCTTTAACAATTTAACATTTCTTCCTTTGCCAAAGTGTTCCCACTACATAATGAAACATAGTGTCATAATAGCAACAAAAACGCCTCCTACTATCACTAAATGCGCATTTACACTGAACTCCACATTTTATCACTAATCAGTGCCTTGTGGTTTTGTGGTTTTGATAATTGATCTGCATCCACTAAACAGAAACCGCAACCGCAGCTAACGAGCCGCACTAGGGGTGGATAAGGACAGTCGCGTCCGGCCGTCGCTACGTGTCATACCAGATACATTAGCATACATTAGCAAATACATTGGGCATTTACTTTCTGCTAGAGTAAGCTAATTGTCAATACGGCCCAGCCCGGTCTCTATTGAAAATAAATAATTCGACTATGTTATTATTGCATCGTAATGAATAAATATAGCAATACGGGAGCTGGCCGTAGCTAGGGAATGAAAAAAATGAATAAATATTGTTTGAAACATGTTGTTATGCTTATTCCAACAACTTCGAATTCATAGCTTCAACCCTGTCCAGTCGTTCCCTAGGGAATAGCAACAGTGTAACATGATCATTACGAAAGCTGTGCAAAGTGGGGAAATAAAATAATACCCTCGTTTTTGTTTCCTTCTCACGCATTTCCATCCCCCGAAGGATTAAAAAATTGTTTGATAAAGCGTTCAACAGAAAAACCCGTACAAACAGATAACGTGCCTTGCTAAAACACGATTATTGTAGTAGAGCTCACTTTAAACTGATCAAATGGCCTTCAAAAAGGTATCGTGTAATCCTGGGTGTTTCGGTTACACGAAAGTCTGAGCCACTGCGAAAGGACGCCTTCCATTACCAGTTAACGATGCGGAGTTAATTAATGCAACCACGTTTTGCACAAATCTTGATTTTATCCTTTTTTGCTTTATGCAAACGAGCGCACATACACGGAAAAGTGAATAAATCCAATGAATCCTGTTTATAGCCTTTGATACACACAACACGTTACGCACATTCCGTCATGTGGTTGACAATCTTGGGCGTATACCCGAAAGGGCACACACGCACACACACACAATTCGCGTGTGTACCATCCTATTTAATATTCATACATCAAACAGCATATCCTGCCGCCCAAAAGACACTCCTTTGTTGAGTAGAAGAAAAACCACCCGGCCACAATCGTACGAAAGGAAGGGTGTGGTTGGTAGTGTCTCCATTTTTCTCGTTTTGCCACTTCACTGCACGTCACACCATGTAAATCCATTTATTACGTCTGCTGGCTGGCATGGGGAGCACATTAAAAAAGCGCTACCAGAAACAATGTTGTTTTCCAGGCGAGGCAGATTAGATGTGGGACATTTTGCTTCACATCTCACACCCATGGAATGGATGAATCGAACTGGTAGCAGTATGTTGAAATAAGAGCGATTCAGCAGCCTTTTCCAGAACAACGGCTATTTGAACCCATTGCGTGTGCTGCAATGCGATTTGTAGAACAGAAGCATACCGGCAAGACTCTACCCATCAGACAGCGGGCTCTACTACTCGGAGCAAAACTGGTTAACCTTCTGTCGAATCCTCTAAACACAGAATGTCATTCCATCCGTCCGTGACGGTCATCCCGCCATGCCCTGCCGCTTCACTGAGCGACAAGCAGAAAACCTGAATCACCTGACTGACTGCCGGTTTCGTGACAAGAGCCAACACAGTTCTATAAAGACAGTATCGCTGTGGCTTCTTCAATCTTCTACTGCCTGTAGCCATTGCACCTGCTCTGTCAAGACGAATGATATTTAAATTTCATCCGTAGAGTGGAATTACCAACACAATGCAATCTTCTTCGACGCAATTTTAAGCCTGTTCTGGATGGAAGCAAGCGATGTTGAAATGTTTCCAGCTGTGCTATGATTCGTTAGGATTAGAATTTTCATACTTTATTCTTATTGAAAATATCAGTAATATTTATTCGAAAATTTGAACGAATGTAAATTGCTATTTTGTAGCGACGATGCTCTTAGCAATGTGCTGTTAATAACAGTTTGTTGAATTTGAAACTGCTTCAACACTACCTTCGTCATAACCGCTCAGTTACAGTGGCTTTTCAAGCACCACCTTTTACCATCTCCTTCCTAAAGGGGAACACGCTGGTGGATACACAGCACACGAATCCAATATCTTAAACATACACTTTTATCTAACTGGATTAAGTGCGCCCAACGATAACGATGTGGCGGTACGTTCTCCAACACACGCTGGACTAAAACCCAAAACAAATGACAAGTGATGAGCAGTGAAGTTATATGATTAGACGCGAACTTTTGCTAGGCGCGGATGGCGCCTCTTAAAGGTCGAATGTGACCATCAGAGGCAGTGTTTATAGCTGAAAGCAGGGAAAGGTATGTGTGTAGCTGTAGCTTGAATACACTTTGCGATAGTTAACACTATCCATCCTGGCAGATCAAACAGGAAAAGCGGAACTGTAGAAGGTGAAGAAAGATTGTAACAAGAAACGAAATCTTCCATGCGCCCTACGTTTCGATAGTGATGGGAAAGACTAATTTTAATATACATTATTACTACCATTACTACATTTTACCATTATTACTAGGCACCATTTGGGTACAATATTTTCCGATGATACAGGAATGCATTCAGAAGGAATCCGCAAAGTTACAATTTACAGCTGCAGGTCTTTCCCAACCTCATTCCAATTATAATAGGATAATTTCACTACCTTATTTTATTTCTATGGTTAATAGCTTACATTTTTATATATTTTTAAATAACAGGTCTTAGTCTCGTTAAGCAATCAGATGCAAACTATCAGCTGTGTTGCTGCACAATATCCTGTTGGAATGAATAGTTTCTTACATTACACGTTTATGGATAAGAGTTGTGTCAACTCGAGAAATGCAAATTTGCTCTGAACGACTTTACCTTCTAACTATAAACCCCTTGAAAGAAACTCACCAGCAAACTCGCAGTTGTCAAACCGAGATGTTGTGAGCGTTTCAGCAGATGCCGGCTTATTATTTTTTTTTGGTTATCGGTAGGAACGCAACAAATCTATCTGTAGTTATCAATAGGCGCTTTACCGTATAAAAAAAAATATTCTCGGTGGGGTTAGGACATTTCATATACTGATGCTTTTCAAAACATGTCACCTATACAAGTATGATGCTTACATTTTGTGACAATACGACGTATTTAGTCGGAAGCAAAAACGCTTACGCTTACAAGCACTGTTAAACCGAATCATGACTTTGTAAATATTAAAAAAGAATCGAATATTTACCACGACATCGTACATGTATTCATGATTTTGCCCTCAAAATTTACAAAACGTTTCATTATCGGTAGGAATTATGAAAAATCTGTATTATAAGCTTGCTCATCTGCGAATCGTTACGCTAACCGAAAATCGGTGGAATGCAGATAAATTGTCATTTCTGGTCACTTAAGCATTTTAAGCCAAAATAAAGAATTTAAAAAAAAAACATTCGTGACGTGCTTAACTTGAGTACTTAAATTGCAGTTTTTCGGTGATAAAATTTTATGTGAATACTTAACTGTGATAAATATGTTGAGAGGTAAAACAAACTGTGATCTTTATTGCAGAGCGGACGTTTGCTGAAGCAACACTACGATGAACGTTTCTCAGAGTAACAGGTACGGTGAAATTACCACAGCCAAAAAGCGTGCTACTGTTGTGGTGCCTTAACGTCTGCACAGATAGCAATATATGCATATGCTATTAGAACCTAGGTTCGATCGTTCCAAACGAACTTAGAAGCTCCAAAAATAAATTCCCATCACTATTAGGCAAGATACACTTTGCCCTCATCCTGCTCGTTTCTTCGTCCTCTCTCTTTCTCTCTCTCTCGCTCTTTCTCAATTCCCGAATGACTACTTAAAAGTAATGAAGACATTTTTCGTGCCTTGCCGCCTCATTGTACGTTTTATTTACGAAGCATAATCTTGCGTTAAGGCTGGGATACAGCTTACCGATAGCAGCGCATCCGACACCCGTTGACCTAACCAGGCTGACTTGCAACCAGTCATCACCCGGCACAAAGTTCACAGAGCGACGAGTTACATCGTATCGTCACCGCAGCCATACACTCTGCTGCCCGATAACCTTTCCCTCCCGGCAGATATCAATCTAGCCGATTTGTCGAGTGTTAAAGCCATTCAAGAAAAAGGAAGACGTATTTACCACCCAACCAGCATATAACGGGAGTTTCAATTACTGTTGCACCACAACCACCCCCCTGGGTTTCCTTGCACGGCGAAAAGATTCCACTCCGAAACGACTAGACAACATGCAACCGCTGAATAGCTGTGAGGACTCCGCACATAAAGGCTACCATCACAAACTATACGAGATTCTTGAGGTAAAAACTTTCACAGCAAAGGGCGCACGGGCTGGTGGTTCTTCACACCCGTGCGCCTTTATTGAACGAAATCACAATTAAACTGTCGGTTTTCATTAACAGGATGGCTTCATGCTGAATTTAGTCCGCGGGTCAAGGGTCCCACCCATCAACATGGTGCCCACGGTGCAAAGAGTGCCCAACCACGCTGGATGCCAGCCGACCAACACCCAACGGGAAGGATGAATGAAACGCGAGTAAGTAATTGCTAATAATGTGCCACAATTACGCGTGCTCTGCCGGCCCACGACGATGAAAGAGGCTGGGCAAGGTGCGTGTGTTTTTGGGGGTGGTGAGGTAAACGGTCGTTTTCGGTTGGAGGAAAATTGAAATTGAGCCACCGCCCACTGCCGGCCGGGAAATCGCCTATATAGCGAGAGAGCAATGAAGAGAGAGAAAGAGAGAGAGAGAGAGGGATGAAGACCAACAGAACCCAGAGGAGGCTACTGGGTAATGGATTAATGTGATCAATTAAAGATGGCAACAATGTGCGGGGTTTGTGCAGCCACAAAGGCGCTTCTAATTTTGATCCTTTGTGCATTAACCATCGATTGGTTGTTCCTTTCTTCTTAGTAGAAGTATGAGACGTCCAAAGGGAATTCAAAACCAGAGAAACTATACTGTTCCGTCACTTATACGATGATAAATATCATTGTTATACGCAACTACAATGAAACGGTGACTTATGCTGTTATGAAATTTTCACAAAGGATATTACAAACAAAAAACCTTACTTATTTTGCTAAAGAACCGCAAACGAACAGTTATACGCAATACGAACGACTTCAGTTCGCGTGTCAATGTATTCTAATCAACTCAGTAGATAAACTAATTTACGTCAATATGATGAAATGAAATGAACAAATGAATAAGGACGGCAAGGCGGCAGCCCCGGCCAGCAGACGGAAAGCCAGCCAACTCCGTCGGAACGTGACCGTGTTTTTTTCCGTTTTCTGTTTCCATCATCCACGCCTCACGCCTCCTAAAACGTACAGCTGCGAACCGTACGTAAAGGTCCAAGCAAACCGGGGTTCCTCGCACAAGCACACATCATCTCAACCAGTCTGTTTTTCCGTAAGCTCGTCGACAGATCGTTTCATAAGCGAATTATCGGAGCGTTTAGAGAGGAGTGCCGGAGTGCGATGCATGGCCGGGTGGGAAAGAAAAATGTTGCTCGAGTTATTGGCTCGTGTTCATTTTTCATTCCATTTGTGACTGAAGCGCGGCATCTGCCGTCGGGTATCCCGGAATAGGATCATCTCTGCTTCCACCAGGATATCGTTCCGCATCGGCTCGCTGGCACGGACGATAGCCTAGCGCTTAGGTGTTATCGATCGATCGATAGGTGGATGACAAGGCGCTTGGGGGATGGTGGACGGAAACATCGTGCAGTTAATTTTGATTGATTTTTACGATTCCGTAAGCGTTTGACGCTATTTCGAATGGTTCCGTGATTATATCGGTGAATCAAAACAAGTCTAGGTCATGGTTGGAAGGTGCAAAGTATGCACTGCAAACTCAAAGAGCTTAGCTTAGCTCGTTGTCTAAACACGGATTTAACAAACACAAATTTCGGTAACCATGCTTCACAAATTAAACATTCACAAAAAAAGAAAAAAAGTGATATTGGATGATACACTACTTTAGTATTCTAACCAATTTTTCGTTTGCCCATCTATATCGACTGGATAAGTAGTAATATTCCACATCTTCATGGTTGGTACGAAAACTATTGTAGGGTCAAGGCTAAGGCTTTTTCTGTGAATTTAGTGTACCCACCCATTGCAGGATAGTCAATCCTGGGGGCTGTGGCTTAGAGAACCCACCAGTGCGATACCAGGTTAGCAGTGCGATTGTCGTGAACGTCGGGCCTGATACGACAGTCCTACGCCGTTACCAGTTAGACCAGTGATCGGCAAAGCACGGCTCGCGAGCCGCATTTGGTTCTTTACAAGTCAGATAGCGGCTCTTTCCCCGTCTCAATACCAGGATAAAGTTCAACGGCATTCCAAGTTTTGTTTCAATTTTATTGATGATGGAATATGGATATCTACTAATTCCATAAAAGACATAATGTGGTGTTCAACTCCATCAACAACATGAATCACACAATATCCGACCAATATTCTCGCTTAAACGGTCAAACAGGTTGGAGTTGGAAGTGGGAGTGGGAACGTTAACGACACGGTTGGCTAAGTTTTAAGCCATTAACTGAAAAAAACGCAATATTGAGAACTCACAAATGTCATGGTACATCGTTTAGCTCCTCAATGATTTATTTTGTAAACTGGTCAAGTAGGCTTAGGTTATTGTGACATACAGAGTTTAGGACATTTTGTGAACTCGTTTCGCGCATAATTTCTTTGAAGTTTAAATTTTTTTGTGAAAGGTAGGAATCAAAAAAGAAAACTGGCGTAGAATTGAGGAAACAAGTAATTGCACTGTATTGCTAAGGAAAAGTTGGTGATATAGTTGGACGGACACATTCTACAGTCCAGCATATCATCGACGGATGGCGATACGAAGGAAGATTACAGAATTGTCCACGAACTGGAGGAAAAAGAATACTATCGACAAATGATGGAAGTATGACAGTTCGAAAGGTACGGCAAGAAGTGCCCCAAAATTAGTTGAAGAGGTGTCGGGCACTATTTTAAGGACAATTTCTGCTGAAACTGTCCTAAGGGTATTAAGAATAAATAAATGGCAGGATAGCACGAAAAAAAAACATTCATTATCGCTGCCAACAGGAAAAAAAGAATTGAATTCGCAAAAAAATACGTTGATATGTCCATCGAATTTTGGTCGAATGTATTGTTTACTGACGAAACCAAAGTAAATCTATTTTGTTTCACTGTGCGAAATATTGTGCGGAGAGCAAAGAATACGGAGCTTGACCCGAATCCACCATCAAACACAACCATCAAACATAACGTTTTGTTGTGGAGCTCTATGTTCAGATATGGAGTAGGAAATATGGAATTTATTAAAACCAGGATGGATAAAATGGTTACACCAGGATGAATAAAATGGAACATCTTAAAAATATGTTAAAGAACGTGTGTCAAAACAAGCAAGATAATGATCCCAAACATACTGCGCGTTTAGTGCAGGAATGGCTGATATATAATGTCCCCAAACAGTTTAAAATACCGCCACAGTCACCAGATCTGAAACCCATTGAACATTTGTGATGTGAAGTAAAAATCTGGGTCCAAAAAAGTCACCCGACGAGCAAGAGTGACCTAAACGCAAAACTAACAAGAGATTGGGAAAATATTGAACCTGTATTAATCACAAAATTAGTTGATTTGATGCCTCGTCGCTTGAAAGCCATTATTGATGCAAAAGGATGCCAAACAAAACATTAAAAGGTTTAGGATTAAAAGGTCGGTCAATAAATCTATTTTAATCAAAGTTCACATCGTGTACCATGACTTTTGTCAGTTCTCAATATGGAGTTTTTTCAGTTAATGGCTTAAAACTTAGCCAACTTGGCCTATAAAAATCTAATGAGGGACTTATTTAGAGCATAACGAGTTCCTCTATCACAGGACTGTAGAATTTTGCGGCTGTGATGAGAATTGTCCAAGAAATATGGATTAAATGGACAAATCGAGACTGTACCTTCAATTTTGGGAGAAATAGTGATTTGGCTCTTTACGTGAAACATTTTCTATAGTTTTATAGATTTTGGATCTTTGTTCCCAAAAGTTTGCCGACCGCTGACAACTTCAGTTCTATGAATGACATACTTTATACCTAAAATTTAAATTTCTTTAGAGAGAAACCTTAACATAAGATAATCTTTTTGAGTCTCCTTTGATTCTATCTTATCTATCACTGTAATTCAAGTTAAGATTTCAATTTCAAGTTTAGGTACCCTTCCCAGAAAAAGGTACCCTTCCCAGAAACTAAACATTTATGAGTTTTATTCGTCTGACAACAGTGAAATTCTAATCTTGTCACCGCAAAATTCAGAGGTGGGTCGGCTAGTGAGACTTAAACATTTACAGGATTTACCTAGTAAAATATCCCTATCCGTTCACCCGAAGTGTTTGGCTATTCCCCAGTGCCATATTATTAACAAGACTAGTAAACCAAAAAATGGCCGGCATAACCTGTGCGGTCGTTTCACCAAGAATAAGAAGAAACCAAAAATAATCCAGTTTGTATTTGAAATCATCTAATTGTGAACCAGCTTTAAACGTAGGACATGAGAAGTAAAAAATATAACTTGCAACAGGTTAGAAACTCAGACAACAATAGTTCTCACGGACATGTTACAAATTTGGCATGCAACAACAAATAAAAGAACCGCTTATCCCTGAAAAATGCACGGTTTTGGGACCGGGGAGAAATGGAGTACCTCTAATGTCTACGTAGATCAAATGTTACTAATTTCAATAAAAAATGCTTTAACATGAAAGTTATTGTTTTGAGTACATGATTTATATTGTTTATTTGTTGCGTGTATTAAGCCTTCTTTATTATGTTTTCACTAGCAATACGATGTGATCGTCGAAGACCGTGTAATTCGAACCCCGTATTGTTAGTCCTTCGTAGAGGAAGGTAGTCTGAATCAGATTCAAATAACGTTGTGTCTTAGGCCCGGGTCTATGAAAATGTTGCGACAACATTTGTTACCAAATTGTATGGACGAACTGTCTCCTTTTGTTGTCTATACATTTTTTGTTCCATGAGAAGCAAATTTGTTTCATGTTTATAAGTTGCGGGAACATTTTCAAATTATTTTCATGCAGAAAATGTTGCCAAACTATCGCAACATAATAGTTTACTAATTTTGTTTTATTTAAAAGTGCGATATTTCTTCAGTTGAAAAGAAAAATGTGTGTGCGTGTTTCCGCAACAAATGTTGCCGCAACTTTTTCATAGACCCGAGGGCCTTATGAGAGGTTAGACTATTTCATTTAATCATAGCTATTAACTAAAAAAAACTGAGCAATACGGCCTGGCCGTTACTACCGAATAAAAAAAACTAAATAAAACTGATTGTTAACATTGCTAAATATTACTATTTATCTAATTTTGTGGTTGGTCTGATTGAATGCCATGATGTACATGGAGCCATATTTTACGTGAGAGTAAACTAACTTTTTTTTATTCGGTAGTAACGGTCAGGCCGTATTGCTAGAGTGAACTATATATTATAATTGTATTTTTCACAATTTTTCCACACCTATTCCAGACTTATACTTTAGGTAATGCCATTATCCATCCACACACTGGAGAATGTCGTCCTCTGTAAACTTCAGGACGCAAACACAACAACCCTTATAGTTTGATTAAGTTTGTTTTCCATTATTTCAGCATCCAATACGCAATGAACCGCGACAAATAGGATGTTTTCATTCACAGGAAGGGCCTGCAATAGACTTCGACCTGTTGGACCACTGTCCCACATCAAACAGGCTGGGAAAGAGAGAGAGAGAGAGAGAGCGAATGGGGAGCATTTGCCACATGTTGCTTCGCCCGGGGGAAATAGTGATATGAAGTGGAAACGCATCGTAAGTTTATCATTATTCGCCAGAACACACCTCTCTGCGTTGCATGAACAAACAGCTGCAGAGGGTCCAGTCTGCACCCACTACAATTAAAAAGTATTTCACGTCGACCAGAAAACTGCAACACTTCGTGTTTGATTTAAAACAACTAGATACTACCAAAATGCAATTTTGAAATCGATTTATCGCAAAACAGAAAATGAATATTTTCTTTAACGTTTAGAAACGATTTCAAAAATATACATTATACAAAGCTTTCCTGCACCTTGAACCATACCCCCAAGAAACGTACGTCGTTACCGTGGGCGGATAAAATCAATATTGAAAACAAGCGCAGGCTGGCACGGCAATACGACATTCACGCCTACGCCTTACCTTCAAGGGAAAGTCACGTTACCGTGTCATTGAGCTGAGAAAGGGGTAGATGGTTGTTTGGTTTTGCCGTTTTTCCTCCCATTTCAGTTTGCAAGTTGTGAAAGTGAAAATGGTAATACTACACGCTTCTGCGAAGGGAAATGGAACGATGGCGCACCGCACCGGTAGTGGTGCTTTCATTGAACGAAAATTCGCACTTGTACTAAATTGTACAGATCAACTGGAAAACGAAAGCAAGTAATATTTATATGAATTTTCTCCACCGAATTATTTTCATTCCATTACATCCCTCATTAGTGCAACACTATGAGACATTGTTTTATTAGTTCCTGCGAAGCTATTACACATTTTAGAAAAAATACGCTTAAATAAACCGGCGGAATGACATGAATGTAGCGCAAATTAAATTAGCAGTGCATGCACTCGTAACCTACCGAGAGCGACCGGGCCACAGTTAAGCCATCCATTAGTGCTTTTAACATTTCCCGTAGAGTATGATACACGTTGAATGTACCACTTCGAAAATCACCTCAAAGCATACGTTGGTTTGTTTGGTTATGATAAAGCGGGGGCAACAAATGATACGACGAAAAATTGCAGTACGATGCTCGGGACAGATAATCGATATCTGCGATAAGAGCATGCGGATGATCAACGCAAAAGAGGATACAATGTATTTCTAATGTTATGCTCGAGCCGTGAGATTTCTATGGGCCTTTTCACACAACACCCCACAGTTCGGGAAGGGAAATGGGTAAATGCTAGAGCACATCGAACAAAACGAAAAACGTACAAAAACCAATTGCGTTAAGAAACATTGTGAAATTAAACTAACGACGGCAAACGAGAGAAAATACGAGCACGTTGTTCCTCACACACCATACATTACAAGAAGTACAGATAGGTTGCGATGGTGCTGATGAAGAAGTTATTGGAGCAAACAACGACATAATCTCGATAACGCATAGGGATAGCCGATTAAAAAGCAATCAACAAAGAGGCACAGAACAACAGCGTTCCCGGTTTGCCAAACGTGGACGTTCTAGCAAAATGCAAAGAAAGCACCGGTCAAACGACAACGATCAAGAAGTTGACCACACGACGACGGCGACGACGACGACGACGACGACGGCGACGACAATGACGACGACGATCGATCGATTTATGGAAAAATGGGTAGCGAACACATCATTAGAAAAAGTCGATTAGAAAAAAACAAATAAACCTCACAAAACAGAACACAATCAAAGCAAAAAACGTTAACGAAAGAAAGGAACACGAATAAATCATAGCCATTAAAAGCGGCATAGCATTATAGAAAATGAATCCAATTGCAGAGACGGCGTAAAACAATACATTGTGTAACGATGGGAAGGGCGGAGAAGCAGGTGGGAAGACAGGGTAGAGTACAGCATGGGGCGCAGAGGGGGGGGGGAAACTTTAATTAACTGCAAGGGATAATAGAGGAAGCGCAGCACCATCAGAAACCGGAACCAAACCAAGCTGTACACAAGCTCGCCAACTGTACCCGGTTTCCGGCCGTGCCAACGCTCACTACTAAAACGGAAAAAAGAGAACTAACGCAACAAACAAATGATAGGCTCAGACCTCTCGGGGGAGGGTGGTAGAGGAACAGGTGGGCGGGGCGGGAGAATTGGGTGAAATTTGTCAGCAAAACAACTCACCTCGATACCGACGATACTGATTGGGACTTTCTCTCTCCATGGGTCGATCGAGTTGGCTAGCGGCATTCTCCAGCTTTGCGACCGTTAGCGAGGAACGTGTGAAGGAGGATATAGCCGGGTGTGGGCGTGTGTATCCGCTACGGTATGCTTCCTGTCGGTAACGATGTCCTTGCTGGACACTCTTCCTGGTGCGATTGATTTGAAGCTTCTGGATACTGATTACAGCTGACAGATGCTGCTGACCGGGAAGGTTAATTATATGCGCTGCTCCAGAAACCGCTCCCCGGACTGGACGGGATGCTGAGACAGGTGCCGCTCACTGGTCCGGTCGATGACCTACTTCCTTTTGCGATTCCAATGCCAATTTTCTACCGGCGCAGCCGACGTGCTGCGACTAGAACCCGGGGCTGCCCTACAGACTATGGAGCTTCTTCGTTATCGGTTACTAAATATCTCGCCTTAGGGGAAGACACAAACACACTCGCTCAGATACACGCGCGCTTATACGTACGCACACACACACACACACAGTTGCTCCGGTTTCGGTAGGAGCGATTGCAAATCGCTTACATTGAATCTAAATCCAAGTAACCACTGAATGAGATACGCACAGAACGGGTGCACCAGGGTAATGATTTATGTCATCGATCTTTTTTTCACCAAATATAACACGCTTTTACTCCACTGGCCAATACTACCCGGAACGCAGGTTATGAAACATTCCCGCACAGCAAGGGCCCTCGGTTGCAACACTTGCGCTATTTCGTTGCTCCGATCTGGACGCTATTTTGCACCATAACCCGGATCGCTACGCTGCAGTCGCGCTTGCCCTTGCCTTGCTACACCCTTATTCCGAAGGCTACTCCGCAAGGACGACCAGGGCTGCTACTCTGGTTGATGATAATGCGCCAACGCAAAACAACGACACGGCAATGATGAGGATGATGATGGTGATGATGCGCTATTTGACGGGATGCAACCGACGACCGCACTAGCTGGTTGCTGTTCCTGTTGCGCGGGAGATGAGCGGACACATACAGCTGCTAATGTTTTGCGAACTTTGCCCATACACGTCGGTAACCCGCCCCTGCTTATGCAGCCGTGGACCTGTTCCACCTACGGTGGGTAACAACTGTTGGAGCACGCAGACACATTAACACACCGATCGAGAACCTCGCACGGTCACACGCTTCACGTAAGATACAGAGCCCGACTCAGGATTCACTACTGCTTCCGCTTCGGACGGTGGCCGTGATTGATAGCGCGAATCGTGGTGACTGTGAGCGATAGTAGGACAAGAACAAGGGCACACACAGTCTGTCGTGAAAAACGATGCACGCAACCCGAAATGGGCAGAAGGGCAGGTACTACCAGTGTGGCACTGCTTGACAGATGGTTTTGTGTGCGGAAAGTTGTTGGTACCATGTGACAGTTGATTGAGTGTATGAAGATTTTTTTTTCTTTATTTTTATAGAGACTTTGGCCCGTAACGTTCGCCTCTTTTGAAGAAATAACTTTTTTGTTTGGTTTCAATTGTTTCAAAATAATGAAACTTGGGTGGGGTAAGTACACCGGGAGACACCTTTCGTTTTTTGGAAACAACTTAAAAAAATCAAAATGTATAATGCAAACATTTTTGTTTTCACAACTATATGTGATGTACTAGATATCGTGAGAAAGAGTTCATTATTTTCATTGTTGTCCGTATTGCTAAATCGTCTTTTGATAGTTAGGTTTTAGTGAGTTATAGCATGAATTGCTTACTATAGCACAGTTTGTCCAAATTCTCCCGTATCTTTTCCAACAAAATTTAATAATTTAAGCTCTATAGTCCTTTAAATTCCAGTATGATTGCTTTTTGGATACAGGCATTCCCTCCCCTAGTTGTCAAACAAACGCATATGGTTAAAAATGGACGTACCCGTATGTAAACCATCTTGTTGAAATGTTTACACAAGGTCTGTAAAGGATAACAGGTCGATGCATAGCTTTTATGCAGCAAACCATTTTCTCTCTGGGTTTGACAGCTACCTGAAAAACTGTTTACAAACAAAAGAGCACCGTGAGGGCATGAGTTTACGATTTTTGTGAACATTTAACTCGATCTTCACCACATAATCCGAATTTTGGTGGAGTTTAGGGCTAACGCTTCTCTGTATTATCCGAAAACGGATGATCCGGCTTTCAAAAAAGTTGAATCTAATGGCCACATGACAACTCTAGCGATGTCACGCACGGTGTCGAACGTAGAACACTCAAATGGTTTTTCATGGGTCATTTAATTCACTTTCCTTTTAGGAAACACACTACTCGGTTTGATGAAATAGTTTCCAACAGAAAAAAACTCTCTACCTGTACTTTTTCATACAAATATTGCTCAGAACACTACAAATGCCCTTATGAAATTCCAACGCATGCTATGATTTGCTTTTTCATGAAACTGTCATTTTTCTTTCCCACGGTCTTCTGTCATTTTACTCTATATGCATCGACCTGTTATTCTTTATAGACCTTGTGTTTACAGCTGTCATCGGCTGGGCAAGCAGGTGAAATACTCTTTATTTTGATACTGCTCCGCACGTGTTAACGACGCGCTCACCGAATCGCTAAAAAGTGTCCTATAAAATCTTCACAAAATGATGAAAACAGTGAACAAAAAGAAATGTAAGTGTGAATAATGCAGCTTCTACATCCAAACAGTTGGCTGATTGGAAATTTGATCTTGCATCTTCTCCTTTCCAGCAAGCGCACTGCCTGCGCCGGCAGAAAGTGATAGCGACTCGCTTGCCGACGACAGCAGTGGCGATGATGAGTTTCTCTCCGATGAGGAATACCCAATGTCCGAGGACGACGGTGCGATGGATACGCAAGATGAGGATGAAGGCGACACAAAGCAATCTGACGAGCCGACGAAGTGGGCCAAAGCTATGGCAAAGTTTCTGCGTAAGGCTACCAACGACAGTATCCTTTCGAAGGCGGCTACAGACGAACATAAGGAGCGCAAAAAGAAAGAAGCAAAAGCGATTGACTTTGATGTTGTCAGTGCGGAGGGTACGATAAAGAAGGAAGCGGGCAGCAAGGAAGAGAAACCGGGCGACTTGAAACTGGCCCAGGAACTGTTGCGACAGAAGGCAGCGCTCAAGAAGCTGCGTCAGAAAGACATTCTGGGTTTGCGGGTACGGCCATCGATACAGGATTACGAGCGGGAGCGAACGCTGCGGAAGGTGGCCACCCGGGGCACGGTACAGCTGTTCAATGCGGTTCGTCAGCAGCAAAAGAAGGTGAACGAGAAGCTACAGGATGCAGGAAAACTAGAGTACAAGCGGGAAAAGGTGCTGAAAAGCCTTAACCGCAAGGAGTTCCTCGATGTGCTCATGAACGGACCACGGGCCAAGTCGGAGCTGGTGGATAACTTGGTGAAAAAAGAGGAAGACGGTGAAGACGATGCTATCAAATCGGAAGTCGACTCGGATGATGAGCCCAAATCGACGTGGGGTGCATTACGAGCCGATTTCCTTACCGGAAAGAAATCGGGCTGGGATAAAGAGGATGGCGAGGATGATGCACCCAACATACCCGATAATCTCGACGATGATATGGACTCGGGTTCGGATATGCAGTAGAATAAAGTGTCTTCTTCCATCATACAAATGTAACCATGAAGCTCTTTCGGGTTCTCTATTGCACGACCACGTTTCTCCATGAGCGTTACTTGATGTTAAGTTTATACTCCCCACAGGGCTGCGGTATTTGCAGCGGCGCCGTCGGGTAGATCGTAATCGGAAGGCTCCAGATCATGGTCTCGATCGCAATGTCGGTCGGAGCAACCCATTCGAGCTCCTCTTCATTTTCGGCAGTACGATCTAGCAGCATTTCACTGCTCAGCTCTGCGTTCGTGCTGGTCACGAACTGGAAGTGTAACCGCCAGCTCACCTCAATCAGATCCGTGCGGAACGTGGGCGTCACGTGCAGCGGGATCGGCAAGATCACCTGCGTTTGCAACATACCCAGACACACTTCGTGATGTTTGCTGTAGTTCGTAACGCGTGAGATATTCTTCTGTCGTTCCGGTTCGTTCGTAGTTTCGGAAGAATTCGAAGGAGCATCAGCATTATCCGTCACCCCGAACGATTCCTCCTTGGTGCCTGGCGTCCCTGCCGACAATGGCGTTGCAGAAGCGCCACGCACCAGCTCCGTTTCTTCGCACTGCAGCGTAACTGATAGCTGAACGCATTTGATCGTACCGCAGCTAAAATCGATCGTCGCCACAATGTCCTCACCGAGCTTGTAGGCCGACTTAAACAGACAGAAACGTCCCACCTTGCCCCACTTGTTGTTGATCATGAAAAAGTTGGGCCGGCGGCGTGCAGTTACCCCGCGCAAATAGTGCAGCGCGTACTCGATACGCGATGGTGGTCTCTTTTTCTCCAGGAACGGATTGTTCGGTGCCAGGTCTTCGTTCGACTCATCATTGAGCGTTATCGCTTCGTCGAGATCGCTCTGGGGTAGTGGCAGCGGAAGCACGCGTATAGGAATGTTGAGAGCCTGAACGTTGGAGCCGAGACGTTGCGTGGCCACCGTTATTTTGTAGTAATACTTCACCCGAATGCCACGATAGGTGGGCGGTGTGTTTAGTGGAACGAATTCACGATACAGAACTGAAACCGGAAAGCAAACGATAGTCAGCACAACTGTGAGCGGAACCGAAAACGCGCTTAAAGCATGAACGCACATTGCTTTGCTTCTCCCGGGGAAAGTCTAAGATCGCAGAACAGAATCTTCGGTTCGGTCGAGTGCAACACTTCCCCTTTGAGCTGGTTGCTTGCATTTAGTGAGGTGCTACCGCCAACGTTTCTGTTTGCCGCCGCTTCGTGCGACGATTTCTCATTGAAGGACGCATTGCAGTAACAGTGCAATTGCACCGTTGCCCACGCTAGATTCTCCAAAATATCACTAGCGAAAGAAAAAAGGGAGGATATATTTATTGCCCATTGCGAGGTGGTTCTCTGGGTGGCCGTTTGTTCTCTCACCTATTGCTCTGTGAAATTTTATGCTCCGGCAGGGATGGATGAATGAAATCGATTAAACACTCCACCACCTCACCACACATGAAAACTGCACTTTGATCACGAAGTAATTTTGCGCAAATTTCTATCATGTTTCCTATCGCCGTGAATTTCGCTGGCTTCGTGTTAAAAATTTACAAAAACAAAACAAACACTCATCATCCAGTGATGCCAGTGACGCAATTTGAAACGAAAACTTTTTTTTAGCTACAATATTCAAGTTTCTTTTGTTTAGGATTAAGTTATGAACTTGGTTGAGAAAAAAATCATTTATCACTATAAGTATTAAACTGTCTAAACTATAAAACAAATAATTAAATGGTTGAGTCGTACTTCACAAAAAGGGAACTTGGTAACGGACCATTTAACCTTTGTGTCTGTTTATGTGCGTAATGAAAAAAAATCTGTCATTTGACTTTTTATCCTATTTAGTAACAATGTTGAGTCAATAAGATGGATTGTTTTAGTGTAAAATGGATTTTTTAGATTAAACTTTCTATGTTCACATTCAAAAATAAAATTCTTGGTTAAAATGACACACAATCAGCGGCAGCAAACGATTGTCAGTGTATCCACTCAATATGGCCGACTTTACCTACCCGTGCATCACCTTGCCCGCTCTCATGTTCATTGACCTCAACATCTCACGAACACACCGCCATCTCGAACACCCGCGTGCTGCATCTCGCTTGCGCAATTGCTCGTGCCGCATGCTTTTGCTCGCTCACACACACCGTACACAGTAGCGCCTCGCAGCAGTGTGCGTGGCATCGGTGCAATTTTCTGCTCTCCGTTCATTTCACTCCATTCTGTTCCTACGTGTTCAATTTACAGAGAAATTTGTCACTCGCGGTTTCACATTCACGTCTCACGCCTGCCGACTCCCGTTTTCGTGGTGCCGTCGTGGAAGTTCCTGCCGTGCGTGCGTGCGCGCGTGTGTGTGTGTGTTTGTGTATGTGTGCCTGTGTGTTTGTCGAAAAATCGGTTCCCGTCTGATCTTCCGAGCTTTCCCGGAGGATTCCAGTGTTCAGCGTAATTTCCTATTTTTTTTTTTAACTTATGCTATTCCATTTTTCCGCTTATTCTGTTCTGCTTTCGTTCACCGTTCTCGCCACGACACCCAGTGCGTGCCCGCGGGTCCGGCACGTACGTTGCTGTATGTGTGTGTGTGTGTGTGTGTGTGCCCGTTTGAGCACGTGTGTGTGTATGTATGTGCACACCCGGGTGTGTGCTTCCTCTTCTTGATTCCTTCTGTCCCGTACGTGTGACGTGTTGGCGTTGGGGGTCGCTCGCTGTGGTCGCATCCCGTCCCATACTCTGGCAAAAGGCTGGGTTTTCTGGACACCGGGGGTGCACGAAACTAGCTGAAGCACAGGACACATCCCGCAGCATCAGCCGTAGCCGTAGCCGTAGAGTGAGTGTACACGCCAAAGCATTCTGTTGGCCTGGGCAACCCAACAAATCAGCTTAATTGGCCGCAGCCAGTAAAAGAACGGCCCCGCAGACAGCGAAGAGGAGGAGGTATTCACTTCGGCATCCAATCCACCGTTACCCCGTGTGCGTGCGTGTGTATGTGAGTGTGTTTGCGAGACTATGTGCATGTGTGTGATTTGGTATGGGTCGTGCGGGAATGGGTGCGTGCGCTTCAGCGACGAAACGAATGGCTATATAGAACGAAGGAGGAGAGTACAGAATCTAAGCAACCAGGCAAATGAAATTCGGATAGAGATAGTGGTGGTGCAGCATAAATTGCCATCGCAGCAATGCTGGAACCCTTCGCCCAATGTTGCCTGTTTTAGAGTGTTCGGAAACGATTTACGAGAAGGGGGGGGGGCGTGGGGTGCAGGTGTGCGCGTGAATGTGTGTGTGGAGGGGATTATTCTGAGGGACGCGAATGGAAAGCGTTCATCATCCGGATGCAAACTCTTGCTTTTTCTCCCGTTTTCTTTTAGTAAATCGAATCGATTAAGCTCTTTCCTTACTTTTAGTCTTTTACTCAACTTAATTCGCGGCCATGCCAGAATCAGATCCCTAGGACACAGTTCAATAGTCCGGCTTGATTCGCCGTAAACTCCACCGTGAGTTAAATGCGTGCGTGTGTATGTGCGCTACGTGGACAAAGCTTCCCGAGTCCCTTCTTTTTTTCCTTCACACAGCCGCCTTATGGAAAGGAAAAACCAAGAAAGGGTTATCTTTCTAAGAAGTGCAGCCGTCTGTCCCCTTATCCCCGTCGCTCACAGCCCAGCGATGCAGTTTTGCAAGGCCGTTTTCCCTGCCCAGAAGGAAGAAGAGTTCGGGAATTTGCATGCATGTCTGTTTATTATTTGACGAGCTATGTTCTTTTTCCATGTGGTAAATCAATTTTATGCGTGCGACAGCTAAAACATGCTCATCCCCTCCTTTCCTCCTTCCTTCCCCTTCACACACACACACACACACACACCAACACCAACAAAAAGTAAACCTCCGCCCATACACCCAATTGATGAACGGATTTTCTCAGGTTTCTCCCAACCTGGGGTCGCGGACGGTTTTTCTCTATACCTTGGGCGACAAAACCTCCGCCTCTCTTGTAATCCGGCTGGCGGTTCGTGAAGACCGAGAATAAAATAGATTAGCCCATATATTTATTCCGTGACAGAGTGGCAAAAGTGTGTGGCCATAGCGTAGTTAGTGTGCATGCGTTCCGTACATGACATGTGCCGTTCACCCCACACTACCGTAAACCAAAAACGCACCGGTTACCATTATGGGGTGGTAGGGGAACATGGGGCAATATGGTAACGCTAAGGATTTTACGTTAAGCAAACGATATACTCAACTTTTTCATGATGCGGGGTGAAATGGGCATGACTTCGACACAAAATGGGCATAGGTGGAAACAATGTGGTAAAATGGGCATCAACATCTGTACTTATGTTACAGGTCTTAGTGTTCCAATGTGTAATTACTTTCCTGTTATTTGGTAAAGTTTTAGCTAATACTACTTGGTATATTTTTAGAATTTTTTTAAAGCGAAACATCGCGTTTATATAACCACACTTGCACAAATAAAAATTTAGCGACATTGTTAAGTAAAATGATACCGTTGAGGATACAATCATATGCATGAATATTCTACATGAATATGAATTTCAATTCTAATTGATCTACATTATTATAGAACCTTTGGTTATCGAACCGACATAGTGTTTAAAAAAGATTTAACGGAATAGATTAAAAGGGCCATAGTATTTATTTAAAATCTGTAGTTAGGCCTACACAAAGGGTGCCCATATTGCCCCATATGCTCATGTTGTCCCATGTTACCCTATGGAGTGACAACATTATTCTTACTATGTATGTCTGCTAGCAGTGATGCCTAGCAATCAAAATATGCTCAGCAATAGTAGGCTGGGTTTTTCTCTTAATTTTTTAGTCTCTTCTTCCTTGTCGGTCATCCTTTCCGTTCGCAGTCGAGGCAGTTATTCTCGCGGACATCGTGCTGCTGCCCTATCAGTGGTTGACTGTGTTGTTCACTTGTCGGTAACACTTGAGTAAGCAAAGTATGAGACGGCGCGGCCTGGCCTGATCGTTTCTCGAAGTCAATGTGCTGCTGATGCATCTACTATCCGGCAGTATCGAGCAACACATTTAGTTTGGGGCAGCAACAAAGAGCATACACTCCCAATTTATCCCCAGAGTGTGTACGGCGGTGCTGTGATGGAGTTGTGGTGGGCATCTTTTGACAGCACTCTCGAAACCGGGCGAGAAAGATGAAAGAGGGGGGAGGTTCAATTTTTCTTCAGTCTACTTTGCAAAGATAGACATTTCAATTGATTTCAAGCTATGAGGCAAGGAAGTAGCAATAAGTGCAAAGTATGTTGATTAATAATATTGTTTGTTTTAAAACGTTTAGGACCAAGGAAATGTCAGAAAAATAATAAGCCATCAAGCCAGCATAAGCAGAACCATAAAATAAAAGGAAGCAAAAGGTCGTGCTGCTGCTCTGCTCGATTGTAGAACCAGTAACAAACCGATTTCACCATCAATTTCGCTTCAAAACGAGAAGAAGAACAAAAAAATCCCACAAACGAAGAGAAAATAGGGAAGCTAGCACCACCTCCAAAGAATGTGGCGGATGTGTAAAATAGAAGAATGGAAGACAAAGGCGACGACGAGTTATAGACGTCCACGACCACCGTGACGATGAATACGCTTTATGCACATTCGCAGGGCCTAGCACAATACAGACGGGAGGACTTTTCGCCGCGCGAAGTGCCTCCATAGCGAGTGCCTTGCGATCGCAGATTAGTTGCCAACCGGCGAGATTGTATTGGTTCTTCCGTCCCGGGGCTGCGACTTGGAGGACGTGGCTTTGCACGCTAATGACAGAGTAAGATGGGACGAAGATGATGGGGTATGAACTCATCGTATGCGTGACAGGAACAGTTCGTTCTTCGTTTCAAGGCGGTACGGTATGGCGTATGCTGTAAGAAAATGGCAAAAATCAAGCTTGATAGGGAGGGAGGGAGTGATGGTACCCATTTACCTACTCCTTCGCATATGTATCCGGATCGGTCCCTAGGCTGGAATCGCTTGTAAGAGATACGAAAGCATGGCCGCTTTCGGTGGTGATATAGTTCTGTGTCGATACGTGAGCAAGAAACGAATTTTAATCTTTTATATTTTCTTCTTTTAAGAGTGCACAGAAACATGTAGAACGTAAGAATTTGCCTGCTTGCGAGTTACTGCAGAAAATGGCAAGACTGTTGTTGCAAGGAATGGTCACCATCATCCCCATCAACTTAATGGCAGTTGTTGCTGTCTTCCTTTCGATCTTTGCTTTGTATGCAGGACCATAATTCCCTAATTGTGTCTGCTGCGGTCGTCGTCCTATGTTACATCCAATACCAAACGACAAACGGACACTGTATTTTCCGAACACGCGTGAGATGTAACCTGAATTTCTTCTGTGTACGGCCATCTGTGTAATTCATCCACGATCATTTTGTGACAATCGGCATGATGCTGAGATGGTGGTTTACGTTAAGTACCCAGTCTACCATTAGCGTGTTACTGCATCATGCATAGAGCAAAAACGAAGGGAACGATCATGAGCGATCTTCCTCCCCACATTCATACACATGATTTGCAACGAACGCTTGGCTGCAACCCTTTTGCCCAATCTGTAGAACAACATCCCTTCTCTGCTAGCGTACGATCGCCGTTTTTCCTAATTCATCTACACTCTTATCGCTCACCCCATCGCTTCTTCTGTGCGGGATAATCAGCTATAACACTACAACTCCAGAGGCCAGCTTTCCGTGCGATCGTGTCCCAAACTCTACGGCTCGGGAAACGAACGACAGTCAAAAGCAAACGCGTAAACATCGTGGACATACACATACACCTACTGGTTACATACTGATCGTAACTGGTTTGGTTTCTTCCTCCTTTCTTTTTACAACAATGGTTTCAGGTGTATATGATCGCGCAACCTCTTCGGTGGTGCATCGTAAGCGGTAAAGGTTTTCTCCAGCTTTTGCATTCACAGCGCTATGTGTAGTTGGCAATGATGAAAAACCCCTAGCCCTTATCCCCCCAGTCTTTGTCGTCCCCCTCTTGTGCAATCAACTTTTACGCACACCGGGACCAGTTCCGGGACCAGCTAGGATCGAGGATCTGTGACCTTCAGAGGCTTTTTTCCCTTCCACTTCACTTCAACGCATCCCCGACATACGTCCGCCGCCCTACCATTGACCCGTACAGCTCGCATTCATATAGACGTGGCGTCATCGGCTTGGTGTGTTGGTGGATGAATGTTTCGCTTGCAGTTTCGTCTGTAGTTTCACCCCTAAAGATGACCCCTTTCTCAACCCTCCCCTTTTTTTCTTTATGTAGTTGGGTGGTAATGTGGCGCTTCTTCCCATTGCTGGAAGAAAATGGTTTAATATCAGTATGATTCGAGAAAGAGGTACGTGGCACTTTGGATTGCAACGATCTGTTTTTAGTCCATCTAACCGTATGACTTTGCCACTTTCATCTTTGATTTTTTTTTAATTGGCAAGAAATTCAAGCTAGAAAAGCGATTTATAATACAAAATTATGCGTATACAACCAAACACAACTACAAATGGGAACCGTTTATGTACTCCCATGACTGTTTCGCCAAAAAAATGACCAGAAGAAATGCGAAACAAAAACAAAATCAGTAAAAGTTCCACTGGAATAAAGTGACTTTCATGCGTGCAGGCCGGGTTGTTTTGTTGCGTAGATGAGAAATTCGTCAATGGTGGTCACACTGCATTGGTTTTACACTACTGTTCACCAGATCAAAGCGTGTGCCGGCAGACACCGGGCGAAAGGCGTTGATTGATTTAACGGCAGTCGTGGAAATAGCGTAACTACTTTTTTTTCTTAATTTCCTTTCTCTCTTTATGACTTCCTGTCTGTTCCGCCACCCGCCATTTATCGGCCACCCGAGCACTGAATTTAAAATCAACTTCAGCCAATTGATTACAATTCAACTCATTACATGCTATACATTCATTGTATGTGAAGCTGATGTTGGCGTGGAACTGTTTTTTTTTCTTCTCCTGACCATGCCGCCAACAGTGGTCATTAGATTATATCACTCTTCCGAAACTGTCCCGAAAGTTTATTGCTCGATCGACCCAAAGCCCCACCTATCAGGGGAATACAAAAAAAACGAGGTTTTCTGTTATCAGTGGAATCTTGCGCCCTTAGTGAGCCCATCGTTCGTCTACTTTGGATAGAGTTACTCCGCACTTGCTGCTGCTGTCTTTGCCGGGTGCACTGGGTTAGCAAGAGTGCTCATTCATAAAGGAATTACTTGATAAAGGCTTACGTTTGCTTGGTTCAACCCTTTGGGGTGGTAATGGCGTTTCCTTCTCCTCTGGCACACCTCCATTTTCTTCATCCTCATTGTTAGTTGTTTTTTAGTTAGCCTCCCCGATAAGAAATCACTTACGAGTGAGTTCTACGGGGACCCTATTCTTTCCCACATTTTGTCAGGCATCCAGACTTGAACACGAAAACACACATATTTTGTATCATATGCTGTCAAATGCTACTTCACATGTGCAGTGAAAAGTGAGAGTATGCTTCATCGTGTCACCATTTATAAAACAGGGTCACGAACGTATTGCTCTAGACCGAGGCACAATTGGTGCGTGTGTGTTACTGTTAAATAGACTTTACCCTTATCAAAAGGCAGTTCATACATATCTCGAGGTGGTTTGTCGATGCATTGTCACCAACTATCGCTAGAAAATGTTTGTTTTACAGTAGTTTCTTCTTGAACGGGTATGATCCCTAGCCGGAAGAAGCAACAAAACTCTGCTTTCGTTCACACCAAAAAAATGCAGAGATTGTGGTAAGATAAGAGTTACAGCAAGAGTTAATTTCGTCTTACCTATTTCACTTCACTCTCTGTCGGTTTCAACTGATCTTGTTGAACCATAATACTGCTTAAGCCAGCCGCTTGGCGGAATTGTTTATTGAGTGCCATAAATTGCGCGAAAGTTGTCTTATCAATAGCATATAATGACCCGTGAAAGGCGTTACGGTGTACGTAAAATATTCCGGAAGTTTCTCCAAAGTTATCTGTGAATCCTCATGACCAAAGGGCAGGTCCATGGACCTCACTTCCATCGGTAAATTGTCCGTCACGGCGTTTACTGCTAACGGTACAGAGTGAACCTCTAGGCGTTACAATACCGCATTACAACAATCGCCGCAATTAATCCTTAATCGATCGATTACGTATGCGTGGTAGAACACATTTATTTTTAAAACCTGTCAAAATAACCTTCATTCATTTAGAAGAATATGAAACAAGCGTCTGTTAAATTAGTTTAGCGCATTATTTCTAATAAATGGCGCGAAAATGCTTATCAACGCTTGTAGCTGTAAAAAAGAAACATACACAGAGAATCAAACAAAACCAATCTGAGCTGTGTGGCTGGCTACATGCACTGTTCGCTCGGTATCAAAGTACAACCGTCACTTTACTACATCCCCACTGACACATGGACCGAGTATGGTCTTAAATCATTAAACCCGGCGTCGGCTATTTAATGGAAAGTAGCGCGTCTCCCTCTGTGTCTGTGCTGCCACGTAGACAAACTGTTTCGACACGTTGTCCATGAGGTTCATAGGCAATCATCATCTCGCTGTACGCTATTTTTATTGCCACCAGCGATAAATGAGCGTACCAGACACCAGTTGGTGGAGTTTGTTGAGTTCGAGAATGGCTTCTTCGCTTTGACGTGTCATTGCGAGTGACGCTTCTAATCACTCTCGCGCCGGCAATAGGGCCCTCTGTGCATATGCTATGCTACGTCGCCTACAGTCACGAGCGTTATTTATTCATTTCTGCTGGTAGAAACGCAACCGGACAATGCTCTGATGCAATGTGATATTGTAGATTGAAGCGTGCCTCAACTTGTCCAGCGCACAATTAGCGCTATTAACAACTGTTGTATTCTCTATCCCTTAGCGGTGCAGTTCTCTAGCTCTAGCGCTCTAGCATTGCTTATTATTTCCATTTTCGTTACAGCTTTATTTTGACCGCCAACAAGCATACGCGTGTGTAATAAACCCGCGGCACCACCCTTCCAACACGATCGCCTGCCTGTGCAGCAAATCATGCAAAAATGGATCTGACTACATTGTCATTCATCGTAATTGTGGTCTTCTTCTCCCTGATGTCGATGCTGTTTATCAGCCGCTTCCTGCCCAAGGGTAAATCCTTCGAGGAGATGATGAAGGAAAAGCGCGAAATGCGCGAAAAAATCCTCGGTCTAACCTCACCGACGACGGCACCGTCGACCAAGTCGGGCAAGGAGTCGGCAAACAAGCGTACGAAGAAAACGAATTCAGGCGGCAACCAAACCCAAAATCAGAAAAATCGCAATGCTAAACAGCAACAGCAGCAACATCAGCGTGTGGAAATTGTTGAAAAGGAAAGCGATGGCAATTCCTCGGAGAGTCCGCTCGAGGAGGAAATTAATCCGCTGACGTATGGCGCCAAGAAGCGCACCGGGCAGGCCACGAACCTGACGGTAGAGTACGTGGAAACGGAAGCATTTCCGCTGAGCGAAAATGGTGCTGGAAGCAAGGTACTAGTTTTCTCCCCGTCCAATGCATCTTGTCTTATATTTTAATTGATTTTTGTTTGAAAATTGTGTGGTTTTGTAGAAGAAAGACAACAAACAGCAGCAGAGTGGCAAGAAAAACAAGCAAAAATCGGCTGGAGGCATTCTGGTGAACAAATCCGAACCGGTTCTCGTGAAACCGGTAGAAACCGTTCCGGAGATGAATCATTTTGCAGAAATTCACCCGAAAGACGCATTGGAAATTGCACGCCAGCAGGTAAGAATGAATATGCATTTCAAGTCTCTCCGTTTTAATACTATCATTCCCTTCCGGCACAGAAACACGAGGAAGATAGCAAGAGCGGAAAGCATCCCGCACCTAAGGAGCAGCGCAACCGCAACAAGAAAGATCATCAGTCGAAGCAGTCACCTAAGAACAATGGCCCTGCTAACACTGCTAATGCGGCTGAATCTCAACAGCAGCAGCAGCAGCAGCAGCAACATGTTCCGGCTGTAACCCACGCGGCGGAATCCAAAAAGCAACAGTCAACCACCGAAAACAGCAAATCTACCATCGTCGCGGTGCAAAAGGACAAATCGAACAAGAAGAAGAAAAATGAACTGATCACACAAGAACTGGCAGTGGAGATGGCCGATGCCGTCAACGTGCACTCGCTTGTTAACATTCTCAACAAGACCGATCTGCCCCGGAACGATATTCAGATTTTGATCGACTTTCTGCTGAACAAGCAGCAGGACACACTGGCCAAGGATCCGTCCGAATGGAACGATCCGTCCGATCCGCTCCAGAAGTTGAAGAAGCAGCTGCAGGAAAAGGAAACGGCCCTGGTCGAGGAACAACAGGCCGCGGCCGGACTGCAGGCTAAGCTGAAGGAGCTACGCCAGGAGCTGAACGGTGAGAAGATGCACACGGGTGCCGTTCTGAAGGGATACGTCGAGGAGCTGAACAACAAGAAGCAGGAGGTACACAATCTAACACAAGAGCTAAACATGGTCAAGGACAAGATGACAAACGAAAAACAGGCAATGTCGATGCAGTTCCAGCAGCTGCAGGCGAAATACATTCAATTGTCGAAGGAGCACGCCTCCACGCAGGATCACGGGGCAACGATTGCACAGTTGAACAACGATCTGCAGCTGCTGCAGCAGGAGCTAATGGCCAAGAGCCAGCTCCTAAACGAAAAGCTACAGTCCGAAGAGGTGAGTTGACCGATCCAAATAAGCTGCTTTAGCTTTTTGGCAACTGTTGAAGATCACCTTCCTACTCTTTTATCTCCACTTGCTCCTCTTACAGGAAATGATGAAGAAAAAGACTGAGTACGAACTTATTTTACGCAACAATGATGAGCTCATGAGACAGCGTGTGCAGGGTAAGTGTGATTGGTACCGGCGGGAGTATGCTGGACAAGTGAGATTGACCCTATCGTTTCCTTTTGCTACAGAGCTCAATGCTTACGAGAACGATTTGCGCCAGCTGCGACTCGAGCTGAGCCAGAAGGACGAGCTGAGCCAAACCTGCCAACAGCAGAGCTACGAAATTGAGCAGCTGAAGGCGGAACTGCAAGCAAAGCAGAAGCAGGCCGTCGCGGCGGCCGCGGCCGCCGCCCATGCCAACAGCCAGGCGGATGAAAACAGTCGGGTCGAGATCCGCAACCTCCAGAATGCCTTAGACTCTACGAAATCGAAGCTCGAGGTGTACCGGAACGAGCTGGTCGAGTGCAAGAGCCTGATGACGGACTACAAACAGCAGGCGAACGAACTGAAAGCGAAGGAGGAACAGCTACAGAAGCAGCTCGAGGAGCAACGACAGAAGAATGATGTAAGTGTGTGCAGGATAAACGTTCTGGTGGGGTTTTTTTAATGGTTTTTTTCTCCTTGTGTGAGCGTGTCCGGTGTGTGTTCCATTACTATGCTATCTTTTTCCTTTAAAGTGCATTCTTTCCTATTTTCAAAGGTTTTTAAATGATTGTACAATGTGTTCTCTGGAAATGCTAAAAGCAGATTCTTCTCTAAACCAATGCAATTTATGCTATCTATAATTTACGAGAGTTAACCAGAGATGTTTGCATGTGCCTATTGGAATCGTAAAAAAATATTCTCATTAAATGATTTCAATGATGTTAACGCATATATATAGGATGATCGGTTGATATTAACGGTTTTTTTATTACCATCCTTTTTTATGTTTTAAAACCATTTTCATTACATTATTAAACAGTTGAGTTTGCTGAAATTTATCAACAAAAAATAGCCTAAATGAACATATTAAAAAAATCTTGTCATGAAAATTTCTTTTTTGAAGGCAATCTAATTATGAATATGAACAATACTCTCTCTACATCTTGGTTGAAAAGCACTCTTTTCGTTGAATGGTTTTATATGCACAAAATCACATTCTATCGCCTGTACAGTTTTATCGCTTCGTTTTGTTGTCAGATACAGAAAATATGTTTTCCTTCTAAAAAAGCCTTTACGTTTACGTTTTGTGTTTGTTTCTTCTTTTCTTTCGTTCTTGTTTTTTTTTTTAATACACGCGCCCACGCTTGCCTTCTTTGCGTTGCGGCTCCGTTACATCCGTTTCTATTTGTCCTTACGATTCTTTGCAACCTACATCCACCACCAACCAACGGATCACCACCACAACGACAATTGTAATGTAATGCAAAACTAATGTCCCTCCATCCTTCCCGGATCGCAACCCATTTGCTTGTTTTGACCTCCTGGCATCATCCTTTCCTACTCTGTTAAAAATACTTACCCAAACTTCTGTGCACCGCCATCCGTCGTGGTTTCAAAACAATCGATGCAACACAACCACACGCCACATAGAATTTGCGAACGAAAAACTGGAAGTTGGTTGAGGCACTACAAGATGCCGAACGACGAAGAGGACAACCGATGACGGCGGTGGCAGCCGGTTCCGGAATTGTTGTAAGTGCGAAAGCGAGCGATTGTTGTGTTTGCCAAATGGGGACCAAACGAACAGGAGATGCGAGAGGTTTAAACTGCAGCATCTCGATCGGGCTAACACAGCCTAAAATATAATGCACACGTGTCATCGTCAAATGGATTGAATTCGATTGTATTGTAAATTATGTTATCTATTTTTCCTCTGCTTTCCGTAGGAGCAGCAGCAAAAGCTAGCGAACAGTAATGCCGAGAAGGTGGACGTCGGCAAGGTAATACTGGAGGAGCAGAACCGAATGAAGGATCTGCTGGTGCAGCTGTTGCAACCGACCGGTGTCGTGTCGGCCCTGCCCGTCGATGCGACCGACTTCCAGAGCTGGCTCGAGGCGACGGTCGGCTGCATTAAGGAGCAGTACGAGCATCTGCAGCGAACCCGCAACACCACCACCAGTACCAGTACCACCTCCACCAACACCAGCAGCAGTAGCACTAGCAGTGGCGGCGACGTGAACAGCCACCCAGAGCAAAGCTCTGGCACTGCCAATAACAGCAACAGTGACAGCAGTAGGCTTAACAGTAGCAGCAATATAATCGCTAATAATAATCTTAATACCAATAACAGCGTTAATAGTAGTTTACACGAACACAGTAATGACGGTGAGGGTGGTGCGACGGTCGTCATCACGAACAAGAACGGTGCCACCGGTGGCAGCGACAGTGGTGCCGAGGACGATCCACAAACGCTGGCACTGCGGTACGAGCAGATGCAGAAAACCGTCGACCAATATAAGACTATCATAGCCGATACGGTAAGTGATGTTCATTCAATTCCACTGCTCTGATGTAGATTGCTATAATCATTCAACATTGTTTAACCTTCCCCTCTCCCATTGCAGGAGAACATGCTGAAAAACCTGGAAGCAAAGGTGATCGAGCAGGACATTCACTGGCGCTCGGTGGTGCAGGCGAAGGACAAGGAACTAACCCTGCTCAAATCAGCCGGTGCCGTTGGGCAGTAGGGCCAAAAGCGGTGGTAGAGAAAGAAGAATGTAACCCAACCATCATCAGCATCGTGAAGAAGGTCCAACATGTCTGTCACATATTACCATTTGTGTGAGGCCATTACGTCGTTGCTAAATGATCTTCTCTCAGTCCAAATGCATTGGCCCGTTGGTGGCAGAACAAACGAAATTGGGAGCGAGAGACGTCGAGTTTGGGGTAGGCAGGTTGACCATTTGTGAGTGTTTCTGTGAATGACTCTCTGTGCAACGATGAAGCAAATCAAAGCAGAAGGACATCAGAACGGGTTTTTTTACTGTGTAGCCCGCGTTAGCATATAAACAGGATAGAGAAGCTATAGCGTAGAGGATAAACCAACGATCATGTGTGTATGTGTGTGTCCCTGCGTACAGTGAGGGGCTTTGCCTCCTTGCTGATTCACAAGACACATGAACAATCGTAAACGTATTGGTGGTTATCCTCGAACCGCGGCCGAGAAGAAAGATCGTTTGCTGGCAATTAATCTGCCCCGTTCCATCAAACCATACTCGCAACAGTTAACGTAACGTAACAACCGGTTCCCTACCCCACTGTAACACCCTGCCGGACGATACGAAGAGGGCGGCACACAGGCTGGACGGCGAACCGCGAATCCCTGTACTGCATATATTTATACAGCTATACTTGCACACATACAAAACATGCTCGTTCGCTCGTTTGCTCGCATATGTTTCAAAGGCAAAAACGTTTAACTATCCAATCCAATTCTTTTTTTGATCCCCACCATCATTCTTTTACCACATGCGCAAAGACACGAACACTACTAGACAGGGTTTGCACTGTTATTAGTTAACTACATTCTGTATTTAATTGTTCAGAAATACGTTTGCGATTAAGCTATGTTCATTTAAACTCTTTGGTGCAATTGTCTAACTGAGAATCTGAATATAGTAGAGCCATTTGTGGTACACTGTTTTCTGTGTGTCAGTGTGAGTTTAGATAAACTCCTTGGACGTGTCCTACATTGATATCTGTGGCCAATAGATGTTTTACAATTGTTTTGGGACAGTTGTTAAAAGTGTTAGTTAAGAATCGGTTAACGTAGTGTGCGCGTATGTGCTGAATGTGTCGCGAGGTCGAATTTCCCCCTAGGCCAAACACACAAACGCACCCACACACACACACACACTTTTCAATGGTGCTCTGTCAATGTATATCAAGGCGCACAAATCCATTCCTTTGCATTTAAATCAACCAACTGCTCCTATCAAGCGTAACCGCTGCATCCCAGTTAATTTGTTCATTTCACAATCTTCCTCCACATGCCCCCACAATGGTTCCAAGTTAGTTTTCTCATTGTTTCTGCAAATTCGGTAACGGGGTACCGTAAGAGAAAGAAAGATAATGATGGGCAGACCACACCGCGCTACGATGATGGATGGAAAGGGCAATTGAAAAACCTAAAAAGCTGAATCCTCCTAGATATGGTGAATGAGCGAGTGCAAAAGCAACAGAAGGGGAGAGAAAATTCGTACTCAATAAGTTTATAAATTTTGTGTGTGAGATGAGGAGGGACAGAGAAACAGAGAAAGAGAGAGAGAGTGAAATTTCGCATATTTTGTTTATTATATTTTGTTCTGTCTTCGACAGGCTCTATTATATTATAAATGAGTATAAAAAAGGATGAAAAAGAAGCAAAATAGTAAGGAATAGAGAGAAAGCAAGAGAGAGTATAGGTTCATAGTGAAATGAAGAATCATACGAACGCGAAGGAATATAAAAGTAAAAGATAATCTTTAAAAATGGAATCATAAGAAGAGCAAAACGAAGAAGCTAAGGAAAAGAAGGGTAAATCGCCAACCCATTTTCCGGCTGACCGATAAGAGAGTAAAAGCAAGCAACAGCACCTAATGCGATAAAGAAATGGAAAAGAACAAGAAGAACAGCAATATTTATGTATAACTTTATTTTATGATTTACTTTATATTTCCTCCATCCCCAAACCATCTCCCTCCTCCCTTATTCAAACTTTTTTCTATGTTAACAGCTGGTGGGAAGTGTGCAGGATTTCCCCTTTTTCCTCCCGAACCCGCCTCCCGCTGGTTCTCTGCCCTAGTTTTAATTGATAAAAAAGGAACGGATTGATAAATTGTTAACGTAAACCGAGTAAGCGAACCGCCGTACCCGACAACCACCACAACCCGCTCCGCTCTTTAATCTTTCCATTTATCCAGTCCAGCTTCCACTTACAAGGTTATATTAAGTATACCAACATCCCAATATATGCGGGCGCGGGCGAGTGAGAGAGAGAGAGAAAGAGAGAGAGAATGTATGGTTCTCGAGAGACATGCATTTGATACAAAGAAACGAGGAAAATACACAGAGTTCGTCAGAGTCACACTAGCACTCTGGCGTAACGGCTACTAAATGCATGCAAAAAAAAAGTTAAAAAGAAAGGCAAAAGACGGCGACTTGCTATCCATGAGTATGTAATAAGGAAGGAGAGACGAAGAAGCAACGGAACACTAGTAGAGAACGAGTCGAGTCGAGGAGAAAGTTGTAATGGGAATGGAAAAAAAAACTTGGAATAAATGCAGAATAATATATATGGCCCACGAGTGTGTGTGTGTTTCAGTGTTTACTGGTAAATTGTTTGACGGATTATAGGAAAGAAACAATTGTATGTGAACAACTGTTTGCTCTGTATCAAGGGACAGCTTACAACTGATGCACCGATCTGAATCGAACGATCTAATGCAAAGTGAGCCAAATTCTCATCTGCCACTAAACTAGTGATGTGCAAACTGAATCAGAGTGAGTGAATTAAAATGTAGCAATGAATGAGAATGTTTAACGAAGAGGAAGCGAGATACAACGAAGAGTTATCTTAATTCATCTATTATTTACCTCTCCGTGATGACTAGCCGCTCCCTAACGACATTTTAATTCACTCACTCACTTTCTCAGATTTCCTAACATCGTCTTGTCACAGTGATCTAAATTCAATGCGATATCAAACGTAGTGAGTGAGTCCAATTCAAGTAGGCGCGTGGCTTGTTCGCACACAGAGTTAAATCACCGATGAGCTATATAACTTGCATGAGTGAGCCGGTACTCGAAAAAAATCTAATGAGGAATTTTAAATTAGTTATCACTCATGTATGAGTTAAATAGCACGACAGGTAGCGTTAAATCATGCATTGAGACTTAACTCTTAAAGGACGAGTAAAATGGTTCATTCACAATTCTGTCTCATAAAATTTAATTTAATTTTTCGTGACTGAGTGGTTATTCCCATCTCTTCGCCGAGCCTTTGTTTCAACCATTGCTACTGGTTAAAAACTAGCATTTTATGTTTTCTCGAGGGTATAGTCGTTCGAATCTTGATGCGTTTAAAAAGCAGAATGGTATTTCTCACTTTAAACAAACCCCTGATTGTAAACATGGATAAGTACATTGGGTTGTTGTCTTACTTACTTAGCGCCTAAAGGTAGGCTATAACGCGTATAAAAGCAAGGATTTTTTAAAAATATTGTTGCATTTCCAAGTTGGTCAGACCATTGTGGAGTTGATCCTTGATAACTTGATCATTATGGATGACCGAAAGCGATCAGATCCTTCGGAAAGCAGTTACTACTACGTTTTCTTCGCATTGATCCACGATACAATCCTTCTAATCTCTCGCATGTTGCCTTATCATTGGAGAAAACGTCTAAAACTCATGCCCCTCGTTGTCGAACTCAGCTCTTCTCCTGAAAACCTAAAGAGACTTGTGCATTGTGATCAATCGTGTGTATGAGCGATTCCTTACCGACGTTGCTATTAAATCTGATCCTCTCGCCTGCACAGTCACACCGTGTAATACGGATACCCGTTTCCAGAGGGTAGCGTTTCATTGGGGCTTCCCACGACTTTGATTCGGATTTGTATACGTGATCTGTTGGGATGTATTCGATTCCTTCAATGCCCGATAACTGCATGATCGGAGAGAGTGAATTCGTGTAACTTATTCCACCACCCTAAATCACCTGAGTCAATCAAGTGGTTTGTGGATATCTTCCAACAGAAAGTCTAGACCAGAAGTGACAAATAAAGGAGAATTGTTTCACCTGTAATGGATATAAAGTTTTCCGAAATGCTTACATTTCTTTCTTTAAATTAATTTTGAATTTTGTTTTAACTTTCACTGTGTAGTGCCCCGCGCACCGATTGCTCTTATTCTTTGCTCCACAGCACCATCCCACTCGGTAAGCCACCCGAGAACAACAAGGGCCCATCCATGGTCTGTGGTGCGGCAGAGTTGCGAAAACAGTGACAATCGGCACCGTGAAGCACACATATTCGTTACTTTTATTAGCCAGAGCCTTTCACACACACACACGCATACTGCAACGTATTTGCTTCTACCTTTCCTTTCGTTGCAATATTTATGCTACCTGTCTTCCTTCCATTACCCTTTCCTCGGGGTGGTCAAGGATGCCCTGCTCCTTTCTAGTTTGTATTGAGGCGGAATTTAAGTGTGAACCTTGACATTGTACCATTCTCATACCTTTCTTGTGTCCTTGTTATTTTGTTAATTATGTTTTTGCATGAATGTGTAACGTGTATAGTGTGTCTAAGTTCTGCTGTACTGTTAATCGAGCGTTAAGCAGTACAGTTTGTTCTATTAGTTTTCCATGCCTTCTAGTGTGAATCCTTGTTCTGCTATTCCATTTCTTTTCGATTCAATCGATTCAACGTAGTGTTGCGGTATAAGGGTAGCATCTGAAGAGATGTAGTCAGCGGCCAGCGTTAATGAAAATGTTCAGTTGTGTGGGCTATACTTGGTACGGCACCGAGAGTGCGTAACACGCGTGCACTGCAGACTATATTAATTCTTTTCTGAAATTGTATTCCTTTCTTCTCTATGCTGCACGTGTGGTTTGCTCCTTCCCTTTAACATGTATGCCTGTCCTACCTAAACGCTTCTGTTCATATGCTGCCCTTTTCTTCTTCCTACACAACCGGCGAAAGTGTGTGCAGCGCGCGTTCGATTGATCTCAGAGATCAGTTACATTTTCTTGTGTCGGCTTTTACGGTAGAAGAGATGCATACTTTTTGTCTGGCTGTCAATCGCACAGGAAACGGAAAACGCGTACGTACTTTAGTCTCATTCTCTCAGTAATAGTTTTTCCCCTTCAACCATATACCCTACACCTTCACATTCGGTTCCCTCCCATACGGTTGTTCCACCCAGCACGTCCCAGTGGTAAAAATACGCAAAGAAATAAGGAATGGTTTACATCACACAACAAGACATTCATTGCATGGAGAAACGTTGCTGAAACGTGTTTACTGGTACCCCACCACGACCGGTGGTGTTTTACTCTTCTTTGCAGGGAAGGCTTCCGCCTTGGCACCGGCCAACATACCGAGAGATGTACGAAAAGAAACATCGCTTCCCTTTTCAATTTTCGCTGCAAATGAAGCAAATAATAGACCATAGTTCGTATAGCAAGGCTTGGGAAGATTAACCTGGCTGCTACTACAGGTGTCAGGTTCTGCACAATCGCCGTTCTTTCCGTTCTGTAGACATTATTGCATTGATTAGTGTGAAGTAGAAATTGTAGTTTCAGGGCAAATAAGTGCAAAACATAACATGTTCGGGAAGTTCAATCGTAGGCTTCACTGCCAAATTTCTTTTCATTTTTATGTTGTCGCCGTGTTTGCTGCAGTAGTGCGTGTTACACATTTTGCGTTCTTATCCTTTATCCTTTCTTCCACACGTGGTTTTACGCGCAAGTGTGTTACACATCGTTTTCAGTTTTCTTCTCCTGATCTAAGCCACACTTCAGTAGTGACAGGACCTACTCTACCAATTTCAATAGTTCGCCTATGTTTTACGCATGCCAGTTCATGTGTTCAAGCATTTAATTTCCTTCCGGTTTTTTGCCTCACAAGAAGCTCGAATACGCAATCCTTCAATAACTCCCGAAATGATTTATGTTTCTTACTCTTTTTCTCTTTTTCTCTCTTTCGTTCTATCTTCTTGCCTTGCGAATTATTTAAGGAAGCATTCATTCACGTGGCGCACGTGTATACTTGCTGTTGCTGCTTCTTTGTTCACACGTACTGTTTGTCTCACATCTCTATCAAGACACTTTGTTTAACTTCCGTGAGACTCCATGCTTTTTGCACACATTTGACATGCATCCTTTGTAAAACCCTTCTACCTTTTTCGGCCTTTCCTCCCCGTTGTGTTTTTTCTCTTTCTTTACTGATTTATTTGCATTTTTATACTTTGACAGTGTATTAATTAGTGTCGTTTAATGATGCGTGTGATAGTGTGTGTGTTTTTTTTAATTAACTTAGAGCAAGTTTTTTTTGTTATGTTTTTGTTGTTGTTAGATCGTGTTGATGCAGCCGATGCTGTTCGTCAACCGACCAACTACTTCGTAGCATTGCTGGTTGAGGGTCGATGCAGATAATAGCCGGCATGCATTGCTATCGGACGCTATTGTGGGCCTCAGTAACCGTCACCCCACCAGTCGACACTGTTGCCGCCATCATTGTTGCTGTAGCTTCCTCCATAGCTTCCACCGCCCATGCCATTGCGTCCATAACCATCGTCACGTTCTAGGAGAGGAGAGAAAAAATGGATTGAAATACGACAGGAGAACTAGCGATTTTTCGCAAATTTAACTCCACTTACCACCATATCCACCTCCGCCGCCACCACCACCATAACCGCGGGATCCACCACCACCACCCATCGGGCGATGATCGCGCGATCCACCGCCCGACCGGCCATTGTTCTGCTGACGGTAATCTCGTGATCCGAAGGTCGATCCGCCGCCACCGCGCTGCGGTCGGCCGCGACGGTTGCCACCGTACCCGCGGCTGTTGGTCATCTCCTCCAGGAAGCCAGGAATTTCCTGTCCCGTTTCGGCGAGCAGACGCACCAGCCCGTTGGCGACGTTGCGATTCTTCTCGTTGAAGAAGGAGGTGGCTGTACCGAGGTTGCCCATACGACCGGTACGCCCGATACGGTGCACGTACTCCTCCACCTCGGCGGGTAGATCGAAATTGATCACCTGCTTCACGTTCGGAATGTCCAGGCCACGCGCGGCCACCGCAGTCGCGACCAGAATCGGGCAGTGGCCGCAACGGAACAGACGAAGCGCCTCCTCACGCTCGGCCTGCGTACGGTCGCCGTGGATGCTTGTGACCGGGAAGTTATGGTTGTACAGAAACTCTTCCAGCGAATCGGCCGCTTTCTTCGTCTCGACGAAGATCAGCGTCAGACAGTTCTCGTCGTCGCCATCGTTCTGCTTTGTAATATTCGACAGCAGATCGAGCAGATGCGAGCGCTTGATGTTTTCCTCTACCCAGAAGATGGTCTGCGTAATGTTGACCGAGGTCGAGCCCACGCGCCCAACTGCCAAGAATATGTAGCGGTAAAGAAAATCGCTTGCCAGTTCCTGGATCGCCTTCGGGAAGGTGGCGGAGAACATGAGCGTCTGGCGCTCGCCCGTCACCGGCATACGGCTTTCCTCGACAATGCGCCGAATCTGCGGCTCGAAACCCATGTCCAGCATGCGATCGGCTTCATCCAACACCAGGAAGCGGATGTTGTCCAGCCCGACCTTTCCGCGCCCAATCATGTCCTCCAGACGGCCGGGCGTGGCCACAATCAGGTGGCAGCCGCGCTCAAGATCGCGCATCTGGTCCTGCGTATTGTTGCCGCCGTACAGCACGGCCGGACGCATACGCGACCGGTAGCAGAACTTTTTCGACTCTTCGAAAATTTGCGTCGCCAACTCGCGGGTTGGCGCCAGCACCAGCCCGAGCGGATACTGCTTGCGCCGATTCATCGGTCGGTTCGGTGGCGGCGGGGCCGCCCCGTGCTTGTACATCTGGTTCAGGATCGGCACCAGGAAGGCGGCCGTCTTGCCCGAGCCCGTCTGCGCGCAGGCCATCAGATCGCGCCCGGCCAGGATGATCGGGATGGCGTACTTCTGCACCGGGGTCGGTTTGTCGTAGCGTGCCAGCTTTATGTTGTTATCGATAATCTCTGTCAGCTCAATGTCATCGAAGGTGTTAATGTGCGTTGGCACGTCATCACCCGTCGCCTCCACGGGAATATCTTCGTACTTGCTGAAATTGATACCGGTGTTGCCGTGTTTGAACAGCTCCGCCTCCAGACGCTCATCCCGCTCGGTGAGCACTGTATAGTCGATCTGACCCCGTCCGGATCCACCGCCGTATCCTCCGCCTCCTCCACGGCCGTCGCGCCTATCGGAACCACTCGGCCAACGTCCACCGCCACCGCCGTTCGATCCTCGATCGTAGAACGATCTTCCACCGCCACCTCCGGCACCACCTTCACCGGGGCCTGTTCCGCCCCCGCTACCGACGCTGCCCGGTCCGGGCGGGCCCATGGCCGCTTCCGGCTCTGGCCAGCGATCGTTTTGTGGCGGTGGACCATCCATGGGACGACCATCACGGCCAACGGCTGGAGGTCCGCCTGCCGGACCACCACGAGCGCCACCGTACGGCGCCCAGTTGTCCCGGCGATCGCCTCCGTAACCTTCAGAATTCTGATAGCCCCCGTCTCCACCGCGCTGGAAGCCACCATCGCGCCCATTGTTGTAGCCCCGGTCGCCACCACCGCGGCCATAGTTGCCGTAATCGCCGCCTCGCCGATCGTTCTGATAACGACCACCGCCGCCCCCGCTGCGCCTGTTGTAGTCCCCGCCGCGATAGTCACGATCGCCGAAGCCGCGCCCGTAGTCACCGCCGCCCCGATTCCGATTCGAATCGCCACCGTATCCTCGTCTGCCACCGCCTCCGCCTCCGATACCGCCGCCGCTTACAGGACCAACGCCGGCACCGGTATCAGAAGGATGAAAGTCGCCACCACTATCAGCACATTCTCGCAATTGCGGTGGAACGTACCGCCCGGCCGGATGCTTAGGATTTCCGGATTCTGGGTTGCTGCCTCCGCCGCCGCCAAGTTGCTGCTGCTTCTGCTGCAAGTCCAGACCAGCAAACTGTTGTTGATTGTATGATTGAGAGTGAGCGTGAGATAGAAAGAGAGAAAGGAGAAAAGCATTACGATTAAAAGAAAGTCAACTTAGGTCGAAGAGAAAAACGAAAGTAAAGATGTTACTTATGGCACATTGTTTGTTATATATGTTCGATTCACGTGCATGCGCTATGCTTTCCACCGACAAATAAAGAACAGTATTACGCCTAAAGGTATGCAAACTAATGTGATACGCTTGCATCGTAACGTGACCACAAATTCGAGGGATAATAAATGCTTACCCAGAGAAAAAATGAGAACCTTACTTCTTACTACTTTGCCTTCTTTTATGAGTTGGAAGCTTGCACTTCGACCACAAAGAAATTTCCTGTGATTAACGGTGATCATCTTTGAGTAAAATCAATTTTACTACTAGTATCGGAGTTTGCAAAGTTCGACAAATGTTTGGTTGCTGTTGCTTCTTGGTTGGAAAATCGTCGGCATTATGTGCTAAAACGAGCAGTACATAAAGGCGGGTAGATATAGGTAAAAGAAACAACGACTACAGCACAGCTCCGCACGAAGCAGAAGGAAATGGAATAAAAAAATAAGGGTGCAAAAATGGCCAACATCAAAAGAAACAGAAGAGAGGCAAACGCAAAAATGTGTATCGTTCGTGTGCACACGTTTCCATTGTACGTTCGTTTGTACGTTCGCTCGCGGTTCCGCATAAAAACAACGACGCGGCAAAACGAGGTCATTAAACTTGAGAAGCAGGCAAAAAACGCTACCCAAGCAGGGAAGAAGGAACAACACACTCTCATCATCACGGACGCCTCTCCTCGCCTACTTGGATATCCAAAGAGCTGTGTCGTCGTCGTTTTAGTGATGTTCGTTCATACTGGAAAACATAAGGTGATTTGTGTGGTCGTGGAGCTTTCTTGAAGCAGAGGGAAAGCTCAATTGTTTGACGAAATAAATCGTTTTCTAGTGTAATTGTACTACTTACACCTGGTTTCAACTTTTATCTTTTTGTGCTTTCGTTTAATTATCGTTTTTGCAGTAATCAGACAAAGAAGGGAAAAGGTTCGTAAGCCTTCAATAACCGTCGATTTTCATTCTCATGCCTTTCAAACCAATGGATCAACACACAAAGTAGGAAGATGGAGAACGCTGCTAATAAAACGCGCTTGAACAACCAACCCCATCCATGCCACCCATAGGATTTGGATTTCCGCAACGTGACTAGCAATGCACGCGCGCCACACACACATACATACATACACAGAGAGGAACCTCTACGTGGGAGCGGAGCGTATACGCTAGGAAGGGAAGGTTATCACGATCCTTTCCCGTGTCATTGATCGAACCCCTTCCCTGTTCCCGTGATTGCTGCTTTGTGCTCGCGCGTGCCCATCTCGCGCATATACAGAGGCCACCAGCAAGATGGCTTTGACCTAGAACTGCGCTTGAGAATTTAGTCCACGCTTGCTTAGGTGGAGACACGGCGGCGCATACAAGCCAACACACACCAAGAGCCAACAAACAAGCTCTAGTGGGGTAACAGTGGACAAGCTGTAAGACTGCAAGGTGATTTTGAAGTGCACCGGGTGTCGGTGATAAGCGCATCGGTGAAAAAGCGCCCACCAGAATGGTACAGGAAAAACGCTCCACCCAGAGGATTGATTGTTAAGGCGCAATTTTCTTGAAAACATGCCCTATCGAATTCACAGCAGCAGCTGTTGCTGCAAATTGCGTCGGAAGTAAAATGCGTTTTAAAGTTCTCAAATGACATCCGCATGGGGTAACAACGCAGTTACAGCGCTGTAGAACGAAGCCATTACACGCCTTTGGACATGCTTGTGAAAATTCTGAAAGGAAAGCACACACACACAAACATTATAATATGGTTAGATGGTTGAATTTTATCAAATTTTCACTCCACGCTCATTGTAGTGGAGCAGGTCCTCTACAAGTACATTTTTATAAAAGCATCAGAACATTTTTGGATAATGATAATACGCTGGAAATACAGGTAGTAGCCGAGATACGCGGTCAACGATAAACTACGCATTCAGACGTACAGTATTTTCCAGAGCTACGCGGATTATGCATTCTGCATAAAACCGCATAACTTGAAAATAGAATGATATAATGGCTTATACTTTCACAATTAAGGGAACCACCAAGTACGTAGCAAAAAAAAGGAAAACTTTAACTTACGCAATAATCCGGAATTTTCCATTTGGCACATTGGACATTGGATGATGTTTAATAATTCATTTCACACAAATGTCTTATTGTAAAAAAGAATATGTTGATGCAGTAGGGCTCTAATTCTTCCGGGATGTTAGGAGCTCAAGCATGTACGAATTATTATTCTGTTAAAAATGGTTAAGGTGTTATCTGGTTGACAAAAGCCTATGTTTAAATAATTAAAGTAAGTTTTGTTTTGAAAAGTATTTATAATTATTTAAGAAAAAGATTTTTTTCAAAATTATGATACAACTGTTATGCATAAACGTAGTTTCTATTTTTTGTTATAGGTCAATCAAATCCTCCCTTTTTAAACTACCATTTCTGCATGGCACGGACAAAGGAATAGCCGAATAAAACATACCCGTATAATCGGCACTCCACTGTGTTTAGAAAATAATTATTTACAGGAATGTTGCTAACGCAAAGGAAAAATTCAATCATACAGTTTTAAAATAAAAAAAACTTTTTGTCAAATTTTAAAATCGGCGTATCTTCGAGTTCGCGTAAATAGTGAAAGGTTTGTATGCAGATATTTGACAGTTTTCTTTTGCAAATCTAACTGATTCGATACATTAGTTGACTAATGTAAAACATTTTTTTTAATATGTTTAAAAACAATACAAACAGAACATTACACAAATCTAATAAAAAAAATCAAGCATCCTCAAAACCATTCAAAAAAATGTAAAACATTTGGGACAAGCTGCAAATCCGTAACTTCACTTACTCCCCTGATCCTCATTTGATTTCAGCTTTTTTTAATGACTCTCTCGCACATTTAGCTCACAAATTAAGAAACAACTCATGAGATTAATAATTTCATAGATTGTAGAGGAAGTTAAATATTTGAACGCTTCTTCTGAAGGATTGGACATGGCGGGGAACGAGAGATATGGAAGGGAGATGAACTCGAGGTGACGACACACACGCACGGCAACAGCATCGTCATCTTTCCAACACCATGTGGTGTAATACACACCGACGAACGACAAGTGGGTGACTCACTGTCCGCTATACGCGTCTTGTGAGTAATCAAGTTGCTAAAAGGTAAGAAAATGTGAGGGAAATGTGAGAAAGAGGGATGGGGAAATTTGTTGAGGAACAAAATCGAACAAAAAGCAATGGCTCATGTGAACAATAGCAGTTTGGGTTAAAAACTGTGAGAGCATTGCTGACGCTTTATGCTCGCGAAACTTTCAAACATAACCAATACCATCGTGGCGGCCCTTCACTGTATAGTGTGAGAGATCGTGTCTCATCCGACGGTGTGTGTACCGCGCGCTACTGCAATCGTCAGTCGTAGCTTACACACTTACTCACTCGAACGGAACTGTAGTACTTAAGGCAGAGACACCAATGCTTACTACCTCTAAGGTACCGAACTAGTAGGGGTAAATCGGGGCGTAATGGGCCATTTACGAAAACGGCGAAATAAAAGAGGAAAATTCCCGGAAATCATTATGACAATATAGTTAATACATGATTCAAAATGTCGTATTCACGTTCCATCATCAGGTACTTATACGTAAAAAAAGAGTAAGTTTTGTTTAATAAAATTTAGAAAAACATTATACATTTTGTATGTCAATGACATAAGCTAGGTTTTCATAAGACAAGTAAATATTTGATTTGCAAAGTTCCATGTATTTCAAAACAATAACTGCTTGTTTGATAATTGACAGTCTTTTATTTTGAGGTTAGGAAACCGAATGAAGCTGATTGTATAGAAACTCACAAGTATGACCCACTCATATTGTCCCACTTAATGTAGTTTTAGATAATTGTTTTTCTAATTTAATTTTAATGGTAAATACCACCATAAGAACAACATGGTCAGTGATTCTTGCAGAACCGATGATGCTACTAACGAGGTCTTGAAAATTACAAGGTTTCAATTAACAGCTTATTTCTGAAACTCAAGTTTTGTATGATTTTCACGATTTTGGCAATTTTTTAGTATTTTTTGAATATTTCGCTTGGTAAAACTGCAATATTGCAATATTGATCTTTTGGTAGATACTTTTATTAGCACAATTCTTTAGAAGAGTATAAACAACAAATTAAATAACAATGCCCTGTTTGTATGACCAAATCAAGGGTGGCCTATTTTACCCCGATTACCCTTATTGCACAGGTTGAATGTGTAATTTTTGCAACCTTCGTAACCTGTACTGTCATGCTGTAGCAGTAAAGCAGACTTGCAAAGCAAACGAAAGCAAGATACGCTATTTTAACTACGATCGCCTATTGCAATGGAATTACATAAATGAAAACTTTATCGCACAAGCGACTTCTATCGTTTTCTGATCCTCATTGCGCAATGTAAGTGTTTGCTTGTAATCTAGAACTGCCTGCTTCGATGCTATTTGGTAACCATAGTTAAATCCAAGTAATGCTGCAATAGTAGGAAAACTTTATGACCGAAAGTTTGCGGTCATATGACACCTCAGTTAGCCTTTTCTCACTGATACATTTTTAACACATCCAGTCTGTCAGCCAGACGGATTCGCCGTCGTGCCGTAACACCATCAGCCACCATATCCTAACCTAACAAAGGCGCACCACCAACGTCGCGACACTGCCGCGACCGACCAATTGTCTGGATGTGTGGGTAGGTCATAGCGTGGAAAAAAGTCATGACGATGTGCGCATAAACGCACGAGCGAATAAATCCTTGACACAGAACGCACACAGAAATCTCGTTGTCATTTCAGTGCCCTACCACCTTCTCGGGGGCAAACGCATGCACGCACGCACGCACGCACGCACGAACTTTCAAAGCAACATTACTCTATAATGCTCCCCTTGAAAGAAATAAAACCCTTGCTTTTACATACCTGCTGTTCTAGACCTGTACCATTTTGGTTAATAGCATTACTCATATTACAGTGAGCGTTCGTATGGTTTTGTTGTCTTCCTTCCACCGTAGGATTTGGGACAAGAGTTGCAATGTGATAAATGTTCTTATGCGGTTAGACGATCTCTTGTATAGCGAACACTTTTTTCACTTGATGTTAGTTTTTAAATTCGCACACACTTTCAATTACGCACAGTGAAACCTTAGACGGGTAAAAAGCTGCTGGAATATTGTTCAACAAACAAATTCACGATAATTTACGGTTTAAAGTTCACAAATTGTTTCTTCAAGCAAGTCTTTGAACTGTTTCTCTCACACACCACCTCTACTGCACACAGTGTTTGCACAACGGCATACACTTTCCTACTGTTCTCACTTGGGTGAAATTAAGTGTGCGTACTCAAAAGCACACACATACACACAGGCGCAGACACAAGTTGAAGCGTCGTGTCACGGCTATCTTTGATTTCGATGCACCAGGCACACACACACATGCACTGATACACACAGTTGTAGGGGAAAAACGGATGCTGCTGCTTCCGCTTCTTCTTATTCTTTTCCTTAGGTTGCTCTCCGACGAAGGAAGGGAAAAGCTTGCCGCTGAAATTAGAACAAAAGTAACACACACCACAGTTTAGACAACGGGACATTTGCACTGCAAACTAGATGGACAATAAATGGGTGCCGTTCTGTATCGGTTTGGGGGATTGAATGGGAGGTGTGTTGGATGGTAAAAGCTGCCATGGACGTTTGAACAAAATTTTCTTCCGGGTAAATGCAGTGACCGTGTGTTAAAACACACAAAGGGAAATAGAAAACGGGGTCAGTCTTTTGTTACGAATGAACAATCCTTTCTCTATCTCCTACACTCTTTCCCTCTCTCTGTAATCTATTTGTATTACACGCTTAACAAAGTCACTTAAAGCCTACTAGATGTACCTTTACAAGTTGCGCAATTGCTTGGCAATAATGTAAACGACAAACAACATTTGCCTAAATTGCTTTCACAGCGAAAATTTCCGGAAAAAATAACGGTCAAACGCGGCGTACCGCTCTACTACGACTAGCCTGGCTGGCTCTGAAACCTTTGCCGACTACATCGAACCTTCTTCTTTCTCTTGCCCTTTGCGAACACTGCTGATGCCTCTTCTTTTGCTACCGTCTATGCAGCGTTTTTTTTTTTAAATCCGTTGTTCCGCGAGGCCAGACGTACTTCTTCTTTTGTTCAATATTACCAACACTAACACAAAAACGTGCGCGCGCGCGCGCTTCCACACCACCTCATCTTATCCTCACAAACATCAAACGTGATCACGAACGCACACACCGGCTTACCGAAAGACTGTGTCCATTTTTAGGCATGTGTTTGTGTGTGAGACGATGCCATTGAACGAAGAATACTGTGTGAGTGAAAAGATACGAAGCGTCGTGGCGAGCGGAAGAATCGACAGAAAAAGAAGACAAGTTTGCCTTTGCGACCACACTGCTTCAACACGCATACGCTTATCGGTAGTGAGAGTGAGACCGCGAAACAAGGATATGATTCAGCTGAGAAGACCAATGTAAGGGGACGGGAGGAAACGAAACAGTCAGGGCTAACTACCGCGAAACACCACCACACTACCACTGCACCCTACCCACCAGCGGTGAAAACCGCACCGCTTGTGCGATTTTTCAATCACAATTATTACCCTTTTCCGCTCACGGTCAGTCTCTGCAAACACACCAAAGCCGTAGCCAAAACGATGGCGAGCACGAAGAATGCACTTCCGCTGAAGTTTTGCACAATTTAGCGTAACTTTTCGCTCATACAAAACGGATACGACGTTACCGACGTTCTTTTCCACAGATCGGAGTTTTCTCCAAAAGGGCGTCAAAGTTGGCAACAGTGTTTGGTGAGCGCTATGCGGCCGTGTGCCGGTACTGCGCGGACGGACTCTGAGCAGCGGGCGAAAAGATGGCCAGAGTGGCCAACACTTACGATTTATTTGTACATTCCTACCGATTTTCGATTTTGACCTACCGATTCACAGATGAAGGGACTTAAAATTCAGAATTCTCATAATTCCTGCTAAGCAATACGGCCTAGTCGTTACGCCTAGATTAAACATAATAATTCCTTGCTTATATCGAAGGTTTTTGTAATAATTCATGAAAAAATCGTAAGTCCTTAATGAAAACCATTTTATAAAATAAATCTTTGTAGTACGCCATACCTGATGAGTATTTTTTATTTAAATTGAATTTAAAAATATTCATAACAAGTTCCATTCTGATTTTACATCGCTCCCATCCCTCAGCTTCCGACAAAAGCGTATATCGGCGAGTTGCTGTTTTTTTATAGTTCCTGTAACAGTCACTACCACTTAGCTAGTGTAGATTACTTTTTAGTGTGGTATAGCGGCTACCGAAACCTATCGACCTTTTTTTGTGTTCCTATCGATGTTGAAGAATAAAATCTGGTCACTCTGGAAAACGCGTTTTGCCGTGGCTATGCAGTTCGCCCCACCTTTTGACAGCTGTCAAAATGGTTGTTTGTGTGCCGACATGTGTTTTTGTGAATTTGTAAACTGAACAAGGCTCGGACGGTACGAGGGAGAACTGTTAGCCAAAAAAGAGGATTTTTAGTTGTGTTTATTTGTTAAAAGCTAACGCAAAAGCGAAGGACAATGGCATCTTTACGTGTGAAGTAAGTATGAGCAATGCGAGCTGGTCTTGAGAGCTGGAAGGGAATGCTAACGTTCTTACACCTCTGTTAACCCTCGTGCAGGAAACCGACCACTCGCAAGGGTAAAAAAGCGCTGGAAGAACGGGAGCCGAAGACAATAGAAAACCTTAAGAAAACGCTCATCATGGAGGGACGCAAATGTTCGAACGAGATACGGCAAGCGCTGAAGGATTTAAATCTATTCAAGAAGCCCAACTCGCGCATGATGAGACGCAACAATGATGTTACCCCATTCGAAGATGCTTCACCCTTAGAACAGTGAGTGTTTTGCTGTTAAGTTGGTATATTTATTTAGCTGAATTATATTTAACACTACCTGTTTGTTGCAGCCTGGCAAAGACAAACGACTGCCATCTCTTTCTGTTTGGATCGACGTCAAAAAAGCGCCCGAACAATCTGATCATGGGTCGCATCTACGACGAACAGGTGCTGGACATGATTGAGTTCGGTATCGACCAGTACACGGCGCTGGAAAAGTTCAAGACGGAGAAAATTTCACAGTTCACCAAGCCCGTGATCGTGTTTAACGGCTTTAAGTGGAAGCTGACGGAGGAATTGCGACGCATCAAGAATCTGCTGCTGGACATGTTTCGCGTCGATCAGATCGATACGATACGTCTGCAGGGCATTGAGCATGTGCTGAGTTTCACGCTTACAGACGATCTAACCATTCTCGTTCGCTCCTATCGCATACTGTTGAAGAAGAGTGGTCAACGGACGCCAAGGATCGAGCTGGTGGAAATGGGCCCATCGCTAGATCTATCCATTCGCCGAACCAAGATCGCATCGGATAATCTCTACAAGACGGCGATGAAGCAACCGGCCATCTTGAAGGTTGCTAAGCGGAAGAACGTTACGCGCGACGAGCTGGGCAATGTGCATGGTAGGGTACACGTTGGCAAGCAGGACATTAACGTGTTGCAGACCAGAAAGATGAAGGGTTTGAGAAAAACGGCTGAAGAAAAGAGGAAGGAAAAAGCGGATAAGAATAATCGAAACATGTCTAGTGCGGATGCCTCGATGGATGAAGGTATGGATGGGGATTATGATGGAGGGGATAATGAAAACATGGATGCGGACAGTGGGGAAGAATAATTACTGGTGTATGATAATGAATAAATGAAATTCAAATTGAATTTAAATATTCTTAAAAAAGCTGTTAAAACCACTCCTTCTTATTTCCTATTGCATTATAGCTTAGACGTTCCGTGTCTTTAGCACTAAACTACTCTTATCACACTGTCATATAAAAACAATTAATTTATTTTTACCAGTATATTAAAATCAATCAATAAGCATTACGGCCTGATCGTTACTACCGAATAAAAAAACAAATATTGGATAAAATTTCAAAATGAAAACAAGACCGATTGAGTGTCGAACTGATGAAGATCGCACAACAACCAGGCGTTACATACAGTAACGTTATAATGTTACAACGAAAGCTCTATATTGAAAGCTTACAAAGCTCATCATTTGAATTTTAATGTAATCAGTTTGAATTAAAATTTAAAAATAAGATTGTTTAAATTTAGTTTACAATTTTTGCAAGAATTAATGATGACAAAGAATTGTTTAATTTAAACAATTGTTCTTGCAATTTATTAGGTTGAAGCAGGCGATTATAGCGCCGGTCTACACACGACAGGACTAAGGTGTAAATCCCATCTGGACTGTTCCCGCTGAGTGAGCAATGACTATTAAACTACATACTTATCGGGTACTATAACCGCTTTGTGGTTTTTGCTTATAGCAACATACTCTGAAACCGCTCACGGTCTCCCGCCGTCGTTGCACAAGCCCTTATTTCAGCCTTAATGGTGGACGCTATTCTCCCATTGCTGTTTGGGGTTACCAGGCCTCATGTGGACGGCCTATTAGGATTTTTCAGGCCTCTGGTTCCTCTGGTTTTATGCTTATAAAATGGCCAACCAAAGCTGGGCGAGCTTGATCCGCTACAATACAGCGAGGCGAGGCCGTTGTACAGCTCGTACAGCCTTTTGTTGTATCGGCTTCTCCCTTGATTCCTTGATCCTCCTCACATATGGAGCCTACAATCCTTCTGAGCATCTTCCCCTCGAAAGCGGCTAGGAGGTCAGAGTCCATGTCACAGAGGGCATACGTGAGTGCTGGAACTATACAAGTGCCATATATTCACAGTTTCGTACGTTGCTGCAGGTTTTGTGAGAATGACCGGCTGGCCACCAGCATCCGTGCACGCAGCTCGACTTCATAGAAACTTGAGTGGTAAAATTTGGGAAGACTTCGAAATTGCGTTCACGGATCCGCACGTCACCCCTACGTAAATCGGCATTTGTTAGTAGGGCCGCTGGTGGTGCCACCATCAGTTTGGTCTTAGCCTCGAGGTCTTTTGCCGCCTGCTTGATCCTTCGGTAGGCTTCCGCCACATAGGAGAGCCGCAGACCAATTATGTCTATGTCATCAGCGTACGCCAAGATCGGGGTTGACTTTTAGAAGATAGTTCTCGAAGTTTCCATCTCCGAGTCACGGGTAGTCCTCTCTAACAAGATGCCTTGCAAGTTGCTGTTCTGCCATCTTCTTCAAGGTATGCTGCATGGTGAAGATCTGATCATGATCTGATTTTCCCATCTAGCGCGCATCAGTACCATCTAGGACCTATTGGCATTTAACATTTTTGCATAATTAGGTAAGATAATGAAACTAGAAACAAATCACAAAAGAATGGAAATGGAAATGGAACCCATTTGATCTAAATTTTTTTTTTTGTTTCCTTTGTAACGGCCAGGCCGTATTGCTTGATTTTCAGCAATAACTAGCACAAAACATATTGAAAACGTAGAATGCAATAAAAAAATCTAAACATTACAAACAGCCAAAGACCGATTATCTTAAATAAAAAATGGCGTTAAAGAAGATATATAGCCCAGACACATTAGAGCTCAAAGGTTAGAGGTTATGGTCGTATTGTTTTTTTGCATCAAATCTGTGCTCTAATTACTTAAAGAACTGTCAGTTTCCCCTGGTGTACGGTCCGATGTCTGCCAACAGTAATAACAGTATATTGTATAACTTCATCAAAGTTATCGGCTGTTCAGACAGAAAAAAAAACCTAAATGGTCGAACCTCTATCTTTACCTACTTTACTATCTCTTAAGCCGTGTTTCCATGAGATATTTACTCCACTCGATGCTAACCTGTGTAACATTTACAATATCGCCAATTATGTATTATTTCTATGTGACAAAAAATGATGGCGCTTGTGGAAAACTTTTGCACCATCGAACACAATCAACTGAAAAAACGGGTTGTTTACCTTTTTGATCAAACGTTTTGTTACAATGTTATCAACCCTTTTTTGTCGCTGCACCAGGATTAAAAAAATAGACAAAAAAAAAACTTGTGGATTGTGTAAATTTGTGAAAATTTGACCTCATCATTATTCTAGAAATACACGATCATTATCACCATCAAAACCGTACGGATTGAAAATGAATGAAATGAAAAACGTGACAAGCCATATTGTAACAAAATTAATTGACTAGCGACCCAAGTGATCTTGTGGCACAGGGACTGTTTGGTATAAGGCAGAACGCGATCAATCTCCTATCAAAAGGGAAAAAACAAAAGCGTGATCAGAATATTTGATGTAATCCTCTTTCTGTTTGGTTTGACCGCATACGTGTCTTACGTCAAAGAAGTTGATTTTTAACATATCTGTTATGAATTGAGAATGAAACATAGTGAGCAATTCGCAAAGAAAAACACTTTATCGAATCGTTTGCAATAAATCAAAAAAACAATAAGCGACGAAAACAACAGCTTCAGTTGTGATCATCACAAAGCGATCGGCAATGACAAACCACAGCACCGCTCAATGAATCAGCTGATCCGAGTAATTGACCGGTAATTGAACGTGCGCGTTGCCGTAAAAACCGTAAACAGTGCCATAAGTTCAACCAGCCGTAACACCCGTCAAACTGCTGGCGCCTGCCCGCCAAACCGGTTCCATCCAGTGCGTGTGACTGTCTGTAGGATGGCAGTTTAAGTGCGGCGTAATGGAAGTACGACAAGTACCGTACGGTACCATTGACCGTGTGTAACATACACGAGACGCTGTTTTTTTTTTTTTTGCTATTTATTTTGGTAATTCTCTGGCGGTAGACACTGCCGCAGACAGTGTGGCAGACGCGGTGTGCCACTGACGAGCCGTCTCGTTTGCTGTGCGGTGGAATGTGAGAGCTAGAGTAAGGAAAAGGGGAGTAGTTTCATTCATGACTGGTCGTAGCGTAAGGGATTGATCGTAAACATAACAAGTACTCGTGGGAACGTGGCACGTGGAGCGTGGAGCATTTTTCTGTTCTTTTTACCATTTTGAGAGGCTTTCAAGGTGCTTCGGTTCTGCAAAATTCAACCTTCTTAACTGTGATGGTCATCACAGTGTGAAAAGAGAAAACCATCCACCTGCGGTGACCTTCTTTCTGATGTGAGTGCAAAAGGAAGTCATCAAGCATTTATTAAGATTTCGGGGCTTGACGAGCAAAAACCGAAATGTAGAAAATTAGAAACGAATTTGTTGGGCGATTGCGACGTTTGTATTGTTTATCTTCATCTATTGTAGTCAACGAGTGGATGAACATTAGTTGACTAAACTTGAGGTGTTACGATCAATAGATTTTTAGGATGGTAATCCTATTTTTATTTCTCCTTCCTCCCGTTACCTTCTTTCCTGCCTTCTTGGGTGAAAACTGCAGCGGTCTTCCTTCCTTCACTCTTGGTTGGACTTCGGGGGATGATATCCTCGTCGAGGATCGGACGATACGACACCCTTCGATCACACTGCGAGGCTTGGACGATACTAACTAACTCTGGTTCGGATACGACACCGTTTTTATACTACGCTGCCCGTATCCAGAACCTTCTACTATTTTCTCCCGCCTACTTGTGGTTTCTAGATGCCAGTAGACTAGTAGCGAACCTTCTGGTTGCTATCCTACCAGAACATCATAGTTGGCGTTCTTGTCCAACGCTCTGTCGCCACAGATTTCTACCCTCAACGATCATACGAGACTACTTACCTCTTGCCGATGCAACAATATGAAATTCTTTGACGGTTACACTAGTTTACAGTTCTCGGCGGAAGATCTTATCGACCGTTCTCAGTCTGAATCTTAATCAGAGCACTATTTTGAGCGTTTCGCGCTGTCTTTTACAGCTTCAGACTTCTAGCTTGCGATGATATGGCAGACGACCCTGAACGGTCTTCAATCTTCGCGTACACTTTTCGGCAGAGCGCGATCGCGTGGTTTAGTAAGGCAGCTGGGGTGCACAACGGTTTGCGCAACATGTTCGCTCCCTCTCACTCCTTCCTGCTCGGGCACCCAGACACTGTTGCAGTTTGGCTTTAGGGCGCCCCGGGCGATTACGTTACCTTTGGAGACATTCGAATTCCGTGGCGAACAATCCGCGTGGAACAGCGCGTGTGGCTGCTGCGTGGCTGCGGCAGACCGAACGCTTCGCTAACGAAAACGAGTCTTTTGTCTTTCCGTGTCATTGTTGCCGCTGCGCCAGTCCAAATCGTCATTTGCGGGCGAGTTTTGTGCGTCTCTGTATCTGTGAGGTGTGCTTGTTTGAACCGGAGCCCAGAGATAGTGTGCGTGCCGTCCGCAGAGAAGGTCGTCATCGAACGAGCTGGATGGACATTTCTGGGTCAGCTGAGTGGGAAAGTGACTTTGGGATTTTGAAGCATAACACCGATACAACGATTCAGTTTTGAACCAGTCTATAGATTGTTTATTTAAAATGTATTAAGCCTAAGATTTAGCCCACCATTTTCCCTGCTTCCATGCCCGCACCATTCGCTCTTAGTTCACCAGCTTTGCGAATGATTTGCTCAAAACGTGGCGTAAAACGAACACACAAGCAAAAATCGCCCTATCACTTGAGATTAATTTGTTGGTGCCGCAGGGCGGAAGAATGTTCCGTATGTTTCCTTGCCAGAGCACGAAGAATTTGTTTGTTGCTTCTTTAGCGCACACCACCAGCAGCTCTTCCGGTTGTGAAATCGAATTTCGCATGTGTGCACCCAAGCCCCGGAGATGACGCATCGTGCAATCGGTTGCGTCTATCTGCTCTTGGTCGATTCCTGCTCGGGAACCTCCTTCAGGTGTCCGATCGGTGTCGTAATGTGTGTGCCATCTCCTGTGGGTACCGAGACGTGTGGAATGGGTTCGGTCAACACGCTGCTTGAATCCATTACTGCTACGTCCACTTACCGTATTTCTCCAACGTTCGGCGCACAAGCTCCTTGGACGGTTCCTTCAGATCGTACGCCCAGCCAATCTTGGCAAACACGTCCAGCCAGAATGTGGTCACATTAACCGAGTAATGGCCCATCTCGGCTGCCTTGTAGTCCCACGGGAACACGTGGTGGTAGTTGTGCCATCCCTCGCCCATCGACACGATCGATACGGCTTTGTTTTCGGCCGGCCGGATGCGACTGTTGGGGAAAAAAAAAACAAAAAAAGGTGTAACACTAGGTTCAACACGAATTGCTGCTAAACACCTCCAAACACCTACCTATCGTACGGCTTGTTGCCGTAGATGTGGGCCGCACTGTTCACCAGCCAGGTGAAGTTCAGCGTCAGCACGTAGCGCAGCAGACAGTTGGCCAGGAAGGACAGATACAGTGGTTCGCCCAGGAACAGCCACGGCACCATGGACGGTACGATGAACGTGAACAGGATCTTTAGCGCCATGAAGTAACGCTGGTGGAACTGGATCACCGGATCGGCCAGCACGTCCGACATGTCGATCAGCTTGCCCTTCTTGATGCACTCCGGATGCTTGCGGATCAGCAGCCAGCCGACATGGGCGAAGAAGAAGCCCCGGTTCGAGTTGTGCGGATCGGCATCCGTTTCCGAGTACTTGTGGTGGATGCGATGGTCCCGCACCCAGTCGAACAGACTGTTCTGGCCGGACAGGCAGTAGCAGCACATCAGGATGATGCGCAGCGGCAGCTTCGCCTTGTACGCCCGGTGCGTCCAGAGACGGTGGGCACCGGCCGTTACGCCAAACCCGGCACAGCCACCCACAAAGATACCTGCGCGTCACCCAGAAAACAACACCACGTAATCGAATTAGTGAGGGGAGAGTGAGAGTATAATATTAAACAAGATAAAAAATTGCTAGAGTGTGACATGATGGCTGGAGGCCAACGATGTTCGAACGTCATCCAACTTTCATGGAATGCAGTAGCGTAACGGTGCGTTACTGTAATGCGCGCATATCAATCAACGCCCGAATGCACCGGATGCAATAAAAACACGAGCCAAAATCACGACCTTTTTTCTCATGCACCATGGAGCGCTCTGACGCACTTGCCTTTTAAGGCAGGTGGCTTCTCAACAATCTTGTGTCATAGATCGCACAAGATCGACCACATTTTCGACACCTCACGGTGACCTCGAAATGGTTAACGAAACTACTAGACCAAGTTGGTTTTTGCGCTTTTCCGGTGGAGTCTATTTGTTAGCTTGTTATGTTTGAAGTTTCAAGATATTTCGTAACGTTAGCCAGCACCATTACCTTGAGCAGAATCGTCCTGCGATCTCGTATTCTTTGTGTGTTTGTTTTACAGGCCCATACTCCGGAAAATTATGCTCCGTTTCATCCAACGCGCTGCACCAAGCTCTGTTTGGCAGCAGCAGGCAGCGGCCTAATCTAACGACACTTTAATAGCCTAAAGTCAGCGCGTTTTGATTTTAGTGACGCAAGATTGTTTTTTTCTCGAACAAACTTGTTTTGCGCGACCAGACCAATGGCTGCGAGCGATCGAACCAGGTGAAATCAACACACACTCGTGCACGGAAAAGCCTTCACCGAAGAAGTTAGTTTCAGAATTTAAAATTATAATGAGGTCAGTGAGAAACTTGGAAGCGTCTTCTCGCTTCTACGCCTACGAAAGCTGGTAGAGAAATTGTTATCGGTACTGTATTTTAATACCGCCCAATTTGCATACCCCGTGTCTTTTACACGGGTAAATCACCGAAGATGGAAGATGTTTCGATTTTTACTGTGCGAAGCAGGACAGGCAACCGTTCATCGGTCTGGCTCAAGAAGATGAGCAGCATTCTTGGGACGCACCGGAATCTGCTTACGGATGCGTGAAGGTTAAGAAAACCGGGCCTATAAGCTACAAAACGCCCAAATCGATGATACTCTTTTGCATCGGACAAACAAATCATTATAAGGTCGAATTGACCCTGATGAAAAGCTTCCGCGTTCAGTCGAACCCATGTTCATCGCTGATGTTATCATTCAAGTTACTTGTTTTATTTTCTAAAATGCGCACTCCATCTTTTTCGAGGAAGTGGAATGAAATCGCAAAGTAGCGTCAAACTTACCCCACAGCCACGTCGTCAGTGTCGAGTACCAGACGTACTTGAAGAATAGTATGACCGTGGTCAGATGCAGTCCACCAATCATGGCCACATTCTTCCACTTGATTTCGGCATCAAACTTCAGCCCGAGATGGTCCGCAATCCACTGCTGCAGGGCGCGCCCGAACCGGCTCTGCTCCCATTTGTTGTAATGCTCCAGATAGTCATCCAGGTCCTTGTCCGTGAGCTCCTTGCTGTCTCCTAGCCCGTGGGAGTTGTTGTTCAGATCGTTGGTTGCACCCGGTTTGGATGCGTTCTTCACGTTCACGTCCTGGGCTGCCAGCACCGTCCCGGGGACGGTTTCGGTTGTGGTTGCGACCGTCATTGTGCCCACCACACAACAATTGCACCACGAGAAAAACTTAACAACACTACCGAGTCTATGTCACACGCGATCGAGATCGGTTGCGTCCTCTTTGGTCGAGCACCAGCGCACAACTTGCTTGCTAGAATGGTTCGCTGATCGCACCAGCACTGTTGTGCGTGTTTGTGTGTCTATCACTCTGTCCCTACCCCTACTGCGAAGCTACTACCTTGATCCGGTATTCTTGCTGTTCCGGTATATTTGGTGGTCTCACACACCAACACACAAACACTCACACTCACGTTGGGCAGACGCTCGGGTTAATGATCACATTTGATGTTTCGCGAAGAATTTAGAAAAAAAAAACCTGTCCCACACGGTACCGGGATCCAGGATAGGGTGAGGCAAAATTTCACACGAAAAACAGGTTGACACGTTATCGGTTTGTCGACCGCCGTACCTACGTTTGGCACAGGGTGAGCTTGTCCTGTGCGTGCTATTTTTAAGACACACTTTCCGCAGCACACTCTGCCGTCTGCCCGACTGCTTTGTTTTGTGGCCCATCTGGTCCGGTCTCTTATATATAACATTTTCGGGTGGGAACCACCGAAAAGCGCACACATCAGAGCCCAGCAAAGTGCGCACCAACACAATGTTGGGTACGCGCACCGCCGTCTCACGGGTGAGTTGGGTTTTGCGTCACAGTTGTCTTGTATCCGCGGCTGCTGCGGCAGTTTATCCTAAGACGGCGTGAGTGGTACAAATCTTTTAGCAGCTTACCAAACTTTTCTTTCGACTCTAAGTCACTCAACTGCTACTAACGTTTGATGAATTCACGTGAGAGCCCGCAAGCGGTGGGGACACTGGTGCAACTGTTTTGGCTTTGAGTTTTGATGTTTGTTCCCCTCGCAGCCGATCGGGTCGTGCTTGTAGCTGCCGAAGAGATACTCACTCGAAATGGAGCGAAAATGGTTCACGATAAGCTACTTAGATAATGGTAAAGGTTCCATGCACTTTCAAACAACCGTGACAAAGTGACGCGGATTGGTGAAGGGGTAAAACACGACAGACCAAATGTCTGTCCGGTGTTACAGTTGTGGCTTGAGACTGGGCAAACTTCAATGCTCATCAAACTTCAAAACAAATCCACATACAAAATAACCAAAAAATCCAAAGCAGCGATGATACAATAAAGCTTGGCGAGGGATTCGCTATTTCCAAAAAAAGATATTTATTACAAAGTAAAGGTTTATAAACACAGGAAGAGCCTGACAGTGTGCTTGACAGGGTGATTAAGGCAGGGACTTTGGCGAGACTATACGCACGGTGGCAGTTATTAAGAATCTGCTGGTGCTGGGACTTCCTCCATGTGCCCGATTCGGGCAGTAATGTGTGTACCATCGCCTAGGATAAAGGCAAATGAAAGAATTAGTAAACGGACCGAACGCCTTAATTGGTACACTAGTGTACTTACCGTATTTTTCAATCGTCCTTCGTACCAGATCCTTGGACGGTTCCTTCAGATCATACGCCCAACCAATCTTGGCAAACACGTCCAGCCAGAATGTGGTCACGTTGACTGAGTAGTTGCCCAGCTCGGCTGCCTTGTAGTCCCACGGGAACACGTGATGGTAGTTGTGCCATCCTTCGCCCATAGCCACCACGGAAACGGCACGGTTTTCCGCCGGATTGATGCGCCTGATGAAAAACAACAGTCCAGGGATTAGGTGAAAATTGATCCATATCGTACAACCGAAGAATGTAGCGTGCTATTACTTACTTATCGTAAGGATGGTTGCCGTACAGATGGGCGGCACTGTTGACCAGCCAGGTAAAGTTCAAACTGAGCACGTACCGGATGAAGCACTGGCTGAAAAAGGCCATCTCGAAATTTTCGCCAAAGAAGTACCACGGTATGAACGTCGGAAGGAAAAAGCAGAACAGCAGCTTCATCAGCACAAAGTTCCTGGAGCGTAAAAAACAGTTGGAAAGTTATGTAAATTTCATGCAAATGTATCGTGTGCAGCAACCGGTTGCCATGGCAAACTAGAGCCATTAGTATGAATGAGCATTTGTTAGCAATATTATTTTTAGCCATCACAAGTCCTCTAAACAGTTCGACACTGTTAAAAACAAGTGTTGCAGTCTCTTGAACCTATTAACAACCTTAAAAATTTTGAATCATTGACATTTCATTTCTAATTTGCTCATTTTGTCAAGCAAGGGAAGTTAGGTCCTAATTATTAGCAGTAGCTGAATTATCTATAAGCTTTCCTCACACAGTTTTCTATAAAAAAAATATTTTAAAACTGATATTAAATCACAAATCGTGGCATATGATTAGCAAAGCACCTAGTGTTTGCCTTCCACAAGGCGTGCACAAGGCGAGGATCCATGATCCGCGAAGACGCACCTTTCCTTCATTTGATTAGTACGGTCCACCATGTAAGCAAGATTAATCTAACCAACCGAGACGGCGCACAATTCGCACCTCTGGAAGATGTCAAGGGCTAATGGTGCAAGTTAGCGACATTGTGCAATAGCCGAGCTGGGTGCAAAATTAATAGAAGTGTTCAACACGGTCTCCCCACGACCGCAGGTAACCGGCTGCTATCAGTGGAAATAAGTCGAGGAGGGGATGTGTGCACATATTTATCTTCCGTGACCTTGCGTTCGACTAAAAAATAAAGACATTTCATTTGCTTCAATCGACCGATGTGTCAACAATAGTAAAGTTAAAAGTTGTGTAAAATAAAGCGCACCAAAGCGATGGGGTCCGAGGGGTGGTAGTGTAGGGGAAAATGTTTGCCTAGTTGCCAGCGGCGTAACTTGCCGGACCCAAGGGGGAAAGAAAAGCGCCTTAAAATGACCGAAGAAGGTGGCAGATAAGAGAGAGAGAGAGTGGGGAGAACGGCTAGAGTGCAAACAGTCGCTTCAGCCGCAACCGAAACTTGGTCAATAAGGAGCGTCTTTTTTCCTCCCGCTTGAAGGTCACTCATCGACCGGTTACTGGGTTTACGAGGGTTGTGAAAAGTGGCTTAACTGATTGAATTCAAAAGGCAGTTCATTGTTTTTTCATCACTAGGAGAGTTTTTTTTTCTTGAAAAAGGAAGTTGAAGAGATTTTAAAAGAAATTGGTAGCGATGATCTACGGACAAATATAATGATCCTTAATCTTTTTTTTTAAATGGATAATTTTAATATAAAATGAACTAAAAATCGTTTAGTCTAATGGGTATTGGCCTCAGCTAAGAAAAAAAAAGTTCAAACTTGCGATGCGCTTGATTTCTCACGGGGTATGCAATCCGCAGCACATGGACGGAAACGTGATTGCTTCGCGATAAATGTAAGTGAAGGAGTGAAGGAAGAAAATTACGGCTATCGACAGTCGCCACCTTAATAGCCAGCCGCTCAATATCGCTTATTACTTTATTACTTAATTCCGGGCACCGTTACCCATTGATGCACATTAGTTTCTTTACGATGCGGGTGAACGACGGACAAAGTGAAAGAGAAAATGTCACTTATTCTTTGTTTACTTTCATACTCTTTTTGTGGCTATGGAAATTGAAATTGCAGTGGTTTACAATAATTTGAATAAAAACAATTAACGGATGTAAAAAAAAATAATAAAATAATTTTATGTGCATTTCACACTGTACTGCAGAAAATCAATCATTAAATGATACGAAAAAAAAATATCATTTCTAATGGAATCTAAATTGCTTAATTGTTTCACCTGCTAATTGAGCATGGCATTAAAACCCCGTTTGGCGCGATGTCTAACCTGTCTCGGAACCGAGCACAATGTCACGGTTAATTGCAGGTATACAGTTCATACCGTGTCGTCCAGTGCAACGGAGCGTACCGCGTTGAGCGTAAGTATGTGCTGAACCGATTGCATACCCATCAGGCGCTAGTCGCTCGCCCCCGGGTTTTCCGTCGCGCCGCAGCGGTAACAGCAAAAGAAGAAAAACAGAAAAACTTACTTGTGATGGAACTGTACGACCGGATCGCTCACGATATCGGACATGTCGATCTGGCGGCCCTTCTTAATGCATTCCGGGTGCTTGCGTAGCATCAGCCAGCCGACGTGCGCGTACAGGAAGCCCCGGTTCGCGTTGTGTGGATCACCGTCCGTTTCCGAGTACTTGTGGTGGATGCGATGGTCCCGGACCCAGTCGTAAATCGTGTTCTGGCCGGCGATCGAGTAGCAGCACATCAGGATGATGCGCAGCGGCAGCTTCGCCTTGTACGAACGGTGGCACCAGAGGCGGTGAACGCCGCCCGTCACCCCGAACCCGGCACAGCCTCCTACGAAGAAACCTGATCGGAACGAAACGAAAGGGAAAGGCAGGGAAGTGGAGTGAGAAAGTGAACACACGTACAGGGCGGTCGTTTGCGGTTAGGAAATTCCGATTTCGGGAACAAGGGAGAGGAAAAGTACCGATCCGGCTCAGCAGTGACTCTTCGACCGTCCTTCAACAACGTAGTCAGTCGGTGGCGATAGGCGATGACGTGAATGAGTCAAATGTAATTTCCGCCCCACCCGTTTCCCTTTGCCCGTTCCGGGTTCATCCTTACATTCATTGAACAATAGTGGTGTTGCATACCATCTAGTGTTACGTTATGCTGAAGTTGGTTTGCTGTGCGTAGTCTGCTGTTTTTTTTTTTGGCAAGCTCGCAGCCAATGCAAACGATGTCTTAATCGATCACCATGCTCAAGATCGGGTAAAAAATTGCAAGTTATTTACCCTTCCATAGTAAGAGCGAGCGGACATCGCTGATCATCGCCCGTGCTTCATCGCTCATCTCAATGTGTTGGTGTGTTTTTCGAAAAGAGTTGTGCATACTTTGTCTGATTTTCTTACATCCCCCGAATCTCTTTTCTTTGCCAGTGTGAAAGCATCGGACGCTTGTGTGCTTTTTGCTTACAACAATACACCCAGGGTGTGCAACGAAAATCATGAAATAATCGTTCGAACCGTTTGGGCGCAACCAAAATGGGAAGCTGCGCAGGGAGCGGTGGGGCCGTGATTTCGATTTCATTTGCGTTTTTCACCTGACGAGACGATTTATGAGGCGTTTTCGAAACTCGATCAGCTGTTGCGTTACGTTACCGTGGGCCCTGCTGCGTGTTTCATGTTTAATTTACTGACAAAAAAACATCGCGCGGCACCGTAAGGAAACGAGTTTTGTTGTGATAGGGCCAAAACTTTTGTTTGGTTGGGTGGGGCAGGGATGGGTTGGCTAGAAGGCCCAAATATCTGATATTAGGGTAATCTTTTTTTTTTTTTTGGGTGTTGTCTTTGGTGTCCAGATTGGTGTTTCAGTTCCAGTGTGGCAATTATTATGTTTGTGGTATGGTAATGGCAGTCCTCGTTATGGCATATATCTCCTTGTGTAGGGAGACAGCGCGTCGTACATTTTGCTGCCCTTTCGATCGACAGCAGCAGGAGTGTACAGCAGAAAACTGGTTTCAGCCCAGCTGGTGCTTAGTGTAGCATCCCTATTGTCAAACGGCGGTCCAACATCTTCTCCTCCCGAAAAGAAGAGCTGCCCTTCAGCGGTAGGTTTGTGTGAGATAACGGCGAAGAACGGTACACGTCGCGCCCAAAGCATTCCACGTCCCACCGTCCTTGTGCCGCTTCTTTTTTTCTATTTTTTCTTCATTTTTCTGTTGTTGAGTCGCCTATTGCGCCCGCTCGTGACACCGACCCGCGCAGACGATCGATTACGCGTAGCGGAAGGCGTGTGCAGGTGGAACGTCACATACGAATCCGCCTTTTGTCATCAAGCTTGCCGTGTTACCTTCCCTGTGACCCAGACATGTCGAAAATATCAATATTCATGTCAATAGGTTTTTGTTGCCTGGCTGGCCGCTCTTCACAATACTTCAAATGATACGCGCGTGTGTATAAATAGACAAGCCGATATAGAACGAGTTTAGTTTTGAACTTTTCGAACAACGCTTTTCTTCTTAACAATCTGAAAAGCTTTTTCTTGGTTTGCAAACCTTTTTTAGATGAGCGAAACCGTTTGACTGCTGACGAAAATGTGTCTTGTACGAAGTATTTTGCATGCGATGCGAATTTACAAAAAAAAAAAACTACCAAGATTTCGTTTTTATCCTCCTCGATATGCTAATCAATCACTTAAAACGCTATCCTTACGTTTGTATAATTTCGCGTAAGATTATGTGGATTTGTTTCGACGATAAGCAATTAAAATGTGCATAATATAAGAAGCACAGTGTGTTTGTGGTTTACGTTGGGCCAACACTGTGTGCCAAATGCGCACACCAAACGGTGATGCAATCGGTCGGACGGGCCCAAGACGGTGACGTCAAAAGGATGTTCAACACAAAGTCAATACAAAGATGATGATTCTCAAGCTGAATAGCGTTTTGGAAATGCTTGAATAATCACACTAACTTATCGCTGGTATGGCCTTGCTCTGTTCGCACCTGCAAAGGAAACGCTTCCCCCTCAACTGGCTACATCATGCTACAAGCTCTCGATTTTGTACAACAATCATTGGCTCATCAGATTGAATTCGAGACGCTTTCGACTGCAGTTGAAAAGGCGAAGATTAATTATCTGCGTAACCTTTCCTTTTTGTTCGCCTACTCCTTTCAATCCCATTTCAATCCCGTGCTAGACACGTTTGAAAGAATTCACAACAATCGTTGGCATCAATCGTTGCACAGGCTCTGCAGCGCAGTTTCAAGGCGACACCGAAACTCTCATTGTAATGAGCGAGAGCGTACCGTTTGCTGCATAGCTTTCAATTTAATATGCAACGTATTGCAACGTTTGCTGTGCTTTTTGGCAGCAAACAAAATGACAATAGTGGCGTGGCTGTGTTGGCCTCTCCGTTCTTTGCTGATGGCGAAACACTGGCGTTCCACGTCAAGGGAAAACGCCATTCACTTGTGGACAAAATTAGTATTGCTAGCTGTGCGAATTTGATTCAAATTAGACGTCGTTTAAGATATCCCTGATGGACCGGTTTTTTTAAATTTAGATAGCAGGTTTCGAAGGACAAGTTTGGGCATTTGGCAAGCAGAAGGATTAGCGCAGCAGGAAGCACACACTTTGGTAACGGGGTTAGACATGGGAATGTCACATGTTATATATAGCTGAAACCCATTGAGTTATACATTTTTATAAGGATGGTAACAGACGAAACCCTCCTACTGTAAGCCCTCCTCGTCTGGGCTCTATCGCGCTTTCCTTGACAACCCCCAAACCACTTGTGCTATCGTGCTCCCGAACCCGAATGTCTTCACTTACCCCAGAGATAGGTGATGAGTGTTGCCTGTCTAACGTAGTACAGAAAGGACCATATCGCGATCACGTGAAAGATTCCAATCATGAGCACATTGTTCCACTTGACTTCTGCGTCGAACTCGTAGCCAAGATACCGCTTCACCAGGTCGGAGAGCGTGCGGCCCCAGCCCGACTGCTGCCATCGGTTGTAGTGCTGCAGATAGCTGTCGATATCCTTGTTGCTTACGCTGCGGTCATCCTCCATCTCGTTGTTGTTCGTGTCTGGCAGGGTGGTGCTGACAGCAGCAGCCGCCGCTGTCCGCCGCTGCGGTTCATCGTTCGGTCCCGGTTTCATGTACTGGGCCGAATTGCCGGCGATGAACTGTAGTGTGCCGGTAATGCCCACCGTCATGTTACCCAATTAATCACAGCACTTGCCTCTTTTTAGCCCCACAGCCCACACGCGCACACACACACGTGGTCGTAGACACACACGGGACACTTCACACACACGCGCACACGGGGTGTAATACACTTCACTGTTGCAACTTCGCTTAAGTATTTCGAGATCGGACCGTTTTCTGGCAGTTACGATTCGTAAAGCATTTGAGCTTTCTCTTTCACCCAATCTCGGCCGCAGTAAAAGAAACAATCGATCTCTTTCGGCTTACACAACCGCTATCCCGGAATCACCCGGACCCGGGAGGAGGAGGACTGGCGAATGCAAACGCAGGCCGTAGGGTTTGGGCAACCGTAATGTTGGCCCGCGAAGTACCGACGTTTGTGCAGGGCGTTAGGAGGAGCGCACACGCGTACGAGTTTTGTCTGCTTGTCTCGCGGTACGATGACAGACAGAGGCGTAGTGCTGCGTGCTCCTGTGACTTTATATCGCTTTTCAGTTTCCATCCCACGGAGGCTCTCTCTCTCTTTCGTGCTCTCCGGGCAGTGCGTCAGCGGATCAGCTAAAAAAGAAAACAACCGCGTCGTGACGTCGGGCAGGACGATCGGCGGCAGTTTGGTTGGAGGGATGCGAGCCGAGATCGGACACGGGGTGAGCGGAGTGGTTGAAGCTTTTAGGAAAATGGTAGGAAACGGGGCACTAAAAGAGAGACACTGCAGGAGAGCCTTTTATTGCAGTGATCAATGGAGAGTCAATGATGTGTGGCTTGGGACAGACAGGTTTGGGAGTGTACTAAGTACTTAGACTGACCTTATTTCACTATTTCTGAAACTCGACATCTTAAATGCTTCTTCCCGGGACCAAATTAATAGGAGAAGCGTGATTGCAAAACAAACTAATCAACTTAGTCAAAAAAAAAAAAAAAAAAAACAACCGCAAAAAATCAAACCGCAATCGCACGCGGTATTACCATCCCCTTGCTAGGTAGAAACCGGTCCGTTCGTTTGAAGCTTTAATTGTCATCAATTAGTAACAGCATCGAACGGACGGGTGCAATTTTCACCTACACGAGGGAAGCAAACCGTAAGCAGGGGCAGATGAGTTTGCGCTCGATCACGACGGTTGGGCACAATAAATTCCTGCACACTTCCTGTTATGATCGAGCGGCCTTTAATCGCCAGTACGGGCCAGTAAATACAAACAATTGAAGCTTTCCACTCAGAAGTATCGACACGGTGCACTGGGATTAGATAGTGTTTTCTTGAATGGATTCCCCTTGACTTCCACGAACGAGGATCGATTGTCAAGGGCTCCTTTCCGACACGTGCAGCGTTGTGTGTTCTGCTTTATGGCGCTATAAACGGAACGGTACGCACAACGGACGCTGTCCGAACAAGCATTACGCAACACAAAACAATAGTCAAACACACGGCTCGTTTCACCTCCATTTCGCCGACTACCAATGTCAGTTTCGAGGTGGGAAATGATTAATGAGCGGTTTTCGTGCCTATTGCTCTGGTGGCTCAGCTACAAACGATCTACTTCCAATTCGTAAAATCGTTGCGATCAGTATTACTAATATGAGATGACGGATACTGCATTGCCCTCGGGACAGAGAAGGGTTTTGTCTGGCCGTTGCGTTGGCCATAAAATGAAAGCTTTTTTTTTATCATGTATAACGGTATGCTAGGTGTCATGGCTTTAGGATGTGCAGGATCGAAACACTCCTGCAAGAAGTGCTGTTCTGGGAGGAAATTAGCAGCAGATGCGAGTTTTATATCAGACATTCAAGGATACGTTTGAATACTGGTTAGTAGATGTCGTAGGATCTTTTAAATACTGGTTAGCAAAATAATGAACCAGAAGATTGACGATACGGGAAATGAGGTTCGTCGCTTACTGTTGCTAATGAAATATTAAACACGAAACAACATGTTTGCATACTGCCGTTCTGAAGCTATTTTTTTTTATTTTAGTAGAGACGGCGAGGCCGTGTTGCTTAACATGAAGCTAGTTTTAGATGGAATAATTTTTTTTACGAAAATATTGCAAAATGTCCGAGAGAAAAAAACACCGAAAAATAGCAGTCACTTTGACAGATCGATCTCAGGTTAGCAACAGCGGCGAGCATTAACGTTTGTGATTTCCAATGTTGTTCCTATCGGCTAACCGCACGACGGCGATATTGGATTCAACTTTACGATAGTTTGGTTAACGCTTGCCAAAAACACAAGGTTATGGCAATTTGACGAAAAAAAAAACAGCAACAAAACCAACACCAACAAATAGTTAAAGCTTCCGTCTCGTTGACATATGTAAGATCGGTTACGTGCGACGGTGTAGCTTGGGAATATGGACATAGTTGTGCTAGCAGCTAGCAGGCAGCATTGGGAGCACCAAAGCCTACGTGGCGTCAAATTCGGTGAAAGGTGTCGCGCAAAGCATGCTGGAGGGGTGGATGAGTAGGGACACAAGCCTTTGGGTAGGAATGATCGTTCCAGCGAACGTTTATGATTAGTAGCAAGCGATCTAGCCGCTACCGATCTGTTAGTGTTGATTTCAATGCATTGCGTTTATGTCGTCAGGGTATTGTGCGTTTTAGGGTGGTGAAACCTGCTTTGTTTGTGGTCAGCTGAGATAGACTGATGTTTGGGCAGGCTTTAGGATATAAAATGTGTCAACGTTATCGTAGATCGAACCTACGATGCCCAGTCTTTGGAGATCGGGCACTGTGCTTGAACCGATCAGCAGGGATAAGCGTTTTCATAGATCTCGATAGACGGGTGGATAGTATCATTTTAATTATTGCTACCTTATGAATTAATGATGAACCAAACTGGTTCACTTGGTATGCGTGTTTTATGTTGTTAGCTGCAGTTTACGTGCCTTATGGCATGTTTGTGTTATGGTTTTAACGACGAAGTTTTCATGATGAAAAAAAAAAAATTCTCTTAGTTGTGAAATAATCTGTTGAAGGTTTTGGAGAGTTATGCTCATAGAAATTCAAAGTTTTCAAAATAGTTTGAATTGCTTAAATCTTTATGAATGTACACTTTCTAATTTAAAAAAAAACATTGGTCTTATTAATTCATTTAAAAATTGTTTAAGTTCTCGTTTTATAGTTGTTAGTGAATTTCATCGTAAATAACATCGAAATTCATACAAATATAGGTTTTTTGCATATTATTATACTACTATGGTGCATTTTAGCAATTTTTTGGTCTGTGCTAAATTTTTCCAAAACAATTGAATCAATAATTTCTTTGTTGTATGAAAAGTTTATTGAAATTTTATTTTATTGTTATTATTATTTTGAGATGTACAGCCTGGCCGAAAATACACAAATAAAAAAATATTTTAAAATCAGGTTTTTGATGCATTTTGGCCTAGACAAATAATCCTGTGTTTGATACAATTTATTCCCGAGTGGTCTCTTTGTACTGTTTCTGCACTCAGGAGTACATAAACTTGAGTACATATTCTGTATGGGCATATCAAGGTTGTGAGAATAGCGTTAAAGACGCAGATCAAGTTGGAGGATGTTTGGGGGTTAAAGTAATTAAAACCTCTACCGTTAATACGTTTGCAAACTGTCTTACTTTAATTCTGGTTTCTTTTTGCTTCTCTTTTCATTTTTTTCGACTCATTTTCTACTTATGCATACTAAACCGAGCGGGGTTGAGCTGAGATTCATAATATCTAAATTACTCGTTTTTTAATTGCAAACATAAAAACATCTTTGGTACGGCAGCCAAAAAAATAATGACAATAATGGTATCGTAAACAGTTAGTTGAGATAGAGTCTGCAAGTACTGTGCAATTATCATACGATGTCGTTTTAAAATTTGAGAAGAGCTCTGGTTTGTAAATTGTAAGAGGAGTGTTACCAGATATTTTTACTAGCAAGCGAATGATAGCCTGATGACTCAAAGATCCTATAAAAGGAAAGAATCTTGGAATCATTTTTATAAAATATTTGAATAATATTTTTATTGAACATAAGAACGAAATACAAAAAGAAGATTAATGTGAGGTTTTTTTTATTGTTTTTAGAACAAGGTATTTTAGAAAAAGGCAAATAATCCAATAAAGTATTTTTCTTCTTGTGAATTGATGTACTCCATTATGGGATAAATAGTCCTGCGAATGAAAAGGCATTCTGAGTTAGAATAGACTCTAAAGATCAATATAATATACGCTTCAACAAGTAACACCTTTAATGTACTTCTAGTGAATGCATTGGTTTTCATTTTTATTAAAAATGAAAAATAAAAATACTTAAATGGGTCAGAAATTCGGCACACGAAAGCTCTCTTGGTATTTGTTAGATTCAAAAACACATTATTTTAAAATTTTTTTAATTTTTTACGCATATTCTTAACCATTCATTAATTTTCTTTCAAGAAAGAAACTAAAATTCTTATTACCTAATTTAACTTTTAGTTTACCGTGAGCTAAGGCATTTTGAAGCAATGCGGCCTGTGCACTTTAAAGTTTGGTTAGCCCAGCTCTGAAGGACGCGAAGCATCTTCAAAAGTAGGTTGCCAGGTTTTGCAAACAAACACTGCATTTGTTATTTTCCCAGCGCTCCCAGCAATTGAATCGTTATGCGCCAAATTCAACAGACAGCGGCTGTTTTTAGGATGATATTGTTTTTTACTTACATAAAATTTAAAAGTTTTTTCACCAACGAATCCTTAATCTTTTTTATTTTTCAGAACTGAAAACCATTTCATCTATTAAATGTTTTTTTATAACTCCCATAGCTTTAGCAGCAAACGTGCATTATTCGGAAGCATATATATAATTTTTAATTTGCAGTATCTATCGCGAGAAATGATGCGCAACGTTGCTACGGTGTTCTTTCCACTACTGCTACTCTTGATGTTAATTTTTACACCACACACGCAGCAGTCCGGCCCGTTCCGGCGTGGTGATCGTGCCAACAGGCACGTCCAGCAGGACTCTGTCGCGCACGAGACGCGGCCCGAGTTTTGGGCGCAACTGATCGCGTACATCGACTGTCGGCACGTGGTGCTGCTGGATAGCTTCGGCTTTTTCGGTACGTTAGTAAGCGTCATCGTCACCAGGGACCATAAAGTTTGCTAATGATAAATGCCATTTCAATCGGCCGTTGTGGGAAGGAGGACGGGTTCGAGGGAGCGTTTGCACAGCGGCAGAGCATTATAAATGACTCGTTGCTATCTTCATTTCGCACCTCACCAGCCAATCGACCAGTGCTTGCGAAGCGGCTATTTGCTCGACTGACCGCCGCCGGTGTACGGGTGTCCGTCCAGCGACAGTTGCGAGCTGTGTCAAAGCTTCCACCGGTGACACACCGGCTGGCGATTATCGTGCCGATCGTAATGAAGCCATCAAAAGCGCTCGCCGTTGAGCTGGATACATTTATCGCACAGGTACGGTACCCTGTCTATGTTTGCACCGAATTAATGGTTTTCCCCGGCACGTACACTCCACATGGGCGGGAGGAATTAATCTTCTGTTTGCCTTTTCCACCGTTTCCCCATCTGCTACGCCTCTGCCACACATTCCTAGATCAAACTGGAGCCAAACTTTGTCGAGTTCTATCTGTGGATGTTTGTGTTTCAATCCGCGCACAAGAAGAATGTTTGGCGTGCCCTTCATCAGCTACCGATACGAGCGGACTCACACGTGTACTGTGGGATCGTGGGCAACAGTGCGGCCGTTCCCTTCGTCAAACGCATTCACCTTGAGCGGAAGATGATGCCAACGGATCGGTTTGTGCGGCGCATGCAAATGTTGCCGCCTCACCACCCGGAAGCGGCGAATCGAACTTCGGCAATACTTACACTGCCCGGACCGAGCGTTACCGGACGGGTGGCGGTGTGGCAGCTGTATCGCCTGCAAACGCACCGGAAAACGATCGATGTTGCGGTGGAGCTGCTCGGTAGGTATTCGGGCTCGACGCGTAAAAATCTCACCGGGAGCTTGTTGGATAGGATGGGCTTAAAGTTGTGAGAGAAACGTCGAAAAATCTCGCGAGACTGCATCACTGCGTGCCTAATCCGGGCAGGGAATTACTGTAGCTGCGTAGCCAACTTGCATGAAGGTGAGCCCGGTGGACCAAACCAATTGTCGTTTCTTTTTGGACCGACCGTTTTATAGCTTTGTCGTATGTATGCGCTAGACACGCAGACATTGGCAGGGCTAAAAATAGGAACAACAACGCGGAGTTGCCTTGTAGCATGGGCGTAGGTTTTGTAACATCTTTATGACGCGGAAGATTCACCATCAACAATGCCCACACTATTATATTTTGTTTTCAGCGGCAGGGCCTGCCATTTGTTTACGGCCGGGTCGAAACGAGTTAAGTTTCAACAGTGTTTAGGAATGTGAAGCCCGTCGTTGAAGCCCTGCATCAAACTCGGATGGTTTTTATCGCCATCAGTGTCCTGTGTTTAAACCAGTAGTGAGCATCTCATTAGATGTAGTAACTGATGTGTCTGACGTAATAGTCGGTACGAACTGCAGCTACGCTCCAAAAAATGAGGTCCCGCTCACATCTCTCGCAAAGTCAAGCCGCTGCTCGTAATGGATGCGCATACTCTCCCGCACATTGCACTTAGATCGTATTGACGAGATGTTTGTAGGGTGGAGGTGGGATTTTTTTACTCGCCAATGCCTCAACGAACGACCGCATCGTTGGCCGGTGAAGCGAAATGGGAGCCTAGCCCGCGACCCACTGAACTCTTGCCGCGGTCTTGAGCAGCAAAGTTCAACAAAGGACAATCGCACGTTGCCTGTGGCTAAAAGCCGTTTTTACGCGTCGCTGTTCTCCAAACCGCCATTGCACAATCGACCACGCTAATGGTGTACTGCGGTGTGTACACGTTCCGCCATACCCCTCTTGGCTGGAGGTTGTAGAGTGAAGAGATTCTGCGCCACGGCACGGCAGCCATCTTCCAGCCGCAGTGACTTCGTGGTATGAATGATTGGGAGCCTGGGAGTTGCCTGCAGTGTATGACTCGTAAAACTTTCGCTGGCGGTGTGTGGTTTTAGCGTTAGGATAGGTTAACCATGCCTGTACTCGACATTCATTTTCGGCCATAACTCAACCGAGCGTTAGAGCAAATACACACTCTCTTTCGTCGTATTGTGGCGTTGCGCAAGTGAAGTACGGGTGTGTCCTACTCTTGGTGACACCATTCGAACGTTTGATGACCTCTGGGCGCCAGCAGGCACCAAGCGTTTCGGCGTAGGGCGTAATTACAGGGTTGGAAGTAAAATGTGATCTGATTGATGATAGTCATACTACGAACGATGACCATAACGCAGGATCGTTTATTTACAGAGACGAACGAAACGGGACAAATGGTGCTGTATCGTGGGCTAACACCTGAGCAACGGAACGACTTCTTCGGGCAGGTAGATCTCTCGGTCATGGTGTACACTAGCGGGGCCCGGCACATCAACGCGACCTACGTTGCCCAAACCGTGCCACTATTTCGCAATGCAAGGTGAGCCGGTCCCGGTGCATCGCTGCAATTTGTTGTGCTGTAGTGAAGGTGCTAAATAATCGGTTTATCGGTGACTGCACTATCCCTTCCAGCAATCGCGTCGGGAGGTACCGGATTGGACAGGGTAGGAAAAAAGTGGATCTACACATGCAGTTAATCACAACCAACCATTTCAACAAGCGTTTGCAAGGCTGGTTCGCTTACTCTTTACCCCTGTTCCACGAGCAGTAAGTTGAGTTGGGAGTGTTTAGAATTGGAAGCGTTACACTTTGTTGACTTGATCACTTCTCCTATCCCGCAGCCTGTCCATGTACATCCACCTATCGGGCCAGAGCTATCATGAGCGATCTTGGGACATTCTAATATTTGTATTGTTGCCGCTTCTATCATTGAATTTGCTGCTAATTCTTTTCTTGTGGCTGTCGTTCAAAGTGGGTAGCTTGCGGCGAGAAAGTCACCCCAACTGCCGGACCATTTCTCTCATCGATGCCGTAATCTGGATGATTGGCGTAACATCGCAGCAGGGCAGCATTATCCGTCCGGTTTCGTGGTCCAGCAGGATCGTCGTCCTGGTAGCGCTGTACCTGTCCTTAATCTTATACTGCACATACCTGACGATGATCGCCTCCCAGCTATCGGTGGACGTGGATGTGGATCTTGATCTGAGGAAGCTACTTTTGGATAACCAGTACCAAATCGGTTTCGTCGGCAACATTACGAAAGAACCGATTGTGCAGGTACGGATGCGGGGACACACCGATAATAATGCGAGTAACCGGTTTAATCGTAAAATTTCTGTGCAGGAAATGAATAGCCTGCACGGGCTTCGTGCTAGCCAGGTTGAAGGTTAAAATCATTTAGTATGGGAAGCGATAAAAGTTTTCCACAACACATTTCGTCTTTTGGGATTTTAGCTATTGGTGGATCAATTCAAACGAGCTGACAGATTTTACGATTCAACGGTTCGTTCAATGAAACACAGAAGCCTTAAAACAAATTCTAACACAGTCGGAGTGGGATACTTGTTTAAGGTCATTAGAATCCCAGGATGTTAGATAGTATGAAACTTTTAATGTCAGCTAAAGCGACCAAACCTTGGGTGAGTTGGTGGAATTGATTTTACCTCAGTACCGGCTCTTTAATAGCTTGTTTGTCCGACCTTTAACAGTGCTGGCTTTTTAACAGGTTGCTTGTCCGACAACAATAGATGTCCTATAATTTTTTTTTGTCATACTGTTAGTTGTTGTGATAGCCATTGCAGTATATTGTCCATATTTTGTCTTGTTGAATACCTAACTTTTATAACATTACTGGCAGATGTTCAATACAAAAAAATAATAATAATATAAATATAAAATATCATGAATATGATGAATAATGATATAATATAAATACTTCAAGTCATCTCCTTGAATGAGATATGCAATGTTTTTTTTTATTTAGTAGAGACGGCCAATACGGCCTTGTTGGATATGCAATGATATTAACTTTAAAATTTTTTAACAAAAATAATCACAGAGTTTTTATTTTTAAACTGTTATGTTTGTATGTTTGTATTTTTAAACTGTAATGTTTGTAAAACTGTTTACCTTCATGAGTTATTTGTTTGATCATACTGCGATCATTCGATAATTAGAAATATCTGTCTGTATAATCAAATGTTTCATTAAAATGAAAACATATTTGCTCGTCTCCTTTGTAAATTGAGATCTTTTGTTTCAATCAAAGGCATCACTACGAACGTACGGTCAATCAAGATATGTTCGTTTTATAAACTCCCCAGGTGTAGACCATTTTTACCACTTTTTGCCTCACACACCATAAAACTGGTACGATTCAGATGACCAAGTGACCGTGTCTTGTCAAGCGTTCATGGTTAACTGATTTTTTGCATCGTACCTTCGATTTACACTTGAGCGAATTCGTCAAAACGGAACACCCGTTCAATGGGTGCACAAGCAACCGTTTCATTCAGTTGGAGGTACCAAACAGCAGTGTGGAGGAAAACGTTTATCTATAGGCTAGGTTGTTTAATGGGTTGAACTTCTCTATGACATCTTTCTGTTTAGAAACGGTACGATCCGGTAATGAATGAGATTATGCAACGAATGCAACGGAACATTTCACTGTACTCGCACTCCTACGACCATGGATTGCAGCGTGTACTTACCACGAAGTATGCACTCATTGGGAATTCGGGCAGCGTTCGAAATTCCTTGAAACATCTTAATCAGGAAGACAACTGTAACGTACGTATTGTGTAAATGGTTGAACGATTTTCTCAATAGCCAAACTTATAAACGTTCCACCGGCAGATCACCGAAATAGAGTTGAAAGGAATTGAGCAGATGGTGACACTACAAATGCCTTCTTTCTACGCGTACCGTAAGATGATCAACTACGAGTAAGTCGCTCAGTGCAGTTATGAGTGTGCGGGAAGCATAGTTCTAACTTATTCGTTCACAGGATTCTCCGTTACTATTCGAATGGAATTACTCATCGTATTGTGGAAGACATCATTCCTGAACGGAAGAAATGTGTTCAAAGAAAACAGTTCTACCCAATTTCGATGAGGAATTTGATCGTTCAACTACACTTGTTTACAGTAGGAATTACATTGTCTGGCGCTATGTTGGGTTTAGAATTGTTATACTATCACTTACAAAAGCTTATCAACTTCAACAAAGCACACAGCATTAAGATTTCGCAAACAAAGCCATATTCTAAATATTCAGCAGTAAATCTTATTAAGTGAAGCATAATGAAATCAATTAGCTTTTTCTAAAACGAACGGACAGATATTAAATTCAAATAGAAAACCTCAAGACTAGTGTACACGCTGCGCAATTCGCTAACATAATACAGATTTACACTAGCGCTCTCTGGCTGCGGTTGGCAGAAGCTGTCAAAAACAATTTCAGCTCAAGCATCCTTTGTATTATTTAACGAATGTTAAATACAATAGTATAGTATATACTTGATCTATTTCACAGCTTTTTGCAAAGTTATTTTGAGTGAAAAATAAAGAGAAATAACACTTTAATGGAGGGACAGATGTCAGACGCCATCAGGAAACGGTAGTGTGGACTGCGATTACGTTGACCATCTACGCCCCGGGTGGTTTTATATGAGTTTCGCCCATGAGATAGCTGAATTTTCCCTGCAATTGTTTTATTTATTATGTTTTAAATTGACGCAATTTTTTGAATATCGCAAATGCAGAATAAGTTTTAGGTTTTAGATCTTTAAAGTTCAGGTTGCCTTGCTCGAGAATCTATTTACTTAGCAACACGTTATCTTGGAGGAGGAAATTTAATTAATCTTTTTCAAACTATTCACGTTCGTTGCGCCACGCGGATTTTTACTATTTTATACTGTTATTGAAGTTTTTATTCAAAATGCTCAGACCGCTTAGCAAATAATCTTGCTGTAAACGATGGATTCAAGGAAAATGTTAACGGATCAAAAGTATTTAGCTGAAGGTTGAAAGCTTGAAAAAAAAGCTTGCTTTGGAGGGAACCCTATTTAAGCTTGTTACAAGTTATTTCATTTTTTTGGCAAAACTAGGTTGACATAATTTACTTTTACTTTTTTTTATTGTTTAAAGTTTTTAAAATTGCATTCTAATTTGGATGCATTAACAAATTCAGGCTCACAACGTACTAATATAAGTTAAAAAAGCTCGTATTTTTTCCAAACTTTTGTTTTTTAATTTGACACATTTTTTTTTCATTTTGTATTAAAAAGCATATCAAGTACATGTTTACAGTGACTCGTTTGCTATTGGAGTTTGAGAGCATACATCTAAAACATTTTCATTTTGTGTAATTTTTAGGAACATTGAAATGAAATGAACAAAAATGAAAGGATTGTTACGAATTCACTGACTAAACATTGTCTAAATGGACATTGACTTACTAAACAAATATAAAAACTCCTATTGTAGTGTAATAAAACTGAGAATACACTTGATTATTATGCTTAAAGAAGTAATTTCAAACAAAAATGAAAGAAAAAACAAATAGAAATATTTTTTTAACCGTTTTTAACATTCCGTATGATTTGCCGGCAGCACAGCATTAACTCCACGAGATTCTTGTTCACCGTAGTGGGAATTCTATAGCAGATGTCCACTTTCGTGGTCTTCAGTTTCTTATCCTTTTTTTCCTCCTTCTGTTCAACTGATGCTTGATCTCCCACCATAAATGAGATGTGGGGTGGGTGAAATGGAATATGTAGAACAAACGACCATACTTAATCTAAACTTAGGGTTGACACCAAAATAAAGCAAATAAGTGTTCAAGTCTAGCAGGACAGTTCGATTTGGTTTATTTTATTTCACAACTATAAAGTCACACCCAAAAATTGCATCTATCGTTTGTCCGTCCGACACCGTCCGATTTCGGCCAGTCTCTGCCGTCTGCGATTGATCTACGTTCCTTTTCTTCGATCCGCAACTCGCAGTGCCCGTGTTGCATCCGCAGCGGTTTTTCATTAAAAGCGTTGTGCCGCACGTGGCTCGAGCGCAATCAACCACTAAAAGACTTTATCGTATGGCAACGGGGGTATCCAAAGAGGCGCGTGAGAGAGGGGCAATAAATTATTTATAAACTGACCGTTTTTCCGGTTGAGACTGGTGAAAGACGCCGGTGTTTGAGACAAGCTTAACAACTAACGTAGTGGCCATCGGCCCCAGTACTGATGCATCCCTTCCGTCCCACCTGGATCCCACCGTAACTAGTGTGCTGGAGTGCTTAGTGCAGTCGCTCATTTTGGAGGTAGTGTTCGCGCTTCAGATTGCACATATCCTCGGCGCCGGCCTGCTTCAAACATTCGACAATCGGTTTGCCACTGTCCACTGCCATGGTGAGACCTCGCTTAACTGCCTCGGTGGTCATGGTTTGCAGCTTGGTCGCCTGCCCGACGGCGGCACAGATGCGAATGAACGCTGTGGTGCAGCCAGATCCTGAAAGAAAAGAGCGAGAAGCTAGGGTCAAGAACGATTCAGCGGGAAAGGCAGAAGGTGCATTTGCAGTGTACCGTAGTTGCCGAACTCGCCACTCTGATAGTCGAACGGCAGCAGATAGTGGTACTGTGGCCAGTAGCTCTTCGTCACCAGGAACACCATGTTCGAGTCCGACTGCTTGTGGCTTTTGTCTAGACCCCAGACAAAGTGAGCCGAATTGATTAGCCAGGCAACGTTGAGCACAATCAGGTAGCGCAGCGAGAACGCCACAAAGATGGCCGCCTGCACGGTGTCGCCCCAGTATTCGAGCGGTGCATTGATTGGCAGCAGTACGAACAGCACCAGATACATCAGCCAGTAGAAGCGCCGCTGGAACATAACGATGCTGTCCGCTTCGATGTCGCTCATGTCGACCGCTTCCAGCAGCTCCTCCTGCCGCGGGCTCAGCTTGCGTATGTTTGCAAACACCTGGGCGTGCAGGAAGTTCTTGTCGCTGTAGTAAGGATCGTCGACGGTGCGGAACTTTTCGTGGTGCAGCCGGTGCATGCGCACCCAATCGTAGATTGAGCCCTGTGAAGGATGGAAGGATACCGATGAGTCTCCGATGCATCTCCAAAGAAAAGGTACGCTTGAGCTTTGGCCGAAGCTTTCGCGCCCATTTGCGAAGCTTTCCGAGTCGAGCAGTCGAGCAGTCGAGCAGTTGAAGCGTTTACGCACCTGTCCGGCAAGCGTTTGGAAGATCATCAGCGTGAAGCGGAGCAGTGGGGTGGCTTCGTACGTTCTATGCGCCCATAGACGGTGGGCCCCGGCTGTGACACCCAAAATACCGAATAATGTGAGCAAGAAGGCTGAAAAGACGAACGAAGACGAACGTTGGAGGAACCAAAGCTACATCTCTTTCTGGCTTTTTCTGGCCCAAACACTTACTGAAGACACACGTTAACAGGGAGGTGTGAGAAAATAAAACAAACGCTCCGTACACGCCGAGAATGTTCAGATGGATGTAGAACAGGACCGACGGCCAGCTGGCCTCTCGCTTCGTATCCCTAGAGGAGGAGGAACTGGTTCCGGTGGGCTGTGTTTGGTCGGGTCGGCGGGTCGTGCCGGTGCCGCTTGGCTGCTGTGCCTTAGTGTGCTCCGGGTTCGCATTTGGGGCAAAGTTTTCATTATGGTCGGCCATTGTTTTGTTCCTTTTCCTTCTCCTTGCTTGGATCAACTGCCACTAAAAGCGAGTGGGTACTCCTGCCGGCTTTTTTTTTTATTGTATTTGATTTCTGTAAGAAGAAAGACTCACATGGTATTGTTATCTGCGCGATGGAAGCTTATTATTTAACATGCTTGTCAATTGCAGCTGGAATGGTTTACAGTGGCTCAACTCGCAACCATGAAAGGGGAAATAAATCATTACACCATCGCTGCCAGCACGCGTACAGTTATGGATCGTGAAGTTTTACAACTGCCCTGGATGCCTCAATGCCTTACGCTCCAAAACATCGTCTGTGTACGGGTGATGATGATGGCGACGATGACGAGACTTGGACTGGCTCAAGCGAAGGTCACTTGGATGTTACAGCAATTGAGTACCGAGAGTTTCGCTTTAGTTTTTTTTGCAATCTCAATCTCCCGATAAGTTGTAAATTTTTTGTCCTTTCACTTTTGTGTCCTTCAGCTGTGTGTGGCCGTGATAAGGAGATGGATGCAGTGCAGAAAGAAGTACAACGATCCCTACACCGTCCATCGGGCAGTGAGCGGTGGGCAATTGCCATCCATCTTGCAGTGAGGGACACACAATGACCTCACGGGACATCTTAGCGGGAAGGACACACTCACGCACACGGTCCAATGAGGTTGACGCTTTAGAACTTTGTCGTAGTAGTATTTTTAATGCAAGACGTTAAAATGAAACGATTTTGTTCGTAATGAAACGCTCCCGTTTTCGTGGTCATCGTCAGTGCCAACGGAAGGCTAAAGGTTAATCGTATGTAAAGCCAAACCCCAAAGCGTACATTTGCACGATGGTCGCCAAGAACCGTCACAACCAAGCTAGTAAACGGTGTGAACTGGTGCTTAAATCGTACTTGAACTTGCGCCATGGCCAGCAAAAACTTCATTAAATATGTAATCAGGCAATTCCGCGGGGTAAGTATATGCGCCTCAACGTTCAATGGCTCGGATTTCGTTAAGCAATGCGGAAAAAAATGATCGAATCGTTACATCCAATTAACACACTATCAGCTGTGTGTGTGTTCCGGTTGGAAAAATAGGTGGAGCGGAAAGGCATTTGTTGCGTCTACCTCGCGATCATTGATAGCGTTCTGGTCGCCAATATGCACACGTGGATGGTGCGATTTTGACTGACGCGCCGTTTACCGGTACCGGTTATACTGGTTTGAACGAATATATTAGGATGGACAAGGATGAGTCGCGGCAGTTTGTTTTTTTTTTCTTTAGCTGCTGTTGGTGTTAGTCTTAGGCGTACGTGAGAACCCTTCTCCGCATTTATGCTCGGAATGGTTCGTTGACATTCGGCGTGACGTCGGCGACGTCATCGTTTGCATAATTTCATGCACAGCGAAATAGCGCAATAAAACTTTGCCGCCAAAGCAGAAGGTCAGTGACAAAGCTCCACATCGTACGATCATCGAACGCACGTGCTTTGATCGAATACAAAATCTCAAGGGTTAATTGTTCAATAGAACAAACATCAAATCTCACTGCACTATTGACCGTAATTAGAATTGTAATGAAAGCACGCACACCCTCACCCATGTGCTGTGACCATGGGCTTAATTGACCTTCTCCCTCACTAGCTTCTTCCCCCTCTATCCCTGAACGCCTTCTGCCAGTCATGGCGCGAGTGGGAATACGCAACGGGCACGATGAATTGTTAACGATTTTCCCGACCTCCAAGCGGCCGGGGAGGAAAATGATAGTCCCACACGCGTTTGTACTACTCGATCATGCTACAATAACAAGCTGTCGGGGATGGTATACACCGAACAAAACGGTGTACAAAGTTGCTGTTTTTTTGCCGACCGACTTACTAAATTTGATACCGAAATCTGGTGATGCAATGCACCTTACTGGTTGTAATTGCTCTCTCATTACCGGTCGGCTTGTCCAAGTGTTTAGTCTACGAAACATTAAACGGGTACCGCCAGCGGGGTTTTACTTTAATAGGTGCTTCAGTTTTAGTCGTAAAATATATATCATACAATGACCTTCTTCTGGAGTAGTCGCTTGTAACATACAGGACTCCAAGGCTAGACGTTATACACCGGTTTAGAGAATCAGTTGTCCCCCAAAAATTAGGACAGCCGGTATGACCAAGTATTTAAAACACTTAGGTGCAACCACATACAGTTGTTTTTTGTGGGGAGGTAAGGAACAACATGTTACGGAAAGGAAGCGAGACGCATGGGGCGTGGAGTGGGGAATAAGCGAAACACTAAATCCTGTGTGTGTGCTAGCCTTGAAATGCTGTGACACTTAAGAAGCGGAGATCATTATACTAGCCGCTAGCCACTTGCTTGACCCACGAACCCCCTCGCCGCCGCTTTGATAAGCAGCTTGATTAGTGCGTCGTGCTTCATCGTGTCGCAGCTTGGCTTGGCATTTCGTTGTAGTCCGTCTAGTTCCTGTTTTGTGTTTGCAGCACCTCCAATTAGGTGGTGGAAATGGATGTAGATTTAGCTGCATGGCCATTAGATCACTGGGTCGTCACATATGCCTGAGTATTTGTTTTACCTTCGAAACTGTTTCGTGCGAGAGAAAACTGAGCTTGGAAGGCGAAAATGTATTGCTAAAACAATCATATTAATTATCGGGGCAGGCAGATTTATGGGAGCAAGGATGCAAGTCACGCCACAAAGTGTGAAGATCTTCATCAAACATATGTTACGCGTTCGCACCCACAAGCGGGTATGTTACGATCTCGAAGTGTTACTGAAACGCGTTACAATTCAGTGAAAATGACACTGGGATGTAAATCACAACCGCGAACCAGTCTGTGAACTGCCATTGAGACGAAGGAGATTAAACCCATTGTCCTTCCTTATTGCACGAACACACACACATAAAAACACATACACACACGCTCTAATCTAAACAAAAAAGCACACATACACATTTGCATATCGTCACAAACAATTTGGGTTGCGTTTCCTTTGCCAAAAAAACACATTCGATCGGTCCTTCCTTCCTTACGAAAAATGTAAATTCACTCACATGAACACAGCGGTTGGCGGGTGACGGAGTTGTCTAGCACTATCGCTTCCTTGTGTCACCAAACGGTGGCACCACGGTTAGGTCTATGCGTTTGTTTCCCTCTCGTTTATGTTCCCACACGATGCGGCACTGCGTTTATCCGCTAAACGCCTCCAGTTTTTCTAGAGACAGATGACGATCACGAAATGATATTCTACGAATTCCATCCGCGGTTCGTCGTCTGTGCAGCGTGCGAGTCACCGTTGCTCCTGTGCTGAGCCAGACCACCCTGGACAGCGGCGAGGGATTGCGCACATGCGCCTGCGTACCGTAGAAAGGGAACGACGGAAACTCCCCGTTTGACAACCGGCCGGAAAACCGCAGCTCGTAAGAGATGTTGACTCGGACCAGGGCGAACGCGCACACCGAGAGCTCCGTACGGGTCGAGTGCTCGATAGCGAATAACCGTCGACGGTGGTGTGATCGTTGGATTATGGCGAGCGAACCACACGGTTCAGGGGTGTCGACAGCCCCTCGATGAGGTGCGGGTAGGCGAGGGGAACAGAGCGGGACGGAGTGTCGGTAGGTAGAAGAGCAGGGGGGCCAAGGTTGCCCTTTCGTTTCCTTTTCGATAGGGAACAGTTTTGCATAGTTCTGTAGGAAAGAGACGTCGAAACTATATCAGCAAGGGCATAAAAAAGAAGGTTCAAAGAGTGAAGAAACATTTCTGTTTTTGTGTGACTAATTAAATAATTATATTTTAAGATTTTTCTAGAATTTCAGAGTCTTTGGTTGTGTCCATCAGGGTTATGTTATTGTTTCGTCTCTACTATGTTAGCTCGGCAATTATAGCTTAATATATCTGATACAAATACAAACCCATTCAATCAAATGAGGGTGCAAAGTTTCTTTGTATTAAAACAGCTAATAATTTGGCTATGTGTATTTTACATTTAAATATATCTAAAAATATAATTTAACAAGATTATGTAGTTTGCCTTTTTCAGGATTCCTTTGCTTTATTTAGATATTTCTGGCCAAGCGCTTTCAAAATAACAAGGTAAGTTTTCTAGACGCACAAGGTTATAAAACGGGTCATTAAATGTGATATGTGTGCTTCAGTAAGCTCCAGTTTCAAAATTAAACCACTATTTTGAATATTCCTTCACGCATGCGGCTCGTTCACCGGTACACCGGTGGCGTTATCGATTGACTCGGAAAACTTGACCTCCAAGACCTGGCACCGTTGGTTTGAACGTTCCATCAGTTCCAAAAAGCTTTACGCACTGTCCATAGCACTACCTAGTCACACGTACGTATTTCATATTATATTTCGAAGCAATGCGTTCCTTTCCGGCCGAACCGTAACCGTCGTGTTGTGTCACTCCGACAGCGCTTTCCAGAACCGAACCGAGAACGCCGATCGAACGGCAGCGAGGAATTCAAACTCTGAACAATTTTATGTAATCAAATGTAAATATTATTCTCATTGCAACCACCAACCAGTAGCCCCTCCGCTGTACGAGTTGAAACCACACAAGTAGAAATCGATGCGCATTTAAGCTGAAATGCATCCAATGGATGGGATCTGATCTCGGGGAATAACCACGGTTAAGGCACGATGGGTTCAGCGAAGCAACAATTGCACTCCGGGAGCACTAAAACGTGAGATGAACGACGCGCTTGAAAATTCCCGGTAACACCGGAAGAGAAAGTACGCTGCGGGTGGGTGACACCGTGTAGGGACGCTGTAGACAGGTTACTGTCCGACCTTGCAGTTGCATTGAGCAAAGAATGACTGCAGCACCAACTGTAATGTGTTGTGCTGATCTAGCCGTCCGCAGCCAGATGGGGAATACGAATCACTGCAGTCCACTCACCCGATCGATGTAAGCCTCCACAATATGCCAGTAAGTTCCGACGTAGATGTTGATGTCGCATTAGCGATAGTGTACAGGCAGAGCGAGCCGACGGACGGACATGCGAGCGACTTCAGTCCCCACGTTAAACAAGATCGTGGTTTCAAGTTCAAAACCAACGTTATTCGACGTGTATTTCTTCGAGGACGATCTGTGCGTAGTACGAACGATAATCTCGCTCGTAGTAGTAGTTTCGCTTTGGCACAGCCATTGCCTTTCCACTGCGTTGGTGAGTGTGTCTGCTGCCGCTTGTTTATGTAGTGTTTCGTTTTATTTTACCATATTTGATAAAACCAGACTGGTCGCGGGCAGTAAAATTTGGCAGGTGAGCTTAAATATTACACCGGACCGAGGACAGCAGCACGCACGATCGCGCTCATGTTGCATTGTGACGTGAAACCTTTTTTGTTGTTTGTGCTATTTTAAGCACACTGTCGGGCTGTTACAATGCTCGACGCTTCGCATGGAGCATCATGGTAAAAATAAATGAATTTACATAATTTGTTTAATGATTTACTATTTTGATTCAGCTTTTGTTAAAAACAAATAATTTAACTTTCTCTGTAAATTGTCGACAGAGACCGGTGTGTCACCTTGAACGCATACCGGATGGCTTATGCCTGTTTTATTCATTGCTCGTCACGATTAGTTGAATTTAAATGCTTTTGTACAAGTTAGCGATATTGCTGATATTTCAATTGAAAATCTTTAGCCTACCTGGACTTTGATAATTGAATTGGATAATGATTCCTTTACTTACGAAACAAAACATTTCCAAACATTGTGTACGAATTGAAGGCAGAAACTGGATTTATTTACTAAATTAATTGCTTATTGTGTAGAAGCAGCATTTTAGCACAGAGCCCATCGCAGCTGATTGTATAGTTAACTTTTGCTGCGCGAAACATTTTCTCTCCACATTGCGTCCAGAGGAACCCTTCCACTACGATTGATATGCCAATCAGCATTGCGTTCTTACGATTGCATCCTCGTCCTCCTTTGGTATGTCCCGATCGCCGTAGCCCCACACGGCATCCTGATGGGCGTATTCGTCCGTTAGAAAGCGCGTTCCATCGCCACACTTGGCTGCCCGGCGGGCTACCACTTCCGGTGGCACTGATTTACCTACGTTTAGTGAAACAAAAAACTCAGTAAATTTAAATGATCCATTCTTTTCGAAAATTTCCACTTACGATCGTACGCCCAGCCGAGCCGGGCAAAACAATCGATGAAGCCGGTGGTCACGTTGAACACGTAGCTGCCCAGCTCGCTCGTTTTGTAGTCCCACGGAAACACGTGGTGATAGTTATGCCAGCCCTCGCCCATGGCCGCTATCGCCACGGCCATATTTTCCACCGGGCTGATGCTCTTATCGTACGGTTTGTTGCCAAACATGTGCGCCACACTGTTGACGAAGAATGCAATGTTGAGCGTGGTGGTGAAGCGTAGCGTGAAGCACACCCAGAACGCAACGGCAAGCTGCTCGTTCCAGCAGTACCAAGGTACCAGCACGGGCAGGCCGATCACGAGCAGCGCAAACAGTGGAACGTAGAAGCGCCGCTGCAGCATAACGATCGGGTCCGCCTCGAGATCGCTCATGTCGATGATTTTCCGTTTCGCGACGACCTCGGGATGCGGGGTCAGAAAGACCCACCCGACGTGGGCGAAGAAAAAGCCGCGCTTGGCGTTGTGCGGATCCGCATCGGTTTCCGAGTACTTGTGGTGCACCCGGTGATCGTGTGCCCACGTGTACGCGTCGCGCTGAAAGGAAACGTAACGGAAGCGTGCTGTTTGAATTTGTGCTACGTTGCATTGCATACCTTTAGGCGCCATTTGGCACGATAAAACGAAGCGTTGGTGAACGATCCATCCTACCTGTCCACACATCGTGAATAGAAACATCAACAGCAGTCTCAGCGGCCAACGGGCTTTGTACGATTTGTGTGACCACAGCCTATGGGCACCGGCCGTTATACCTATCCCGGTGGCCCACACCAATCCGATGGCTGTAAACAAACAAACAAACAAACAAGCGGTTAGCCGGTTAGTGGTTCAAAACAATTGGTTCAAGGTGAAGCAACACATCATTAGCGACTGGGTAACACTTACTCCATAAATATGTGTAGAACCGTGCCCGGAATGTGACCAAATAGTAAAGCCCAACCAGGAAGCCAACGTGCACGAACAGTTGGGCGAAAAAGTCCGGCCACCGTATGCGGGCCCGGAAGGGTGCCGGGTGCGCCGTACCCTGATCACAGTGATTGCTACTACTACTACTACTAATATTTGCGCTTTGGCTTGTCTCGTTGTTGTTCGGATCGTTGACTGTGTCCTGCGGGCGTCCCTTCCTTTGCCAAACCGCGCTCGGGACCGTGTTTGCAGTGGGAAGCACGGCCTCAGTGTTCGAGCCGGTGTCTGCCACTACACTGTCCGACACATTGGGTGCCATTTTTCTTGCCACAAAAAGTACTTCCGCTTCGTCCTGTTGATGATCACTGGCAGCAGCTAATGTTGCTCCGCACCATTACCTGCGGGAAAACAAATTAAAGGACGGGGTAAAAAAAGGGAAAGTAAATATTGCGCGTGGGTTGGGTCATCGCAAACGGCGGTGGGTTTGATGTGCGCGGTACGTTAATTGTACGGCAATGGTTACGGATTCTTATCTACTAGCAGGAGGGCACGCAAGCCTTTCGGTCTATTCCACCAGCACACCATTATGAATGTGGTAACAGAGCGCCAAGCAAAACTCGACCCATCAGGTGGAAAGTGGATAAAATTTTCAGGATTAGATAAATAGAAAATTGATTGATTGGTCAATATTTGAACGGGTTAGAACCGGTGGTACTCGATGGTCGGTAAGATACCATGCGACCAGTACTGCAGTCGTCACCCGGTGTGTGAACGTGAAGGGTAGAGTTGTGAATGTGACTTCGAACATAATTGAGATGGCAGCGCTCGGGAAAGGTATAAGCAGAAGTACCGTAATATTTAACGCTAGCAAACAGACGTAGATGACCATTCCAGCAAGGACTAAGTAGAGCTAGGAAACATGGAACAGAACGGAAATGAATAGCTACTTTGAAATAAATGTACATGGCAGGGAACGGCATCAGATATAAATTATATCACTTTATTAATTGGACCAATTGGCTTGCAAATGAAACTGTATTGGGTGCAGTCCGAATGGATCTTTCACATCAAATTGAAAACTTCCTCAAATTGCCATCCATTTATCCGTTCGCACTTTCGTACCAACTGAACGTATCACTCGGCTCAGTAGTTTCTTCCTTATGTTAAACAGTATGCCGTATTTATGCTCGATGGCGATAAGGGTGCGCCAAAAAAAATGTGTAGTCTTATCGGAAGATGCAGAATTGCTCTGTCAATACCAGTTCTTATTACAAAGCCTACAAACTAAAGCGGTGGGGGGAGGGGGGTAGAAATCATTGAAAAGGCCATCCGCGATAAGGAGCTTCCTGTTAATATTCTCCAGTCACCTGGCATTTGACGTCCATGTAGGTACTTTGACTACAGCGTAAAATTGGTTAAACCTGCAAATTGAAAGACAAACACCACGGGTGAAGCTTGTACAAAAAAAAGGCTACAAAAGATACGAAAACAAAAAACCGAAACGGAGTGCGACTTAAGTATTAGTTTTACGATTAGACGGATCGGTTAAAAGCCAAACACCACCGGTGATGGTGTAAAAAGTGACTCACTGAACCATTGCCCGTACAGTCGTCTATAGGCTTATGAGGCGAGAAAAGATAACTCGAGACAAAAAAAACAACAACTCAATATTATCGCCCATCCAAATGTCTCACTCTGTAAGGTGTGATAAAGAATTGTGTGCACGACGTGCCAGATGGTATTGCTTGTCCACTGTTATCACGCTTGTACAAATTGCCTCCCTAAGGAAGGTTGCAGAAAAAAGCCCATGCCCAATGTCTCCAAACCGCGATAATCCAGTTTTCGTGAGAATGCTTGGTTTTTCGCGGTTAGGCATCCATGACGCTCATAAATCAATGCACGATAACGAAACACAATTGGATCAGGCTAGGAACTCAAATAATGGTCATCGGTCGTGTGCTGGGAAACTGTCAACATGTGATTGACGGTTGCTCATAAAATGCCCATAGCTATTACAACCGTTCCGTTTCGTTCCTTCCAGTGTGCCCGGGTAGGACTGGGGCATCTCAATGGAATCGGACACCTCTTTAGCATGACTCACACTACCGGGCGGCAAAGCACGAGTTTATGACTAGTGTCTGCGAATCAATCGTGACCCTTTCGCCGATGGTCAGTATATTCAGCCCCAGGTGTTTATTAGGTGGCTGTCCAAAGTCTGTGATGCAGTGCGCACACTACACGCGAAGCGAATCATAATGACAAATTTCAACCTAGTCGGGCGGGGAAAGCAGCAGGACGGAAGCGCACGTACGTTTCGATCGATGAAATATGATGTTGCAATCGAAAAATATTAGTTTAGCTCCACGGAGGTTATGGCGGTGCTTCATACAACACGATATCAAAATAATCATTCACTGTGCCGGTTCGGTTCGCAATGTAGTTCGTCACAGACGCACCCAAACATTGGGAATTGGACACGTTGTTGGCGGGTGATCAAATGTTTCATCGCTTCCAATCGGCTCCCAAACCATTTTCCATGCGTCACATGCACATAGAAGGAAGTGTTGACCCGGTTTGAAGTCATTTTTAAATCCATCCAGCCATGCTGCTCCATCAACCACGGCATTGCCATCGTAAAGACAGTTTTCACTTCTTTTTCGTTAACACTCATCGGCAAAATCATCAAGTTGGTGCTTTATTTTTAGCCAAATATTGGACACAACATACGAAACACCCCGGTCCTGGCTGGATATTAACCGGATGGCACATTTGCATTTCGGTACGGCGTGTATGTGGCCCGGCATCGATTGACCTTTGAAATCGAAGCGTCTCGGGCGTGCATGTTCACGCTTCAGCAATGACTTCCTGCAGAATGGGAGAGGGAGGGGGGGGGAGAATCGATCGGATGCGGTTCAATTGGGTAGCCTCATTGACACTAATCAAACTCTATCACGGTACGCGATACTGCAGCACTTGATTAGAAGAAGGTTAGCAGTGAGCAAACCGAAGAGCGAACAATTTCAAATTGAAAGACAAAAATAAGTTTGAAAGTCTAAAAAAATGAAATGGCCACCAAGCCAGTTTGTTCGCTCAAAACACTATGCAAATAGAGGTTTGGATGGTGGTCGCACTGTTGTTGGTTATGTTGGCACATCACAGTACGCACCTTAACCTACCAGCTCAACTATGCCCATTTGTGGGTGTTTAAAAAGTAATGTCCACTTCAAAACCTAGGCAATTAGCAGTCTCCACCTACACACTCACTCTTAGCTGCCACGGTTGCCGCTCTCTGGGCGCGTCCGAAAACTGCTTCGCCGGCTGATGACTACTACCTCCGTCCGCTAACAGATGACGGCATCGACTAGCCCGATCTGTCGGTTCTTTGCGCGGGAACACGACGAAAGTGTATTACCGGTATTGTTGACTGGCCGGGACCGTCTCGCGTACAGTACACACCGACATCGCACAAACACATTCGTTTTATAAAAACCTTCCCGAAGCACCACCTAGCATGCATGGTATCGTAATTCTCTGTTTGAACAACGATTACGCAGGTTAAACAGATGGGAGGTGGGAGAGAGAGCCTTAAAAAACAAACACCGGAATTGCTGTGCACCACAAACATTGTATGAGACACGCTTTCTGGCGGTCTTTTTTTTTTTGGTCGTCTGTTTCCTCTCGTTCTCACACAGTCCCGAGAATTGTTATCTTGTCTCGCCCGTTAATTCTTACGCTCATGCTGGCTTCGCTTTAGCGGGCGCTTTTTCGTGGGATTAAAGCTCGAGCCCAACTGCGAAACTGTCGAACTGTAAAATGAACGAAAAAACAAATAACTCTTTTACTGAACTAAACTAAAAGCAACCCTTTAGTCCCCGGAAATACTAGCCTCCTGCCCGAGGTGGGATACTGCATATCTCATAAACAAACACCGACCGTGGTGTGTTAAGGGTTGCGAAGCTTATCAGACAGGGCGACGATTATCTTTACCGATACTTTACCCCGATCTTGACAACCGGATGGGCTGTCCCGCTATTACAATAATTAGAATCGGTCCCTTATCGCGGTGTTGCAATGAGATGCCATCACACCTTGAGCTCGATTCAGCGGGCTTACTTTCGTTTCATCCATCTGGATCGTGAGCGAATCAATCGATCACTGTTTGAGGGATGAATTTTCGATTCCCAAAATGAATTTCATAACATTACGTATTTTTTGTCGCATTTTATCGAACAGGGTAGATGGTGAAGTTATATATTTGTGGTAAGCAAACGAACACATGTTGCCTTTGGTTCAACTACCAAGCGTCTCCATTGTCCACAGGCTGGACCAAAACAGTTTGCAAAAAACTTTTGTCGCACACACTAATTTTAAGGGTTTTACCTTGAACAATGGAACTACAATTCATACCTCACCAAGCGATAAAGACCTTAACGAAACCAATAGTCCACTACAACACGGTCACACCTTGTCGATAACTTGTTGCACACTGGATGGAGGTGAGTTCAACTGTTCGATAACCAGCCATGGAGTGAACTGCGCTGGTGGGACATTGGACACATTTACTCCATGTGGCACGTTCCGTTCGGCTCTCTCGTTTTCTCTCTATCTCTCTCTCTCTCTCTCCCCCTCTTTCATAATTCCCCATATTCCAGATAGTTTATGTTTTATTTTCATCGCGCAAACAGTCTACTCTGGCAGGGCCGGTCGCGGTGACCAAGATTACAGCGGAATTGGTGGAAAGGCAAAAATACAACACCACACAGGTAGGAGTGACGAATGCGTTTAGTCATTTTCTCACCCCCTGGTTCATCATTACCAGTGATGCGAAAGCTAATGCGAGCTAGCCCACGCATATGCTCTGTGTCCGCTCTCTGTCCGACCCGCTGCGCATGTATTAATCCTCTCTTCCCCACTGCGACTGAAAATGGCTTCAAATTACATGTGAAACAATGTGATTGTTTTTGGTACGCCTCTCTCATCAGTCACCCGAAGAAGCCCGAACTTGAGCTTCCGCCGGGTTGTCCCGAACCGGCAGTCGAAAGTAAAAACACACGAAATGCAAACACAAAAAGCGGTTAAACGTACAGGCGTGCCCACAGGCATGTTCCGAGCGTTTCTGAAACACATCATTAGACGGGCGAACTAGAATCATGACCCGTCTTATGGATCGTTTCGATCGTTTGGAATATTAAAGGGGGTCTGTCCAGATTTATGACATCATCGCTGTTGGTGTATGTGTGGAGTACGGTAGTAGTGGCTGTGTTTTTGGCGTGAGGGGCTTTTGATACACTATTGCCTATTTTGAGTTATATTCTAAGTTCAAATAAATTAGCCTAGCTGCATCTTTCTAGAAGTGCACGGAATGAAAGGTATGGACAGGAATGCTGAGTAGCAATATATTACTATCGAATGTATGCACTGACAATGGGTTACTAATTTCTGCAGTAAAGCTTTAAATTCAATAGCTCGTAAATTGTTCTATCTACAAAAGAATTCATCATTGATAATAGATAAAGACAAAACAAAACAAAAAACAAAACAAACCTTCCCCTTGTATCGTCCCACACCGGCCACATTAGCCGTCGTTTAAGTACTATCGTACGAACCGGACATTTAACCTAGTTTTTTTCTTCGGTTGGACCGGCTAACTCGCTTACATCACCTGCGGTGCAGTTACACATATGGTCAGTTTAAGATCGATAGTAGAATACGAAATGAGTTTTCGGAGAGTTTTCTGTCCCAGTATGTCGGCATAATACGTGCAGCGTGAAAGCACGTGATGATGTTATTGTTTGAATTTTATGTACAGGCGGCTTCGGCTCCTTGGAAACTTTGTCTTTGTCCCATCTTCGGACACGTGATGAAGTTTTGATCGGTTTAAATGTATGTGGTCCGCATACACGGTAGGTGAATGCTTGTGAGCGACATTTATTAGTCATTATTTTGGGCCTCTCCACTATAAAACTTATCGTTGTCGAGTACGTCTAGCCGTCTGACGCACGGGATGCAAACAAGGCCATTCTTACGTGCACGGAGATCGTTTACGGTGACAGTAGGGAAGAAGAATTAGGGATAGGAAACATGTGATGAAAGTCAGAATGTGGGTTCATCCTACAACAAATCATCGATCATCCGTATTAAATGTAATGGAAGCATGGATGGGAACGTGTACAAAGGGGGGAAAGACACACCTACTGACGTACAAAAATGCTTCAGTTCCGATTATTCACTACGTAGGTCCTTTCGGGCAGAAGGGTAAAAAAAAGGACCAGCTTACGACGACGACGGTGGTGGCGGCGGTGGCTGCTGGTTGCCGTCCGGGTTAGGCGGATTGTTGCGAGGCAAGTTGATGCCGGCCTGTTCCATCTGGCGGGCGACATTGTTGAACAGTTCCGGATTTTCGCTGCTCATCTGCATTGCCAAACGGCGGCCAGTCTCCAACAGCGCATCCATGTTGTTCATTCCACCGAGCTGGCCCAAGCTAAAAAAAGGATAAATTTAATTTAATTGAAAGGTAGTTTTTACATGAAAATCACGATCTTACATGTTATGCATGGCCGGGTCGCTCATCATACGAGTAGCCATTTGCACCATGTCCGGGTTGTTGATGACCGAGGCAAAGTCAATGTTAGCCAAGGGATTTGCACCGCCACCGCCTGCAGCAGCGCCAGGATTGCGGGACCGTTCCTCCAGCGACTGTTGCGAAACGCTCAGATTGTTCTTGTAGTCTTGATTATCCGGTTCGAGACGTATCGCGTTCTGGTACGCCGTCACTGCCTGCTTGTGTTCGTTCATCTTCGAGTAGGCAAGCCCAAGCCGGCCCCAAGCCTTGCTATAGTTCGGATCGTGTCTTAGCGCCATCCGACAATCATCGGCGGCACGAACATAATCCCCCAGGCGGCTGTATGCAGCGGCTCGGTTGCAATAAAACACTGGATTCGTACCATCTAGGTTTATAGCCCTGGAAGTGAAGAAAGATAAGGAAATGGTTTAAAATCAAATCTTCCTAAGCATGAAAGCATAGGTCCAGCTCATTTACTTTGTGTACGTATTCAGAGCTTCCTGGTACTTTTCCTCCTTCATCAATCGGTTGCCCTCGTTCTTGAGCCCTTCCGCCTCCTGTTTACGTTCCGCCGAAACCTCGACGTACGTGTTGCAGTACAGTTCGTACAGATCCACATGGTTCCGGGGGTCATCTTCCTTTTTCACGCTACCCTCTCCACCAGTTGCCGCTTCACCATCGTTCAGTTCGTACACGTTTTCCAAACACTGTATCGCTACCTCAATACTTTCCCGGGAGTCTTCGTTGAAGTTAGGCTGATCGATCTGCTTCGCGAGGAAGCGGATGAATGAGCGGACGAAATACTTCGCATCCACACTGATTCCACTGTCGCTCATTGTGGCGAGGTTTGTTTGGGCTAATGTTTGGGAAACTGAAGCGAGCCGCCAAGTTTTCGCACCGGGGTGGAAAAGCACACGTATTGTTTGGAAAACGTTATCGGAAAACACAGTGATGAGAACGATAGGAGCGAAAGAAGGGTGAGTTGATAGAAGCAAATGTCATGCGGTTTCCCGAAGTTTGACAGATACCATTTAATCAACATTTTTACCAAATTTCCCGATCCCATAGTGCAAAGCGATTATAGAGGAATTGTTTGGTGGAAGTTTGTTGCAACAAATGTATTTAGAGACAAAATAACAAATGTATTCAGAGGCAATAAATATAAATCAAAACATACAAAATCAGTCAACAGTAACCATACAGCATTTACAAAATCAATATAGGAAACATTTTACACGAGTCCATCAAAAGTCGACATCGAAATTGAATGCTTGCAACGGCTATTTTAAATGAGGAATGTTTCATGCGGAGTTTACAGAGCTGATTAAAAAGCCCATTTAAGCATTAGCAACAAGCGCGTGGACTTTGTCCGAAACATGTTATAAAAGTAATTATAAAAGTTGTAAAAGCTATCATACTTAAAATTGTAAAAAATGTGGTCATCTAATTTTTCAGTTGAAATATTTCAGATTTGAAAAGTTGCATATTCGAATAAATAAAGTCGTTAAAATAAGGCGCGCATATCGCACTTGACCACGACTTCGGATTATGGCATTTTTTTTCGATGGTGCGTTGATATTTGGAATAGTGGCTGTAATTTTAAGGCAGCTGCTCTAGGCTATTTAGAAGCAGGGATGGGCACGATTTATTAAATGGTAATTTAAACAGAGACAAGCAAACTAAACAAAACTAATTAAGCTTATTCTGAAATTTTATTTTACATGTATCGCCGGAGGAGGCCTATCAGCTTCAAAAACAGTTTTTCAGACCGTAAACTTCTAGAACATTGTAATAATTACAAAATCTATGATTATACACCGGAGACAGGCATAATAATGAAAAACCATATACCTTACTACTAGAACGTATAAATCTGGGATATTAGATAAGAATACGAAATATAGAAAAATCAAACTGTTGGAATTATTGGAATTTACACAGTTTGTTAATGTAGTAAGGTTCCTTGACTCCTCCGACCAGCGAGGCCCCTGGGTAGCCACCAACACCACCCACATGTTAATCCGCTACTGTAAATATGCTAGAGACACAAATACGACAATGGAGCCCATTTTTTAAGACTGGTATGTTTACTACTATTACGATGTATCTACTAGTTAGATAATATTAAGATTTTAGGGAAGGAATACATCAAACAGAGCTCTTGAAGTGCTACGGGTTTAAAATTATGTTTTAAATGGCGTAGGTTCATGATCTGTCCGGGATGTACGAAACTTTCAGAACTTGTATGACGAGAGTTGGAGTTACGGGATTTGGAGTAGGAAACTTTCAGAACTTGTATCACGAGAGTTGGTGTTACGGGATCTAGAGTAGGAAATATATGGGTACAGTGTCAATTGGTGTTGGATCTAGTTCAGTTCCTTGGTAAGTGTAGGTTTAGGGTAATTTACGTTGACAGAACAATATTTTTATTTCCGTAGTAACAGGAAAATTCAAGAGAAGCCACTTAAAATGTACGTATTGTAGCCTCGAAAGCGGACCATACTTGTTAGTAAGATATAGAAAAAAATGACTAATGAAGTCTCATGAGTTTTTGTGTGTTCCGTTTTATATAATTTTTTAGGCCGTTTTACCGTTTAAATGTCTTTAACAGCGGTGAAAAGGAAATGAATACATTGATTTCATTGTAGGTACATCGGAACGGTACATCCTAGCAAAATGATTATTTTTTTTTAAATGAAACAACAGAATCTCATTGCAGGTAGTAAAAATATTAGAACATTAGTTAATTGAAAATAAACACTATGCGTTCCCTCGAGAGCGCAAAAACCCGCACCGGAAACGCCGTTCCTCTGCAATTCGATTCATTCTAGTGCTGGTGTGCTAAATTGTCTTAGCTTGGAATCTCTTGAGCTGACTGTTGTAATGCGTGAGAGAGGAAGAGAGAGAGAGAGAGGGGGGTATGGTAGCAAGGGAAATTTATTTACATTTAATTTTCTGTTGACACTAGGCTCAGCCCAACGCCCGGCTGAGCGATTACCGTGTCCTGTCCATAGCGCTACAAATTTGCTAATGACTTGTCATTAAAATAAACATTACCCTTTCAGTGCTCCTTCCGCACCCGCTACTCACGGTACACAGGCACCCTAGCTACAACGGGCAACTAATGTGCTAGTGTTCCGTGCGTGATGCGTTCGATTATAAACTCGACAGCGTAAGACGACGCAGCCGTGTCCTACGCATGGAGAAACGGGCTGTAGATTGAAACGAAATTCCTTAGCGTTGGCTAATTCCAGCTAAACAACTGGCCGAGCGAGAAGTGTGAGTACTGTTGCTTCAGTTGATTATTAGCATTTAAATTGGTAAACTAAGATAGTTTCCCAATCCGGCCCATATTCCTGATGTATGCCGTTCACGCTTCAGCGATCCTTCTCATCAGTGAAGATGTTTATACATGTGTCGTTAAGATGTTACCGATTGGTGTTGTGGTAAAATGGAAGAAAAACATCAAAAGGCTCTAAGCGCCCAAGCAAAACGCTAGCCAGCACCTTGCCACGTCTTATCGGTAACATCCCAGTGCCCTAACAGGGATTGGCTTCATCCGTACAGCAGGATTGATTTGCGTTGGCACAACAAAAGCAGAAGCGAGCACGCGTTGAATTGAACGATATTTACGCCGAGCACTTATTTGATATTTTTGAAATATTACCTTCAAGATAATCGGTTGCTCCATCGCGGGGCAGCCATTGAAATTGTGCCGCACTTGCCGGGCCCCAATCTCGATGGAAAGTCACCCATTCCACCGCCAACGGCAAATCCCTTTTGATGCGACGGGTGAAAAGCGACACAGCGTTGCGCACCGCGGTGTTCCTTTGTTAACAATGGCCAAGCGAGGTAATTGTGCTTTCGGGTAAACAATGAAAAAAAAAACCAACGAAATATGAATAGAAAATAGAATAAATTGGCGGTACATTGGCGTCGAGCGGGGAGGAAGGGGCTGTAAAGGATGTGCATTATTATCGTAAAATTTAATAGATTTGTCCTGCAAAATCCATAATTGAATTTCACTTACGTACCAGGGAAGGGACGGAGGAAGCGGAAAGGGATTGCAGGAGAGCAGTCTTTCCTTATTTTTATTTTGCCATTTTCCATTCGGAACCGTCGTTATGGGGCTCGTTGCACCGGAAATGTTTATTATTTATTCATCTCGCCTTTGTACGTGCGTAGGATTTTGGATTTGAATGAAAGGAAAGCAGCTTCAGTCAACAGTCATGATAAGTATTGGAGATTTTGCTTTAAAACTTCGACCGTGTAGCCAGAATGGTGGGTCAATAGATAGCTAATGATTTTTGTTACACTTTGAAACAACGATTTTGAAACTCTCGATGAAAGATTAAATGAAGTACACAACGACTGTAGAATAGGTTTTTCAAACTAAAGTCACACAGTGAAGAATTCTACTTTTGATTTTGTCCTGGAAGAAGGGAAATGGAAATGAAGAAAATACTTCACCCACCCAGCTGCTAGTCACTGCTTAAACATCCAATCAATTCATCCTTTAAATGACTTTCACTTTCACTGTTCCGTGGAACGTTTCCTACCTTCCGCTGTCTGGAAGGTGCTCACCGTGTGACACCGATCCGGCCCTCTTCTCACACACATCTTAAGAGTCATTCATTACGATTGTTTATCTCGTTGTAGGTGGAAGCAAAAAATCGCAACAAGCATTTCCACTATTTTTCAATCGCCTCCCAACCGCGCGTCACGCGTTCGGTTCGTGTTCCTGCTGGCGTAATGCTCATAAATAAATAAGAAACAAGTCTTTCTTGCGCTTGATGAACGTCGTGATGTAGGATGTCTCTCCGCATCTAGCGTTCCGTTCTTTTGAATACTTTTAACATACACGCATGTACACACACACACACGTATTCACTAGGGGTGAAATGAAATTAGAAAACTTTGCATACCACACACTAGACGGGTAGCACACGTTACGGGGTGTGATAATGGGTGAGGCTGCAAACAGAGAGACAGCACGGTAGAAGAAATACATTAAGTTGTAAAGGGTGTTTCACTTAAATGGTGGTTGGTTATGGATTTGAGAACAAAATTGAGTATTTATTATACTTATAATGTATCTTAGATATCCAGTATCTTAGCTAGTAGATTCTCAATATAAAAATGAAAATAAAAGGCTGTATATCTTAAAAAAAAGTTCTTAACTTAATAGATTTTTTTAATATCTTACTTTAAATTGTTATTAACATGACAAGTACTAAATGTAGAATTTTGTTATATTCAAGAAGAGTGGTACACACGTATGCCTCCTATTAGAGCTCGATGAGGCTCTAATCCCATTCGAAATGCTTCCCAACGCTACACAAAGTATCCTGCCAATTTAATAGTGCAAGTTTATTCAAGTGATGTCTACAGAAATAGTCAGAAAGAGATAATATATAATATCCCAAAGTGCCTGTGCCTGAAATACATTTTTAACTCCTACATTTATACTCCTTTATTTTCTGTATCTTTCCAGATGAAAATTTTCAATAGTTTGAATTTTTAACAATGTGATTTACAGAAAAATACATCAAAGTACCACGCAAATAAAAAAACAAAGGTCCCAGCGGAGAAATGAAGCATGTCAATTTTAATCAAAATCAAACTTGATAATTTTACAACATCTACATAAACCACACAAAACATTATACCTGTAATGTGTCGAAAACTTTTACGAAAAAAAAAAAAATTAGCAATTGAAAATCACTACCAATTGTGCTATAAGCTTTAAAACTGGCTCACCCTGTAATACGAATACGATAGTGGAATACAAAATTGTTGTTAAATTTTATCACCCAATATATAATAATAAGTGAACTAATATTAAATACTAATTTTATAGATTATCAAACATTTGATTTTTGTTTCACAAAACGCTCAACCGTGATATCACCACCCATTTATTTGCCATTGGTGCTGTGCGCGTTTGTTTGGCACGGTCCAATTCAAGTTTAAAATTGCGATTGATTCCCTCCGGAGCAATACGCAACGCCACTTGGCACGAACTAGAACTTTCCTTCGAATATTCTCCTCCCACCGTGGCTGTCATGAGTCATGATTATTTATTCATATGTGAAATTCTTTCTTCCGCCCCCTAACCCTTTCTTATTTTGCCACGGTTGAACGGTTGAAGGATGCTGCATCGCGATAACACGATTGTTAATTACGACCCTTTCTCCCGTTCCCCATCCGTAGCCAAACGCCTTCCCAAGCGGTGGTGCGTAACAGGCCAACGTTTGCCGACTTCCTGTTTGCTGGTGGCGTGTACAAAGGGGCTTTGGTTTGAGCGTTGGCAAATGTGAGTGGCGTATCTAATGTGGAGCTTGTGTCCTGTAGGGACATCAACAAAGGCGGCATTCTTTTTCGCGCACTCCTTAGGAATTTTTTTTCTTTGCAACGATAATTTATCTAACTCGTCCTTGTTAGTGGTGGCACGTGATTGCGGTGATTTATTGAAAACGCATGAGCTAGGAGTGCTGGGGATATTGTTAAGATGATTGTGTAAAAGGTACAGCTGCTCAAGCGTGAGAACTGTTCATCCAGCCTGTAAGTGATGTAGCACCTTAAGGCGCTCAGCACACCTTCCCTAAGGTCTGTATCTGTTCGTCCAGATATAAAGACAATCGTGGTGAACCGGTGCCATCAGTTGCATTAGAATTCCTTTGCGGAACAGTTGGACTTAACGATGCCGAAACGGGAGCTGGACAGTGCAGAAAACTTCGAACTCTTGGTGACACGAATCTCCAAACATATGGAGATTATTAAACTAAATGTTATCAATCCCAACTGGCGTCCAACCATACGTAGCATCATCGTTATCGGTTCAATCTTCTTCTTTTGTTGGATCGAAGTGCCTTACTCGATCAAAGTGTATGTGCAGGATTACGAAATCTTGATTGAGACCTTGTCGCTCGGCGGTTGCTCAACACAGTTGATGCTCCGTATGTTTTTATACCTATGCCAGCGAGAACGCTGCGTACAGATCGTAAGTGAGATACGCAAGCAGCGCCTTGTGTACGGTGCGGACAGCAGTCCCCGGATGGAGGAGCAGTTCCGTCTGGGTACGAAACGTATGCTCTTGTTCTATCGGTTGATACACCTGCTTTACGGGGTGTCTTACTTCTTTCTGCTGGCTCCACTGATCCTGCCGGACCCACACAAGTTTAACCTTCCGTTAGCGGTGCAGATACCGTTTTTACCACCCGGCGACAATTTGGTCTACTACTGCATCAACTTTGTGCATCACATTATGCTCAATGTATTCGGCGTCGTTCACTTGGCGGTGATCGATGGTGTGCTGATAATGGCGCTGATCAGCATCTGCACCAGAATTGCTGGCCTTCAGCTACTGCTTGAGGAGCTGGACGGGAAGATCTCGTTGGCGGAATGGTACCGCACCGAGCATCTGGACGCGGACCTGGACCACATCATTGAGCTGCACTGGGAAACGAAGAAATTTTTCCAGGTCGTAAGCGGCACCTTCCAAATGCACTTCTGCTCGCTGTTCAGCACGATGTGTATCGCGATCTGTATGTGCTTGAATGTGGTCACCAAGAACCCGAAATCTTCGCTGCTACCATTCGGGGTGTCATCGGTCAGCCAGATGTTTGTGATTTGCATGTTTGGCAACATCGTACAAATTGCCAGCTCTCGACTAAAGGACAGTGTTTACGGCATACAATGGTACCGGATGACGGTTACGCAGCAGAAGAAGCTTCTGTTTTTGCTGGCAAATTCACAGCCGGAATTAATTATGAAAGCGATATTCGTACCGGTCACGGTAACATCGTTCGTTTCGGTGAGTGCTTGTGTTGCTGGCCTTGTGTTGCTACTAATCGATGTAATTGGACTTTTCGTCGTTTCAGATAATGCGAGCAGCCTATTCGTACTACACCATACTTTCCTGAAGCGCGTGCAGTGGTTATTTAGACTGGGAGAGGTTTAGATCACACCAAGAGTCACAATCGTCCCCCTCACTGAATGGCAATGTGTTGAAAAACTAAACGACAGGATAATACATATCCTGAAATTAGCACACGGCATTATAGGCACGAGAACACACGGCACACTGGTGTAACCAAATTTGTAGGCATTAGAGGACATACAAGCAAAACTGTGATGTCATGTGTTTGTTCAATGCAACAGCGTGAAGTAGGAGTAGCTGGCTTTTATCACCTACACGAAAAATAAAAATGAAAACATGGCTTGATTGAAAGAATGGTTTTAGTTCAAACTCATATCACTCTCTTACCGATATGAAGCTAGACATGATCAGTGGCATGAAGATACCTTTCAGCGTAAGGGGAGGTTGAGCGTTTTCGATGATAAACTTCAGCATCTTCTGTTCTGGTACTGGCATCACGTACCAATCGATTGAGTACACAACGTTTGGCAGGGAGTCACTCTCGATGAGCAAGAGATTACCACAGGAGCATAGCAGAAACAGTTGAAAGGCGACCGACACCAAAAAGAACCAGATCGGATGCATTACCTCAACGGCGATCACGTTCAGGCCCATGCACAGGATCAGGCAGACAAGGCCAAAGTCTACCAACAGATCTAGATAGTATGTTTGTTCTAGCAGGTGTACATAGCTCTTAATGCGTTGATGTATCTGTACGATGCGAATGAGCTGCCGATTCAGCACCTTCTGGTCAGCGCCGGTGTCAAGCTCTTGAATCAATATCTTTAGTCCTTTGATTTGATGAACCGCAGCAAGAATGGACAGCACCAACGTACCATCGACTGCAACTAGAAAAAATACACACAACAGGTTCAGGGCCGTCTGGAAAACGTAATGCAGGTGCCAGTAGGGTGACACATCGATAGGTAGAAACGGTATGTAGATCGGGAGCGGTAGATTGTGCTTCTTGGGATCGGGATACACGAGCGGGATCAGCTCGAACATCATGGTTGATATATAAATTATGGCTATTGAGTGCAGTGTCATCGACACTAGCTTGAAAACCTGCGACGATAGCTTTTTGATGCTTTCGCTGCTTCCGAGCAGTTTGCTTGTGTGGAACAAAAATGAAACAAATACAATAGGATCACAGGAACATATTGGGTTTATCATGTACACTTACTTCTGAAACCGTATGGTTTCGATCGTTTCGTTTAGTAGCTCACGGTGGTAGAGAAGCAACATCATCCTGATTGCTATCTCCAGCCCCACCGCTGATGTTGAAAAGCATTCGGTGAACACGTCGAACGTGTCCAGATGGGTAGTTAGAAACAAATAGCTTGCACAATGCTGCACGAACATCATGACAAATGTGTATATCGTCAAGGGAGTTAGCTTCCAATTGGGATCGAGCACATCCAGCCCCAGTAGCTTTAAGGGACGCCGGAGAAAAGAGATAAGTTGATCAATGTCTTGTTCCATCTCTCAACTGATCTAGTTTAAAGGTGGCCAATTGTTGTCTAGCGCACTACAATATCACTCCAAAAGTACTCCAAAGAGTCGCGTCGGAAGACTTTATATGCAGATTGAGGTGGGCGGTGTCATCGATTTTGAGATCCCAGTATGTTATTATCTTGGTGTATCATCAGAAACATAAGTTGGTTTGATTATACATTTCTAAAATATAGCTTATTCTTTCTTGATACTGTTGTTCACTTTACACGGATAAGGTTGGAAAAGAATGGTTTAAACTTTTTTACATTCTCGAATGCACTTAATAATATTTTAGTAAACTTTAAGAAGTAAGTATAGCGGCTTAATTATAGTAGATTAAGAGTACTTATTGGGTTTTCCTCTATTTTAATTTTAAGAAAAAAACTACAAAAACATGTTTCAAAATGTTACAAAATGCAAAATAGATCATGAAATGGTAATCTATATGGCAGTTTCTATAGAGATGTAAGTTTTATATAGTTTTATACTGAGGTGTGGTACTGGTGGGTGGTCGTGGAGGCGACTGCAGCATCTCTTACACACTAGATAGGACGAACCGGTGCTCAAATCCCAGCCGGAACCATTCGCCCGAATATCAAACTACGTGGTATAATAATTCTCGTAAGGCCAGAAATGGTCGACATGACCAACTAGGTTCATTACGCTAAGAAGAAGAATAGTGTTTGAAACAGTAAACCATCGAACTCTTAAAACCTAGACAGAGAAATCTTCGTTTCTCCTTATGTTTTTCGTTTTTCGTTTCTCGTTTACTGAAAAGAAATGAAGCATGATATCGTTCAATCCTTTATAACAACGAGTTAGCTGGATCATTTCTAATCAAATTGAGACATGTTCGCAACTTAAAAGTTTAGTTAAATAGTAGACTACATTTCGACGATCACTGTTACTTGACTGGAAGTAAAGCGCACAAAATACTTTCGTTTCTAAAACGGCTCTTTACTGAGTTTGAAAATAGCCACACATTTTCATGAACAAAATTTCACAATCCTGAAAAATGCACCATGAAAAAATGTTGCAAATATGGTGTTTATTATTTTAAACTCAATCACTACAAATCAAACATGATAGTGCATAATCTATATTTATTGCAAAACTCAAATTCTTCGGATTAATTGGCCAGACTAAGCTACAATACTGTATCAAGCAAAGATTTTAGTACAGCTTTTAAGAATACTAAACTTTCCACATTATGGTATTTTGCTTATATTTATTCTGTTTCGTCTTTTACCAATCTGCATATAGAGTCGCTTGACTAAACATAAAATGTTTTACGTGAAGTATGTAATAATCTACTTCGTCGTCTCTGGACTGCCATGCACTTTAAAGCCCTAACAGGAAAGGATGAAAATTGAAACAAGTGCAACATTCTACATAAACATGATCGGTTCTTTATTTACACTTTTAATGCAACTACGTTGATATAAAATTACACTTGAAAACGTTTGCGTGTAGGTAGATTGCGTAAATATTGAATTTCAAACAAATATAGATTTGAGTTAGGGTCGTAAGTTCCATTTCAATAGTTTATCGAAAAGCACAATACGGCCAGGCCATTACTACAGAATAAAAAAAATAGTTTATCGAAAAGATTTTTATTGGATTTTGTACCTTTAAACTAACTCCCCACGAATGTTACATGGATATTTTCTAGAAGAAATAATAAAATATTTAAGAAAATAAGAGAGCGACCCAAACTTGGCCTAAACGGCACAGGCTTTACAATTTCAATACTAAACACATGCTAAAATACTTACCGAAGGCAATCCAGCATAGCGATAAAATCGATCGGTTCCCAAGATACAACTCAAGTGTTGTGATTCACACATAGACCTTCCCAAGTGATGCAGACAAAACGCATCGAATTACTAGCATTAGGTAAAACGTGTATCAAAATAGCTACTTACCTCATTCGTCCGGTGTAAGCAGTTTAGAAAATTCCCATCTACAGACCACTAGCAAAAACCGATGATTTATAACTATTACTGAGTGCTTGCACAGCGTTTCATATCCTTCGGTTTTCTACAAAATTATTTGGGTCCGTCCAGTACAGTACTTGCACGCCAGCGAGCATCTTCGTTGCGACAGACACGTTCTAACCCACGGTGGACGATTGCTTCGTGTCGTGACACGGCCGCAAAAGCGAGCAGCTAATTGTCATCTCGGTTTCCTGACAGCTCATTGCAGCAATCAGTAACCGTGCCGGGCGACGCCATTTCCGGGGCGGGCGGATTGTTTCTGACAGGTAGCGGAAGATGGCTTTAATTAAAATCTCTCCGTTAGCACTCCACTCCCGGCAAGGGAACCCAGTGCGTACGGTGTCATAGCCAAGGGGTATGAAAATCGAGTTGATATTTGTTTGCTATTTGCTTAACCAATCTAGCGCCTGATTTTCGTTCGACGCATCCCCTATTATTACATTTCCCTGTTCGTTCAGTGAAGGCGTACGCACAAAGCACGGTGGCCCGATACTTACACCGCCTGTTTAAAAAGGAAAGAGTTAAAAAGGAGAAACGAAACTACAATCGAACCCCTTCCGTGCCGTCCGTCCCATGGCAGGACGTGGTTTGTGTACGGTGGGATGAAAGGTGGCGTAAAAATACAACCCAAAAGGTGGCGAGTGAAAGTGCAAACAGAACCATAAACTGTATGGAAATATGATTCCACCGGGAAGCTGACGCGCGTCAACTTCAGTGACAGTGACGGTGTGATTGCGCGCGACCACACCACGAGAAGAAGTACCGCAGTACCGCAGCCGAGATGTTTTACACTGGGGTGCTCGCATTGTTAATGGCGTTTGATGTAATCTTGGCGTGGCAGCTTGACTCTCGTGTTCCCAAAAAACCGCGACCGGAAGGGGTTATGGCACGGCGATGGATGCTGTTTCGGTGACCAAGTCTTTGGTGGCTTTCGAGATTGTGAAAAATTCGAACGACTGTACGCGGGCGGGAGATGTTGTTGTTGATGGGCGACGGGGCTGCCAGGGGTGAAGGTTCCCTTGCTCTCTTTAAAGATAATGATAAAATTATGTTCATCTCAATCATCTGTGCAAATAAAGTCTCGGGTCGTTTTAATTAAGCAAGATTAAATTATCTTTTCGGTCCCGCTTCTGTACGAAGGGTTGGGTTGACTTTACGCGCACTAAACGCGAAGGATTAAATCAAATGAAAGCCGTTTGCTTTACACGTTACGTCGCGACGAAGTTTGTGGAGGAATGGAGCAAAGGTTGTGAAACAATGTTTAAATAAGTTTGTAAAACAAACCCCTGCTAGTAGCGCCCGAAAGGACCAACACGCGGTGACGCTGGGGCAATTCGTACATCACGATACGCACGCCTTTTTGAACGTGTCAGCAAAGATAGGTTGTTCCGTTTAATCAGCAACATTCCAACGAATCTGGCCCACCCAGCTGGCCTACTGTCCTAGCGTTACATGATTACACCCACCCCACACCCTAGCAGGAGTGCCTTTTGTTCGAACGCCACTTCGATTGAGATTCAATGAGCAGCTGAAATACACATGTATCGCCGTCCAACCTGCAGACTGTGCAGGCAGCAGAGACAAGGAGGTGACCATAAATCTTTCGCGAGACCATTTCTCCTACCCATCCATGAGGCTTAAGCGCGCCGGCTCGCCAGGCCGGAAATTAATTTGACTTTTACCCCCGCGCGCCCCTCCGCTTGTGACGGGGAGTTTTACAAAGAGGCTTTCGCGTTTTCACATTGTTCCGCTGTCAGTGGCATTGGCGGGTGAAATGTTCGCTATTTTTCGATTCGATTATTTATTTGTTTGTGGCAAAGTCAGACGCGAGAATAAAAAGGTTTGCCACGGGAAGTAGAAGCGTCAGTTCGGAGAAGAGGCAAATTGTGGTGCGGAGGGCTCGCGAATGATATAAATCCCCCGCCCGGGAACGCATATGGGAAGGAAGCGCAAACCGTATGTCCTGGCTTCCGCTTACAGTGTGTGTGGAGCGCTCACCGTACTGCTTGATCCGGTTTAGCGATGCTTCTGGTACGCGTTGGTTGATTTATTTGCAAACCTATTTTTCGGCGCGCGCGATACGCTTTCACCCCTTTGCTAAGTGGCCGGATGTGAGCTGACAGGAGTGTGGAGTGGCTTCAGAAGTACGTGCGCTATAGAATTGCTCGAAATGCTAAGGGAAAAAAAAATCGTGGCAAAATCCAATCAACTGTTGCCCCATTGTGCTCGAGAGGGTCTTGTTCGCACTAAGCTTGTGTAAAAGGGAAGAAAATGTACAGTCTTGAAACTCAATTTCCAAGATGCAATTGGTAGAAAATTAGAACGAAAAGACTAACCGAAACAATGAAGCAAAAAAGCAACTGGATAAACTGAATACAATTAGGAGAGGAAAAAAGTTGTTTTACAATGCAGTGACAATAAAAAAATGGAAACCCAAAAAAAAAAGATGACGAGAGAAAGTGAAAAAAAGGGTAACACAGAAACACAATGAGATGCATACGGTTGAAGAGAAAAGCCAACAAAAAAAAACTGATCTAAATTACCAAACAACTGCCACCAATCTCTGTCACGCAACAACTGTTGCCATTCAACCCTTTCCCTTTCCATAACCTTCCCAGCTCACCCAGTGTTCTCGCGTATCGGGACGCAAATTAGCGAATGAATTAGTGCCCGAAGCGCCCAACAAACAAATGCTTCCCTATTAGCCAATGAGTAACACTAACCGAAAACAGAAAAAAATTGAACGAAAACAAATTTCAACACAAAAGAAATCAAACTTGAAAGCAAAACGACCAAAACAAAAGGGAAAAAATTTGTTAAAACTTTAAGCCGTCCACCAACCGTGCTGTGTTTGTGTGTGTTATCCCTGCACCAAGGGACACACCGGGGACTAATTAACAGTTTCCGGCAAACTGCTATGTGCGTGTACGTGTCTGTGTGGGAGCGCATAAATCATATCACTTTCGCAAGCCCAACCGTGGCCCACCACGGCGGAATGGGGTGATGAGTGAAATTAAAATTAGAAAATGCAAAAAACAGTGACTGTTTTACGTTAAGCGGTTTTTTTTTCTCGTCGGCTTGCCGTTTTTGCCTATGGCTTTGGCGTTTCAAATCCTTTCGCTGCCAGTGTATTTGCATATAATTTGCATAAGAAAGTCGGATGCTTTATTGAATATTTGTTTCTTTGGGAGGTTTCTTTTTTCCACCCTTTCCCCCGGTGTGCCCTTTGGGTTGTGGAAATTTGTTTTCTTGCGCTTCATTTGCTAGCAGCTGGTACTCGGAAGGGAGTTTTCTTTTCATTCACATCGAAGGATGTGGGCTAAGCATATCATTTGCGGAGGGTTTTTCTTTGCTTTTCTTTAGGATGCTTTAGAGCATTGTTGTGGTAGCAGGTGATCGGTTATCGCATAGCTGAACAGCTGAAGGCACTGAGCGTTTTGGTGTACTCGAACTAATTGCTTTAGAGCTGTTTGTGCAAATGCCTGTTGGAAAATATTTATTCTTCTGGACGCTGGGCTGCGGGAAGCTGCAACGAAGCATTGTAATACAAAAATAATTTCTTCAAACTGAGTTTTTCAGCATTTATTCCAACTAAAAAGGAAACAGGGGCTTCGTGCTTTTGAAAACATATTTTGTGTTTTATGTATCATTCAAGTAAGTAAGTATTCAAGTAAGTGTCAAGTAAGTAAGTCATTTATATCCAAAAAAATACAATATGATATTGTTCTTAATTTCGATTTTTAATTCATCCTTTCATTATGTGACATAGTATTTGCGATAGTGTTGATAAATAAGAGTTTCAACAAAAAAATCATCGATGTCATGCATTAACACATAAAACTTTAATTATTTAATGGTTATTTTTAATGATTTTCTTAAAAGAAAAACAAAATGTTAAATTTTACACACCTAGATTCAAGTAATATATTGATTGAAGTTAATTAAGCATATTTCCGTTATCGGCCGTTATGATATTTTTGATATCATAAAAACCGTAGGTTTTTGTAAAATCGAGCCTGCTCTCATCCTTCTTTCCATAACCACAAAGACACATTATTAAGCTTTTGACATGAAACAGCCAGCAAAATGCAGAACAACTCTGTAGGTAAGCTCAATATTGTGCTTTAACTCCCAATCAACCTTGTTTTTATTTAACATAACCCTTTTGAACTTCACACATTATTATATGTTGAATGTAACCAATGCCATACTTCCGGCAAGCCACGGAGCAATTAAAATTCTGCTTCAAATAAAGTGAACCATACTAGCTCTAAGGCTTAATGTTCCAATGTAATTGCACCTTAAATTTAGGACATGATGTTGTGATCAATTCTATACTTAAGATAAGTTAATCTGAGCCAACGTCTTCGGTAATCCGTTTCAACTTATTTTTCCTAAAACCAGTTCCTAAAGATCCGAACCAACTCAGCATGAAATGGTTGCGCTGTAAAATGTAAATTGCAACCATCCTAGTCCCTAAGAGAGAGCCGTTTTACTCGACGGTAGCACAGTGGTTAAAATAAGAATTAAAAATTCCTTCAACAAATCACGCCGCAATAGCTTACGAACAACCAACTTTACGACCCAGTCGCAGAAAGGAGCAAAGGATCGGCATAGCCATGCTCATAAACTAACCGCCCACAAAGAGATAAGGATGAGTCTCCTTAGGATGGGAAAGGAAAAAGGGTTGCAGCATCGGCTTTTGGCAGGGGAAAAGGTTTCTGCCCTCACTGCCGAAACTTCGATATCACGCTGATTAAGAGGATTTTTATTCGAATTTGCAGCAAGAAGTGATGTTAAAAAAACCCCTTTCGCTAAGTCTACATCGCTTTCTTCGTGGTTCGGTCGAACTCGCCTCCATTCTTTCAGGCACGGAAAGGTTAAGGAATGTTGGGCAGGCGGTGTGTGTGTGTGTCGGCGGTGGGGTAGATTTATTTACCGGAAAACCTGTGTTCGCCGCCAAGGGACTTACCGTAAATTTCCTCACCGCTTCCCTAGGCCTCGGTGGGTGCGAATGCGTGCGTTAATTAACTTCTGATCCGTAGCATCGTTTTGCTGCGGAATGTATTGGACGAACTTCGAGCGAAGGCTTCCCACTGCCGGCCTTATGTCTAAAGGTCGTACGGAATCGCGCAAACATTTCCCATTTTCGTAATCCGTAAAAATGTGTTAATTATTGCGTCGAACTCATTGGTCTACTTCTTACGTCGCTACCAAATTTTTGGAAAGGAATGTCGAACTTAAATCAGTCTATTGAAATTTAAAAAATGTTACTGCTCTACGTTCGACCGAGCGATGAAAAACTCTGCAGAAACTGAAAGAAAATTGAAAAGCACGTACGTTAGCTCACTTCCCCTGGAGGATGCCAAAACAAATCCCGCATATTATTTATTTGCCAAAAATGCTAAATATGAGCATCTATTCACTGCTGGCTCTACTATCGCTGGCACACTGATCCTTCAGGATAAAATTCGCAACCCACCCTTTCTCTGAATTTCAGGGAGAGGGTTACCAGAACCAGATTTTCAAGGATTCTACCCAGAAGGGTGCAAGAACTACACTTACGGTCACATAAAGCAAGCAAATGGTTAACAATCTATAAGCATTCGATAAACATAATCTTTGGACCATAAATCTTCCGGTGTGTGTTCGATTTTGAGACAGGTTGGAAAGGATTTCAATTTGCGGGCATGCAGAAGTAACTGAAATATGTGACTGGATTAGCTGTGAGAATACCTTCTTTCTCTTCGATGACTGCTGGAGGTGTATTTTTGGAGGAATCTTCAAACTTATCTTTCTTGGTGAATTTTGAAGACATCGGTTTGTAGGATATATTTGAATAAAAGTAGCGTGATAAACGAGGGTCAGATTTACAAAATGTATCCTTCGAAAATGCCAGTTTGTGCAAAACAGTATGGATCCTCGATGCTTTCGCTTTTCCGTACAAATTTTCACTCCTTCCACCAGAACGCACATTTGCCTTTAATGCATTAATCCCGTAACGTCAGTTCCTATGCCGTACTGTTCTCCGTGGTTCAATTTGTTCACAATTGAATTTCCTGCCTCCATTATGCTCAATTTCCGCATTGAGGATAAAAAAAAGGAAAAAAAAAACACACGCACTTGTACAAAGTTTGATGGTTTTTGGGTAGGTTTGAGATTTAAAAAAAGCAAAATTCTGCACCATATGTGATGCAGACGGTGACAACATCAAACAGGAAAGCCACTCAAGAGCACTATCGCTTCCCTGTGCCCTTCCCTTCCCTTCTTCAAAATCATAATTTGGCTGTGTTGTGTGTATGTTTGTGTGTGGTTTTTCCCATTTTGTAAAGCACGTTAATCAAAAAATTATATCTTTAGTCCCCTTGCCGGTTTTATCCACCTGTCCGTAGCGCTGGGCTGTAGAGTATTGAATTTCGATAATGCCGCTTTCTCTCTCACACACACGCTCCTTTAAATCCATTTCACCATAATTTGGTTTCATATCATACTTCTTGCATTGACGAGATCAGGCAATCACGATTCGAACAGACCGAAAAGTATGTGCGATTGGTAATTGGTGTTCGATGTCCCGTGCGGGCGATCCAAACCAGCCCAAGGGGAAAGTCTAATGTTTTCTTTTTGATGGACTGAAAATTTAAAATAAATAATACCTCCCTCCCTCGGTTTGTCTTTTTATTTTGCAATGCGATTATGGTTGGCGTATTGAATTACGGGTTTCCGATAAACAGGATAATGGTTTGTAGAAAAAAAAAACCCCGTAAGGGCAGTTTCTCCACACCCGCTCATCAACCTGGTGCACTAATCGGACAAAGAGGGAACGAAGGAGAGAAGTAATTTTAAAGTAAAACCCATTTTCCACTTCCTCAGTACCGTATGACTCCGATGCTGTCCCGTGAAGTGGACCGCTCCGAATGAAGTCAGCGATCGGAAAATAGACATTTTATGGAAATTTTATGGGCCCAGCTTGCCCACGTAACATCGGAAAGCAGCCGGAGTCGAACGGCGTTTTTATCATAATTTAGCAATATTCTAGCGAAGATAAAACACCACCGCCAGCCGTTAGTGCGGGTGCTGCCGGGAAAAAGGGATTTGCTCTCTCCCGCGAGGACGCATCCTTGCGGTATGAGTTGTGACAATTTCAGTGAAGAGAGTAAGCGGAAGGTGTTTTTAAGTACGTTTAAGTAGGTTGTTTATTAGCGTGCCAATGGGTTATGATTATGGGACGTGATAATGTGTCATTTCTCGGGTACTTCTGCCCACTAAGCAGGCTTTAAGAGTTTTCCTTACTTACTGTGCCACACAAATCACATGATTGACGATCGCATCGAACGTGAGCGAAATGGGTTTAGAAAATGGGTTAGAAAATTCGGAATGTTTCCTCCCCAAGAGGAGAAGGCAGCGACGACACTGGCCCGCAGGAGAAAGTAATCGCGTATGCTCGGTCGGTTTCGGATTGGAATTTTTAATTACAACCACAGCATTTTCGAATCGCTGCTATAGGCCGGCTTTATATACTCGCAAACCGGGCGTACGGGCGATTGACATTAATCAAATTAAACGTTAAGCGCTTCCTTCGGCAGTACCTACCCGGTCCTCACAGTATGACTTTTTATCTCTTGGCATTGGTTTGCTAGTCGCTTTGTTCACTGTCATCTACACCCGACGAACGCTTGCTCATTAACCACGGACAATAAAATTCGAATAAAAATAATCCCCATTTGCGATGACGCTATATTGGTGGCGAGATGGCAAACATTCGTCCCGGGATGCTGGAGTAATTAAATCAATCTCATTTGAATTCCAGCGCTAGAGAAATGATGGTTCCGTACTGGATCTACAATTTCTTCTGCATTGCGAATGCTCCCGTACCCGTCGAGTGAGCTAGGACTTTCTGGCGTTTCCCAGGATACCAAAGTTCTGTTGTTGGTTAGGTGGTGCACGTTTCCTTGTTCCAAAAAAAAATATCCCTTCAGTGGTCAAAACGGTCGACGGGTTTTCTGTGGCAGAGGCGCAATTTACAATCTTGTTAATCAGTATTTTACGTCTTTTTTATCTTTCCCCGTGTCGAGGACGCTGTGGGTATTTTGTTGTCCAAAAATTCCCTCTGCATATCCCTCCATCAGCCTCTTGATGTTGGCATGGTTTGAGGGATTTTTTTTCTTTCTTGTGGGATGTATTGAAGCTCCCGGTACAGTTGAAGTGGTCCCGTCCCTACCTTACAGCGATTAAAGCAAGAACCTGGAATGCACATTCTACGGATGAGGGATTGATGAATAAATTTAAGCGGCAGCACTGGTCTAATTAGTGTTTCCGTGGTCAGGAGGACAAGTACTTGCCGGCACGGGACGGATCCTTTCCACCGTCAGGCGCTCATATTCTCACTCACCGGTCGTAAAACAGGCCAAAAAGGAACGGTGAATCGTAAATCGTGTTTTATAAAAATTCTTTGCAGCGCGAAAGTTAATGGCATATGGTACGTTCGGGATTCGGTGAATGTCTTCCTCGAGGCACGACAATTCTGTCCCACCCGGGTCCACTTAAGGCGTTTGCTGATTGATGGTAATGAGAATTAGTGCAAGTGGACGTTTTGGGCTGGTTTTGGGAGCAGAAAACGCGTAAAATTAGTCGTCTCTAATAGGTGCTTTCCACCAGGGGTGCCTTTATTCAAAATTGAACAATAAAAAAGAATTTTAACTGCCGTTTTTTTTTTGCTGTTGCCACGCTGAAGATTGAACAAGTGTGCACCGGACAATTTGTTTGATTTAATTGTAGCCATAGCTTTTAACTGAATAAATGACACGAAAAAGTAGCGAAAAGTAAAAGTAAAAGAGGAAAAAATCAAACTCATGTCTGAAGATGACGTGGTAGTGTGGGCAGTTGAAAGCCTCTTCAAATTTTCGTTCCAACCTCCGCTTATTTAAGGCTGCTAGCAAAGTACGAAGCCAATCTCGGATCGCTTTAAAGGTACGCAGCTGCTTCTTCCAGTTCAAACACGATATAAAAACCATCTATTCCGTAAGGCGCACGCTTCACGCAAGTGTTTGCATTGATTTCGAAAACTCCTTCACGAAGAACCGGTGCGCACTATCCGGTGCGCTTTTGCTCGTGGAACCCTTCAAACCCCTTCCAGCACGCGGCTCGACCGTGTTGCCTCTTTTGAAAGCAATTTATTAACTGTATCAACATAGCGGCATAATTGGTGGAAGGAACGTCTGTTGCAGCAGTGGGCTCTTATCAATTCAATCGTCGTCATCATCATCGTCGTGGCCGTTCTGCTCGTTTGTGGTGTGTCGCCACTGTCGAGGCAGAACTAAAAATGTGAAAAGTCCTTCCCCTTGACAGGTCCTTTGCAGGGGCCTATCGGAAGTGTTTGCTTTGCGCTGCGTCCGGGTCATCGCATCCAGAGTAACGCACCCCACTCCTGTGGTTGAGTGGTATTTTTTAACAATTTTTCCGAACATCCGCTAGCCTCCGTATTGTTTGACCAGTTTCGGTTCAGTGGAAGTTCGGGGTGGCGGATATTTATGTGTTACAGACCACAAACCCATATCGGCACGCTCTTTGGCCATCGCAGGGACCTGGACGGTAGGCCCCAAACCGTGGTTTTCCTAGACGCACTATAATTTGCTCATATTTTACAAGATTTAAAGACGACCGCATTAAATTAGATACATTCTCCATCTCGTGCGAAAACCAGTTTTCGGAATGTTTACAACCCAATATTGTAACTGCGATAAGGGATGGAGCTGGAGGAAAATATGAATTTTATTTCGTGTGACCAACGTTATCCTTTTTCTGTGACCTTTGTTGGTATGTTTGTGTTGGGGGGGTATGTAATCGATATGATATTTTTTGTTAAGGATGTTACCGCCTGTGGAAGGTTAACGGAGGGTTACCCACTCGATAGTAACTGTAGATAGTGGCCGTTCGTTAAAGAGTGCCATGGACGCAAACCACCCGAATGGTTGGTATAATGATAGCCATTAATTCAACATTTAATTACAGTGCAAAGTGCTCTTATCAGGGCTGAAAGTGCGGTGCGCTTTTACATCCGATCACTTCAATTAGCTCGAGCACCATTCGTTACGTTTTTATGTTTTCACAGCCTGAAAACATTCGTTTTTGATTCGTGTTAAAAGTGTTCTCCTTTCTGCTCTTCCGTGTGTGAGTTCCTCCTACAGAAAGTTAAACGACAGCAAAAATCCTCCCATATGCGTACAGCACAAGAACGAAAACCAATTTTCTATGATAAATGTCAGTAAACCCCTCGTTTAAATTGATTTACCACCGTCAGGAGCGAAAAAAAAAGGCCTCTCGTTGGGTGAAGATAGTGATGCGTCCTACGCACGGTACTGAAGGCGTATGTGATGCGTGGCGCATCGGTTTGGGGAACAGTTCCGTAAGTCATACGCCGTTTTGATTCTCATATTTTGTTTTCTTTCAACCGTACGCCTTACCGTCCCTCCACTGCCGAATAGTGTCGCCGCACGCCAGCACGCGTAATGGCTTCTAGACATGGCATCCGAAATTGATGCCCATCGTGGCTCCGGATACATCCGGAAGACCGCGCGTGTCTGATGGAGTCCTCGATGATGCGTGAAAAATGTTACCATGTTTTGACAGTTTAATTCCACCGTGGCAGAGTGGCAGAGTGCTCGGATGTGTCTCATCTTTAGCCCCAAAACTGCTGGACGATTGATGGATGGATGAGAACGAACTGAAAGTTGGCGAGAGGTGGACGCTGCTCATTGTGGAATCATTGACGATATTGCCGTTTTGTGAGGGTGGGCAATTAAATGCTTCTCATTCGTTTTGTGGAGCAATCCTGTGTGCAGGAAAGGCACTTCTTTCTCTCTCTTTACGCACCATTGAAGCGCGGTGATCAATAGCGGACTGACAGTTAATGATCTGAAGCACAAGAGCCTCACTTGTGGTTGTGATGGTCCGCTGCAATAGTTCTATGCAATGCCAGGAAACCGTTTGGTTTTGCTTTATTCCGCGCTTCACCCAGCGTGTGATTTAGACATTAAGACACTGCATGGCCGATTCGATCGATCGATAAAGCCGCTTTCCACTTTGCGTTCACGCAACATGCCCGTCTAGAGACGCCAGTAGCAGCATCCGACTCTTACACACCTCCCGGAGACAGACAGATAAGATAAACTCCTACATATGCTCGCAAATCTGTCCACTTGTCTTTTTCCGCAACCGACCGCCCGTCCTTCCTTCCCAACACACAGCGGAGCGGGGGAAAAAAAACACATTCAAACCGTAATGGCTGTGGTTTGCCATCATCGCCAAGCAGTTGCTGTTTATCGTTTTTCGGCACTTGTTTACGGCCCGCCAGCGAGCGGCTGCGGCTGTGCGGCCTCGCGCACGGCACTGTTGTCGAGATTTAAATCATATTTAACGGCACTCGTAATGTCAGATTCGTGTGTGCATATGTGAAATGTGGTTTGGAGGAAGGTATTTTCGATTTCGGAAAAGGGAAAAGGGCGCCTGGTTTTGCTTGGCTCTTGTTCACGGTGAAAGTGATCCTCTTGCAATTGCTAAGCTTAAGGGGTGGATTTTGTGGATCCGGAACTGCCCTAGCTGAAAAGGGTAAGGGCAGCATAGGCCACATCAAGTGGGTGATTGAATTTTACGATTATTGACGAAATAACTCTCCGACACTGGGTTTTGCGAATAAAGGTAAGCTTTGAATGGAAGGTTTTTCTTTCTTGGTAGAAAATGGTAAACCGTGTCTGTGGTTGGTTAAATAAATCGCCAAAAGTCAACGGGATATCAAACAGGGAACCTAATTAAGCTTGCCTTCCTCACGCCCCACGACGTACGTTCGAATCCCGACAAGGCCCACTCATATCGCCGGAGAAAAGCGCATACTGGTAAAGATCAAAGGGAAATCGTATCACAGCAACGGACGGCCCAGAGAAGAGCGAATGCAAACAGGGCAGAGAAAGAATAAAGAGTACCGCACTAATAATCTTTCTACCATCACATGCGGCCCCACATGCATGACGCTATCGAACATGATGAATGGCGAGATCAAACGATGGATATGATTGAAAAAAAAGGCAGCAAAAAAACTGCGCTGTTTGCAAACGGAGCGCAACGAAATCTTTAGAACTAATACTCAACGTAAGCGCAACAAATAGGCCAGCGCTTTGCTGTTTTGGTTGAAAATATTTTTCGAAACTCCAATCATGCCGTGATTTGCGGATGGACAAACATTGACTGTTCACTTAAAAAAAAAAAAACATCACACAAGATGGAATCAATCCTTAGCGCTGGGGAATGTAGGCAGCACCGTCAAGTCACGTACCCAACTAAAGGTCAGCTCTTCATTCGGCACAAGTCTATTGAACGCCACCGTAAAGGCTCACTTGTTTTGCATAGAAACTGTTTGCGTGGCCGGAACTGTAGAACATATTTTCTCAAAAAAAAAAGCAGCCGATCAGCAACCATTGTGACCAGCGGAGCGGAAATATGCACACGCCAATTTTATGGTCGTCACACATCGGTGTCGCGTGGCCGTCTGTTTGGGTTGCATAAAAAAAAGGGTGCCAAAAGGATGTTTATCCCACCCGTTTGCGAACCCGTGTGCAAAACTACAGTAGGGCAGGGGTTGGTTTCGAGCTGAATGTCCTTTGAAGGTTTTGTTTGGGTTAAGTGGCTAGATTTTCGAGGACGTTTCGGCATGGGGTTTCAGATGATCATTTCTGTTTCAGAGTATTGATATAATTATTTTCATAAATGTTTTTGAATGCTTTTTTAAATTAAAAAGAAAGTAGCATGTATCAGTGGCAACATGCTACATCTAAGCTATTTTGGACGATTTTTTTTTCATGGAGGAGTCTAGATTGCATCTCATTCACACAGAATAGCTTCAACCTCTTCTGCTACTTGAACTAACCCCACTTAATGAAATAATCGATTTCAGTGAAACTGTGCTCGCTCGTCAGTTCACATTCGCATTATCCTGTCACCTTTCACCGAGCAGAATGAAGATCGATAGCATGCCGAAGTAAAGCACCAAGACCGAGTTGGAACGGCCAACAAATCGTACACTTAATTACGAGCGAATGAATATAAACGATGTGAAAAATTGCAGTCGTCACGCGCATCCCTCGTTGGAGTTATCGATGGTCGGGTTGCGGGACAGCTCACTGGCAGCGGTGGTAACCTCGTCTGAAACGCTCTCTGCCCGTTTGCTGATTAATGTGAACCGTGTGCGGGACGATTGGCACGAGTTGTGGCGCGATTTTCTTTTCTGAATCTCTCCAGCTCATCCCTACCTTTCGCGGTACAAAAAGGCGAATGAATGAAAGACGATGAATGAGCACCGTTTAATAAAAATCTAATCAACGAAAGTCATTGCCATATAAAAGAAAACTCTTTGCACCACTTTTCGACGTCTACGGAAAGGACTTAAAAAAGAAAACGAAAAAATAATTAAAACAATCCGCCTTTTTAAACGAGACACTAAGGACATTTTTTTTTCTTTTAAAATTGAAAACTATGAACAACGGAGGGAAGACAGTCGTTGTCGCAAGTGTACTTAAGTACCTAGTGTTTCGATTTTTTTTTATTAGAATAGCTGCTTTTTATTTGGCGTTTCATGTATAAAACCCCTTCTACCTCCGGTCAGGATACTGCTTGCTACCAAAGATGATAAACGAGACCACCTTACCGGCGTCCCTGTGCTGGCTGGGACCATCAAGTGTGCCTTTCTGTTGCGCAACGGAAGAAAGAAAAGAAAATAATTATCAACAATGATACTGTCATTTTTATCTCGCCCCGTGAAAGGATTACAAACGAAATTAAAATCGGAGAAAAAAATCTGTGCCGTTTCGAGTGTGTTGCAGGCCGCAGGCAGGAGGTGATCGGATGGAATGCAGCAGTGCTTTTATTTCGGGAGTCACTGCGTGTCGCCTGTTTGTACCTTCAGAGCAAATTCAATGACAAATCCAAAGACCAGAAAAGACTCACCAAGCGACTGTGCTTTGCGGTGCAAAACTGGACTGGAAGTGTGCGGGTAAGGACAGTAAAACTCATCAACGGCGTATAAAAACGAACGGACACAGGGAATTAACTCACCGCTTGAATGGCTTTCTTTGGCGTTGCTTTATTTTATGATTACTCTTTCTTTTTTAAACTTTTTCAAATTAATCCGAACCCATTCACTGGTACGCACGGAAGCGGAAAATCTGCCGTTGATGAGTTGGCACGTTTTTCTGGAGCAGCGCCGCATGCTGACTGCTTTCAATGCTTTCGAAGGTGTTCTGTGCAGAGCTGAAGAAGGATTGCCGATTTTCGGTGTGACTAGATGGGGAAGGATAAAACATTTGGAACAAATAAAGTTTTTTTGCTGATCTGGTATTTTCTCAATGCATAGCAAACTTTTCATTTTAATCGTAACAAATCCATACACACTTACGTCTACGATGTTTGGAAGATGTACATTATATAAGACATACACTAAGGAGTGCATCAAATCTTTTACAAACGATTTTTTATAAAAAACTATTTATGAAACTAAACATGTTTTCGTTAGAACTAAATGTTTAAATAAATTAAAAGTGCTCCAATTTCCATGGATATTTCAAAAAGTTTTAAATCCACACCATGAGTTCTGAAATAAAGATTTTTTGAGTATGGATTTGGATATTTTGTTTAATTTAATAAACTCTTCATAACTTGTAAATCTATTGTATTGTTCTTCATGCTTCTGTTCCAAATAGATGCAATACTATAATATGCAGAAGTTAATTGAAAGTAACTTAGGCCTTTTTAAACATACACAAATACATAAATAAAAATACATAAACAAACATTTAAATCGATCACAAATTTATTCATGATTTTTACCAGCGTTTTACACGAAGGTAACTAGCAATCGTCATGTTCGCAAATGAATAGATTATTTTCGTATGTATTTATATTGACGATTACATTGAGTGAGCCAAAGTCAGTCATTAAGCCATTCAACATCTAGCTAAAGTATTCAGAATCAATAGTTAGATCGAAGTAAATTATTCAATCATTATAATATATTCCTAACAACATTACCTAAGCGATATCTCTTCACTAGATTGAAAGTCATATAGCAAATTCACTGCCGTTACACATGATCTGATTACCGTTCCAGTATTCATAACACCATTCAGATTTGGCTCTTAATATGCAACCAGCAAGACTTCCCGAGGCCATATATCGCACAATTATCTAATGCTTCTATAGCCCACCCATATCCCACTCACTAACAGATATCCGGCGGCTGAAATCGGTAATATCATAAACCCCGCAATGAAACGGCCATGCTCATTACGATAACTATCAGCTTTGCCCGTGTGCGTTGTGCCATTATCAGGCAATCCCGTGCTTCGATTGCTTGCCGCCAACGTCGTCCGTAGGCATACTTTTCTCTCCGTCACGAATTGCTCTAATTAAAATCGATCATGCGAGTGTTCTCCTTGCCGACCTAATCCTGTACCAAGCATTTCCTGTTCCAGGACTTGCCGTACGTCCTGGAGATGATTACGCACTGATTGACTTTGACAGCGACTTTAGCACAAACGTCAAACTTCCCAGATTCCCCGCTTGCTTTCCGGTGTGTTCCGGTCAGGATGTGTGTGAGTAGGTTTTCTTGAAGGAGTCTGCTGAAGTGCGTTCATTACACTGCCATCGGCACTGTTGCGCTAGCGGGTTGGCGAATGTCATACATGTTGGCAGTTTCCCCATATGCCATAACCTGTCAGAAGGTAAGGCCGCTTATGGCTTCGATTTACTATCCCTCCGACCGCCCCATGGAGATGAGGTGGATGTGACCAGTCATGCGCTCAGCAGCAGGCAGGCAGGCAAACCTAATCCGAGGAAAATTAATTATGAAATACTGCTTACGCACCAGCGATTAGATGCGGACGCCGTACTGCCACTCCTGCCACTCTTAGACGCCTTGTACGCTCGTTTAATGCGATTAAGCCACGTCACAAATCGGGCTATAGTTCTAAGTCCCTTGTATCTTTGTTTCCTCCCGGGTCGGTTTGAGTCATGCACAAGAAGTTTGAATCATACGCCAAGAATAGAGTCATACAATAACTAGAAGAAGGGAATTCTTTATAGCTTGCTTACAGATTACCTCAATCCAGTACACGCACCACTCAAGAATGCCACAAGCTCTCATTAAGAGTTCAGTGCGGTTCGGGACTGCGCTTGTCTGTGAAAGTGTGAAAAGGTAATTTTTTATCATTACTAACAAGGTGAAGAAGAACCTCCGCAGGGCATTTCGGGGTCAAATTAAAAGATCGTCTTACTAACGCATCTTCCCGCCCCGTTCCACTGCATCCTGTCAGAGCGGAGGAGCGTCATCATTAGTGAAAGGCACCATGACATCGTGCTTCGCAGTTCCCTTAAACGAAAGTGTCTTAATAAACCTGATTAGCATGTTGCCATTCTTTTCATCATGAAAATACAAATACGTGTGCATGAAACAGCAAACCTTCTTTTTCCTTGTTGAAAGACCCATACATGAGATGCAAACGAATGATTGTTAGCGCAAATATTAGCGTTTTACTTACTTTCACCAAACGCCCCTTCGCTGAAGGTACAGCGGAAAAGAGGAACACGTATCTGCTGGTTGGAGGAATGTTACGAGGGGTTCCCTTCGTTCCCTACCATGGTAGGGTATGGGTGTCCCAACAAGAGGCTTCGCGTTTGAGCGATGTCAAATATTTACCCACGGCGGGTACTCGCGAAGCATCTTCATCCGTGCGTCACGCAGAAAACCATAAAAATTATAATAATACATTATCATTCCGTCGGGATCATCAACCAAAACGAGCAAGACGCTTCCCACGGGATGATTGCTGTTCTTGAGACCAAATCTTGGTTTGCCTGCCTGCCCTAAGCTTGTAAGGTAAGCACACGATGGCAGATATGTTCCACCGAAAGAAGGAAGGCATTTGAAGCCGCTCCACTCGTAGGCTAATTTCGGGAAAATATTCCACCACTTCAATCGGTTGCGGAAGAAGCGGGAGGATAATAAAGGTATTTAAAGGGAAAGCATTCCCCTTGCACGGCGTTGCCAGCAGATAGACAGGACATGGTGCCAGACAAAAGATCTGCGAGGCTTTCTCGCGTGAGTAAGGTTTTTCATAATGATGGTAAAAGCTAATAATTTGCCGAGGAAGATTTATTGGATTATGGTGGTATCGCTTGAACGGTGGGTGGGGTGGATCACATAGGTAACATATGGTGAGGGGAGATACAGCGGATGCACGTGTAGGTTTGGCTTTTGTTTCACGTCAGGCCGGATATTTTCATTTTTTTGTTGTCGCAGTACATCACGAGGAAAACTGTGAGCGGATAAATAATGCATCGGTTTGCACCTTTTTTTATGGTACGGATAAACTACAATTCAAAAAAAGGAAATTGAAAGACCGTAAGCGGAAACACCACAAGTGAACTGTGACGATGATGTACGGCGTGGAAGAGACTATGCCGCTGACGCGAAAAAAAACTCTCACACACAATGGAGTAAATTAAAACAATAGTGTAGCTGATTAATCCTAAGCCGCTCGGCTAAACCAAACTATACGTGTACGTCGTGCGGAAACGGAAGCGTTGACAATGGTACTTCATTATTTCGGCACCGGTGGAAGCGTATCCATGTGCCGCGTGGTCAGTTTTCCGCTTCTGCGAGTGATGTGGATGATTGGGTTTGGGTTGTTTTTTTCTTTTATGGAAATTCAAAGATTGGAGAACTAAAAAAAAAACATAATCAATTCAACTTAGATAGTGTTGGTTTCATCTTCCTTTGAAGGCACATTTTGACGGAGTTTGTTTCATTTTGTTTCCTTAGTTTGAAATGTAGTTAATTTAGATAAATGTGTGGCTGGTTCTATTTCAACTGCCAATGTTAAAAATTAAAGTAAAAATAAGACCACAAATATTGATAACAAAATATGAACCATTAAAAGTACTAACAGTTGACTCAAGCGAGTGGTCCCAAATATAAGAAAGCAAAAAGTTCAAAAATATGTTTAAAAAATCATTAGATAAGCTAGGCAGGAGCTCCTTCCTCTTGGTATCACAATTTATATACTCCACCCCAACAGTTTTGCCGAAGGACGCGCTTCAAGTAGCAGATCTCTCCGTTTCGATCGCTTCATTTTATTGCTGTCATAATTATCAATCAAATTGGTGACAATGTTGTTCTGTTTTTATCTCATTTCTTTCCCGGGTTGGGTTGGGTGTTCTGTACAATCATGCGCTATATCTTGAGGGACGTGTTCCACGCTGAGCTATCTGGGGGCTACTCTATGCGATGCAAGACATTCCACTTCTCGTCTCGCCCGTTTCATCTCGCCACTGTTTAACGCTTACTTCCGGCTGTGGACCAAACTGGTACCGGCATGCTGCTATAAAGCATTCCCGATCCTTGTCCCACTACAGCAACATGTCCAGTGGCGAGTGTCAACGTATTGTAAATCAAAAACAGATTTACTTTCTCAAGCACCTTCTACCACCACACTCCTACCGGGGAACAAAAACCATTGGAATGAGCAGGGAAATGGGAAAATGTGTTTTTATTACCAATAAATTTACTTTTATTTTTAATGTTATAGCCGGAACTTTGTCGCTGATTTCACTTACGATCTTTGAGGAAGAGGAAATGAAAGCAAACACACACACACATACGAAGATAACAGTGAGGAAGGGCTGGGAAAAAGTTTGGTGGATCGGTGTGAGAGGCTGTACCAAAAACATTGCCTCCTTCCAGAAGCACTGATGGCCGGTTGTAAAAACAACCAGAGGGAAATTAATCTTTCCGCGGCATCGAAAAGCAAGACAATCTGGTGAGTGAGATGGCGCAAACGGTTTGACGTCATGGAAGCAGCTTCCGGAATTAGGTAATATTATGCGCTATTAAGCGTCGTTAATCGACGCGAAATGTGTTGGGCAATGGGTACTTCGCCGCGAAAGTGTTATCATGCTCTGAGGCTGTAAATGTTTGGCCCGGTTTGCTTTGTAAATTGCTGTGTAAGGATGTTTGGTAGTGTTGCATGGAGTTATTTAAATTTTATGTTTTGACAGTAAAGTTATACCTCAGACCATAAATCACTGCGACAACCCGGCTCGTTGACACGGGTGAGGATGTATCGGCGATAAGCGATAGTACACAGTTGATAGGAAGCACCTTCGTTAACCAAAGCCTAGCGGATTTGGTGAAGAGATTTGACGCAACCTCGTCAAACAAGAGAGGAAAAAGAATGTGACACCTTTCACCTCACTAGAGAAAGTTGATTTTCACCCTCCCTGATTGTTGCCTTCGTTCTAACAAGGTTGCAATTCGGCGACATGTGAATTGATGGAATCATTACGCGAGATTTGGCAACCTGTCACCTTACCTTTTGTTGGCAGCCGACCTGTACACCGTGCCATGTGCTTGCGTGGTGAGTGTGTCAATTTACACCCCTCCAAGGCGATGCTTTCTTTTGGTGGAAAATCCCACCCGAAGACGATCCCGCGGTGCAGAACAAGATCAGCAAGTGAAGTGTTATTTTTCATTTTCCATTTTCCCGAAAGCCAACACAATGGGTAACCTTAAGACCGGGACGGCGGGAGTTGGTCTGTTACGCCAGAAATGGAAAGTTTAAAATTTCAATCAACACCTCGTTTTCGCCACGTACGCCACGATATGGTGCCACCGACCGATGGGACGTCTAAACCCTTCAGCCACGGGACCAATTCCCAGCTGGGGGAACGTATTCGCTTCCTACCACGCAACAGGGCAAGGATGAGCATGATGATAGTGACGCTGATGTCGATGATTACTGCCTGTGTGTGTGTGAGTACGGGCAGTCGAAAAAAATCTACTCCCAATTCCAAAACGTGCCCATGTTCTCGGGACATAATCCTTCCCATTCCGCGCCAATGAAATGTTTCCACACTGCTGTTTTCTTTCTCTCTGCACAACAACGGCTCCGAGCTGCGGCAAAAAGATGCTATCCCGAGCGTTTTGTCGTACATGAGGCACGAGCATATGTCGGCGAGCGTCCTGATGCGCTCCTTACCGACGACTCTCAGCTCGAGTCCCGCTGTGCCCCGGCATCAGCGGCGTAAGTACGTCGTAATATGTCACACAGTGGGAGATGTAATCCGGGTGCCGCCGATGCTCTGTATCTTTCGCGTTTCCACTTTTCTTTTTTGCTTTCACATCGTCACTCGCCCTGGAAGCTTCAGGGTAGCGCTGCGAAAGTGATGCGAAACGCGAAAAAGGGATATCGATGTGCAATGAGGTAGAAACATGGTGTAATGCAAAGACATGGGAGATATGGGAACGTGTCGCTGTGGCAATGTGGTGGCAGAAAGTTTGCGAAAAGGAAAAAAAATCCCTCTCCAATCACAGCATCGCCGCATCTTTGCCTTCCATTACCCATTACGGGAGCGGAAGCACGTAAATAAGTAAATTTATTATTTACTGAGCGCATGTTTTCGACTGATGACAGCTCCCGCTGATGCCGTTCACACCGAGCCCTTCCTCCATCCAGCGACAGGAGGACAGGAAGGATGTGGCGAATGGTTTTAAAACACACACATTGTAGTGCTGAAACGTATCGGTTATCGGCAGTCCGATAAGCAGGTCGGTTCGGGGGTGTTTTTCTTTCGGTACATTTCTTTCGCAAAAAGCAAATAATCGAATCAACTACTGTTAACGCGTTAGCATAATTTAGTTGTGGCTGGGAGATAGGATAAATGGATGATTTACTAGCAATCGTGTGATTTATTTTCAGGATTGTTTATGCGTTTTGCATTTTTCTTAGTAAATCATTTGTAGCATCATATTTACAGGCCATGCAGCAAATGCTGTTCTTTGAGGAAATAAGTAATGTAAAGCACTCCCGTCTTAGCGTCTCTGCTTCTCTGTGAGAATGGTTCATACCTGACAGGACACCTGCAGATTGATGATTATGAGAGATTTCGAAAGTAGTTCTAGAGTTACTCTGGGTAGCAATTTGGGACGTTAGCCTTGATCATCTTCATCAATGACGTCATTATACTTATCACCGTGACTAAGTTCTTCTCTACGCAAACGATGACAGAATGTTCCGTCCTATTCGGTGCTTACCTGACTTACCTATTGTTTCTCATACTGGTGCTAAAACATGTCCGTCAAATTTCTATCGGTAAATGTGTGTCGATTTTGTAGAATATAACAACCAGTCCAGACCATTTTAACTCTTACTTTGCTGTGGCAGAACTAGGGTTGTGGAACATATTTGGGGACTTAGGAGTTACTCTGGACCACAAACTGAATTTTCATCAGCATTTAGACCATAAGATTTATACCAGAACAAGAATCTAGGAGAATTAAAACAAATAATTCTTATATCAATTTGTGCGCAGTAAAAATTTAACAAAAGTGTGGTAATAACTTGCAAGGGATATCGATATGCTTGCAATTATAGTTCAACAACACAAAAAATTGACATCAAATTGGGGTTTTCATGGCAACGTTAAATTGATACAAAATCGTTAAAACATCACTAAGAAATAGCAATGTTTTTTCAACTGTTTCAGCCTGGCTGTTATCTTAGAGTGAGACAATTGTATATTGTTCAAAATTTGTGTTCTTGTTAAAATCAATAATGTTCCCAAATGATGTTCAGTTTTTGCAATCCTTATACTATCATGAGCTTGAACTTTTAAAGTCTTCTCAGTTCTCACTCAAACCTCCCAAACACAATTAAGCTTACGTCAAATTGGAAAAGGCATAACATCAACTGATCTGTTTGTTGTTTGATTGTTTTTGCCTCGGAACTAATACTTTTTAAATTCAATCTGTACTCTTTAACTGCCCCAACATGTTCACTTTCTATGCACTTTTGTACAGTTTAAAATTGAAAAACTCGCAGCTACGATATGCCAGAAACCCCCTCCCAACGAGTGCGAGTGCTGCAATTTAAAGCTAATCAAAAACATATAAACAACCGCGGAACGAATCGTTCTGAGGGTGAAGGGTAGCAATGCCGTCAAAGCGGATTACAATGGAAATCGATTTAAGTTTCACCGTAGCACCCAGGATGGTACCGGGATGATTGAATAGGGGAAAGTTGTTGATGCATCCCTACGAAGGTAAGCTTCGCAGGGACAGAGACAAACGAACGGGAAATAGTTGTGCTGCAAGAGTGGCTTATGTTTGGCCATTCCCAAAAACTGGCCGTAAAACAGTTGTCCTTCGTGTACGGTACACCTTGGCGCGAGGTTGGGTGCGTTGGGTCGTAGGTTATAATTAAAAATTGGGCCGAGCACCACCCAAAATGATCCGCCCAGCGCAAGAATTTGAACTTTGCCGTCGTTTCATATGCAAATTCGCTCGTAAGGTTTCGGAAGGAGACGGGTTGTGTATGAACGGGCAAGAGAAAAGGTCGCATAGCCTCTATCCTTCGGGCAAGATGTTTACCTTCAATGCAGCCTTTAAATGTGTTTCCGCGAGTCCCCGCGGAACACCTATTGTTTGGGACTTTTTTTTTATAGAAGAAAGACAGAATAAAACAGATTCCGTAAGTCTTTTGTTCATCTTTTCTTTACAATATTACGCCGTCAACAAACGCGCATCCAGCGTTTTTTTTTTGCCAAACAACCCCGTCAGCTAAGCCTAAAGGGCATTGCCTGTTCCCATTACGCTGGTCAAACATTCCCTCGCCGAGTAACCTACAATCATCGTGCATCGCGCTGGAAAAACCGGATCACGGCTAGCGTTGGTTTCTAATCGTTCACCCCGCACGACGCGAAGGGTGAAAGTAGTTCCCCCAGCAGCTAAATTTTCACGGTACAGCCAACACAAAACGCGTATCCTGTGGCGCGACGGGAGGGACGGAAAATGCACCCCGGTTTTCAGTTCCTTCGTCTACAGACGGCAGTGTCTTAGGGAGAGCATTTTTCGCGGATTGGAAATGGTACTCGCGAACGGCTGTACCCACTGAAACGGCGAAAAAAAAATCAAAAAACGAAGAACCAGATCCGAAGGATTCCTCGACCGGTTCCAATCAATTCAGTAATGTTGGATTTGCCAGGATCTGTCGAGCATGGACATCTTTTTGATTCGTAAATTACAGCGCATCTCTCCGCTTCGCTTCTTTTGTGTTTGCGGGCGCTTTATGAAAGGTGAAATTTATTACCACCGGTTTTTCTTACACGTTTTTTTTATCTGCTTGCACTATCTGAATTTGTTGCTTTTGATTTGGCTAGTTTGATACACGATGTGTATCATGGTTTAAGGCTTTCTTTCTCGAGTTTTCAATAATCCGGTCTAGAATTAGTTACACAAAAGGCTCATGGATTAAACTAAAGGAAAGCGACAAACTCATGTCTTTGAATTGAACACATGAATTTGCTATGGTATTTAATTACAATTTATGTATTTGACGAAGACGAAGACGAAGTGAAAACAAATAGTACCGACGAAAAATCCTCAAAAACTTTTTTTTGAAACTAACTTTTTTTTTTAAACTAAAGGTTTTAAAAACTAGATACATCTTTGCAACACGACAAAGAGTAAAAGTGGTTGGAATCGTAGCATGGGAAAAGATAATCAACAAACATTTAAAATTATTTATTATATAAATTTTGAAAATCTTCAGAAATAACCATTCATATCAAGATTGTTAATCCTGCGTATGGGGGGTTGTGATTGAGTGTAACCATAGCAGAATAGTCAATTGGGGCGTATGGGGAGCGGCAGCGGTCCGAATGGGATTCGATGCAACGTCGGGCCTGATCGTATGAAACAGGCTTACGCCGCTACCGCCAAAAGCGATTGATGATTTGATATATCTTGACTCTACGAAGGTTGTTGTATCATGTAAAAAAAAAGCAATCCTTTCTGTGCTTCTGACGATTGAAGCTCGCACATTTTGATAACCAATAAAATAAATCTATATTTACAACATATTCTCCAAACTTTTGAAATTTTGTGAAATTTTTTACCTTTGCTTTTTTAGTAGTTTTTTAAACTTTTGCTAAAATGTAGTAAAATTCAGGTTAATTTATTCAATAGCAACGGCCACATTGTTTAGGAAAATTTAGGATTAAATGTATACTTTAGTACAACTTTAATCTGTGTATTTTGCGAAGAATTTTTTTTTTTTTGGAAATAGGGTTTATTTTACTTGCTTGGTCATAAATTAATTATTCTGAAAGGAGAGTATTTATTTATAATTTTGAGATTTGAGTCCAGATACCTGTTATCAGGAAAGAGAGTAAATAATCTCAAACCGCTCTTATTACTAATGAAAGAATAGCTCTTTATTCTGTGATATAGATGTGTTAGTATAATCACACAAACTATACTTTTATAATTGTTATTTTTTTGCCAATTTTAAATTATACTAACGGAGATGCGAAAAAACATATCTTAATACAAAAAAAAACATATTTTAATTCATGAAGTATTTGATGTGCCTGGCTGTTACTACCGAATAATAAAAAAGTATTTGGTGTTGAGATAATTCATAACGAAGCGTTAAAGGAACTTTTATTGAGTAATATAACTTTATTGCAAGCACCGATTATTTCCTACCACTTAGTAACAATGACTATTTGGACTTTGTCGGTTCAATGAATACTCCCCTTTTTAAATTTATGTATTAAAACCTATATGAAACAATATTTGAATTCCTTTTTTTCAAACTCTACCAAAAGTGACTGTCAACCGTAGTACTTCAACTTGCCCTTTCGTTTAAATTCCAATGCACTACGTGCAGAACCCGCACCAATCATTTGTCATGCCTGAGCACAATCTTTCGCCGTTGGCTTATTTTAGACCGGTACACTTGTGGCCCCCGCACACTCTCACATACCCACTGCAAAAAAAAAAAACGTGTGCACCCACTGGTGGGTTCAACAGTCTCGTTACAATGGCAGATGAATATAAATGACTTTTCGTCTGCTTCCGACTGCATCTTCCTGGTGCGCCGCACCGCGCTGTGTAGTGGAAAACTGTGCGAAAATCGCACATTAGGACACAGAGCGGGCAAAGGCAATGTGCCGGAGAAAATCTCCAAACTCCGAAAAGCACCCAGAATCCAGACTCCCGAACTGTTGCCATTTCCCCGTTTCACCTTTCTACCTTTCAACCCGCTTGAGCGCGCGTGCGAATTCACGCGTCTGCATTAAATTGCATCATTTTTCACACGCGATTTGTGTCATAAGCACTTGTCCCCGGCAGTGCGTGCCGTGACGTGATAATGGACGCCATCACGAGAGATACGCTATCGGTGCACCTTTCGCTACTCGCTGAGGCACGGTGCTGACACTGTTTTTGTCAACTCGTTGCGGGGTTGGGCTGCAAATCGTCCGTGGGCTGTGGGTGGTGAAGATAAAAAATGAAGTTGCGAAATTTGATCTCGGGATCGAGACGGTGTACAACTGCTGTGTGTGTGTGTTCTTACAACTGATGAAGGTTTTTTTTTTGGATTGGCATTGTTGCTGATGCGTCCGTGCTGAAAAGAGGTAATTGACTGTGATTTTTTGAAGGGTGGGAGCTGTTTCATTCCTAACGATTGATGATTATTTTGACGCACCGTCTGCATAATGGCCTCCCATAACCATGGAGCTGCCTGCCATGATAATTCGGAGCAGAGAACTATTCTACCATTGCTTTCAACCAGATAAGCCCTGGACCGGAAGCGGGACTTGCAAATTGAAATTTCATACCCAGCGTAAGCGGCAAACATGTCGGCACAAGTTGTAAGTGATTGGCGCGACGGAGGAAGGAGTTTCGAGACGATTCCAAAACGCTTAATACATTCATATCTGCTTAGTAGCGTGGTAGCATAGCATGTTGCAGCGCGGTTCCAGCAGAACGGTTTGGAACGATGCCGAAGCCCTCGAGAGTACACGAAAATCAAATCAAATAAATCCGATGAATAGCAAATATTTGCCTATCAATATTCACGCGAATCGATTCTGTTTCACGTTCCAACAAAAGGCATCATCGCGAGATGCCACTGTCCTTCTACGAGGGAAGAAGTTCCTATGCTCCTGCCTGCGTGCCGTTCCGTGCAAAGCAAATGAAATTTAAGAGCGCCAGTCCCACAGTTTCATTCGATTCAAATTATGTTTCCAGCAGATATCCCTCCGGAAGCTGGCTGGCTGGCGGTGTGTGCTGCCACCACACGGTGTGTTTGCACAGAGGAATAAATAAGTTATCATTATTATTAGACTACGCGACTGTTGGGTGTTTGGAAAGGATGTCGAGAGCGCGCTGAAGAACGCGAAGGGACACGGTTTCCACTTATGCGACTGTTTGATTCCGTGTCGGTGCAATGTTATCGAATCTGATTACCATTACTGCCACTTCCACCAGCTGGTGGAAAGCATAATATGTGCGTTCTATGCTCCTGCCAGGCAATAGGGTTTGGTGGAAATAGTTTTTAATGTTTATAAGCCTTAAACAATGCCAATAGTTTGGGGATAATTTTGTTCCCGGTTAGGGGTGGCTTATGCTATCAAAGAAACTGATGTGATAGTGAAAGGAAATGTAAACTTTAAGTAGAAGTTCAGTTGTTTTCTTTGGTCACTTTAAATAAGTTGTGTTCGTTTTAAATTGCAAGATGTGTTCAAATACAGATTCCTTTTTATACTATTATTTTTTTATTAATTATTATCTCCTTTGAATTAGTTAGATTAATGTGTAATTTAAGCATTGAATTTTTTTATGTAATTGGTAGAGCTTTAAAGTATATTTAAAAATGGTAAAACATAACCACAACACAATGAAACGGTTTAGAATGCCTATGGTAGTCACCTACCTAGCTACGATGTAGTTCGAATCTCAACGATCTACAATCTAAAGTCTGCTTCCTTTCGTATAAGACTGATTATCAAGTAATGGGTACTTAAAGTCTTTAGTAACTTTGTCAGACGTTGACCACCAGAAGTTGTTGTAACAGCGAAGAAGTTGTAGAAGAAGAAAACACAAAAAATAAATACAAATTGCTTTACATATAACTACATATAAAACATATTACATATAACTAAGTAGTCCCATTATAATTGAGTTTAGTGATTCAACACTTACTTATCCAACACGTTTAAGAATTACTAAACAGTACTTTTAACAACACTAACAGCTCACATCTTTCGGTGCTTAGCGTATTAGCAATATTAAGAAATTTTTGGCAAATAAGTGAGGGATAGTGAGAGAGAAGAGGGAGAAAAAGAAAGAAAAACAACGCAAAATACGCGGCCAAAATAAAAACAGGGTATTACATTGTTTATTTCTCTATTATTGTTGTCCTTGTGTCGGTAACGTTTTTATGCGCAAATAACGGGTGCACTAGGAAAAAGGATTAAGTCATGCAGGGATGGTGCCGGACCGATGGAAGGTGCCCGTATTGCGCAATCGAAGGATACTGTGCCCCTTTCGTCACCGCCGTCGTCATCGCCGTCGTTGTCGTTGTACCGCTTTTGCCATGGTGAAAAGGATCAAGGAACCAAAAACAATAACAACTTCGGTCCCTATTGTAGGGTAGGGTAGAATAAACAGAGAAACACGGGGATGGACCGCTCTAACACGGTACACACCGGGTCGAGACCGAAACCCTGTTGCGTTTTGTTGTTCCTTTGCAATAATTATACATTGCTGCACAAACAGCGGATTACAAACTAGGTCACACAGTAGGCGAGCGAATGTGCAACATCTTTTGCAAATACACTTTTCCCACTTCACCGTGCACTCCGTGTCGCTCGAGCGGCCCAGTTGCGTCTCCCCACCCGTACCCGTACCAACAGTTTTACGGCCAAACGCGTAACAAATCTTTTCCACCAAATCAAACACCAACACCGCGGCAAGTACATCTTCCGAATCCATTAAGATAAAGACATTGTCCCCTTGTTGCCCTCGGAGAACAATAAAACAACAGCAATCAGCAACTTTTCGCTACATTCTTCTGTTGCTACACCCACCCGCCGGTGGACACCAGTGTCCTGCCCTTTTATCGTTGGAAAAGGGATGCGTGGAGACGGTGAAAGAAGTGGAAGAACATCCTGTCTTTGGAAGAGTGCTGTAAGAGATTGTCGAAAAATAGAGCCAGCGGAGGTTGGTGCAAAGGAGTTTAGTAAGCTCTGTACGGTCCAGGAAGGGATCGTACCGGTAGGAACGGCAAACTTCAAACACAACACCAAGACACCACTGCACAGCACAGCAGTACAGTAACTAATAATAGAAAATCTATTAGCAAAATTGAACCGATAAATCTTTTCGCCAGCCCATAAAAATAAATAATAATGTCCGTTTTTTTTTTTCGTTGTTTCTGTCTGCGGCAGACAATACCGCATGTCCCTCACACTTACGGCGATCGCAAGGTTTGTCTTTCTCTGCCGGAGTTGAATTGTGTCCGGTGTTGTGGCCGGTGAAAGGTGTGCCGGGGTTTTGCGATGGAAATCGTCACCATGCCTTGCAGAATGGTTCTTTACGCGTCAGCAAGAATAGTGCCCTCGCCTCATCGGGGATAAGCGCTCGATTCCTGAGGGCCTTGTAATCAAATTTGGTCGCATATTTATTGCACTCTTTGGGCGACGATGCTTACACACTTTTCGCTAATGTGTGTTTATCTGTGCGTCGGACCTTTGAGGCGTGGGGAGAGATTCCACCATGGCCCGAGAGCACGACCGTATGTGGCCTGGTTTTGGCCATGGGGACCGGAGGGAAGTGTTTGCTGTATGGATGGGATGCTAGCTGTCAATAAATTTTGTCCCATTTTGTCTGTCATTTCTTATGCGGCGTCCCCGTGGATGGATCGACACGTATGGGAGTGAAATTTGCCTTCCACCGGTGGCGCCATGGCGAACACATGTGACCATTTCGGTTTGCGTACGTTTCACACTGCAATTCGCTAAATTGAGTCGTTTATTCCAAACCGTCAGCGATAAGTGAAGGAAATATGTTGTTTGGAGTGAGTTAAACTGCCTATAGAGTAGATTTACAGTACAGGCGCTGGCTGTACTGTAGTTTCCACTTCCACTTGTTTCAAATGCTATAAGAATGGCTTTAACAATCTCTCACAAAATAAACGTTCGATTTCACAATAGACTCCTTTCATGTATAAAAAAAAGCTAAATAGTAGTCACATCAACGATACTGCTTGCTCTGCTTGTCTTTGATGGGATTTTATACTGCTTCTTGGTCGTTTTGCGACCACAATTCGGAACTCTGCTCACAATCAAGAGCTGGCAGGGAAAGAGGAGTTTTCTAGCCAACAGTGTAAACCAAAGGGCACTTATAATTCATCGTGATGCGAAGCACAATCGATAGCATCAGACATTTGACGACAGGCATCAGGCGAATCATAATTTATACGACCGACTTTTTGATGACTTATTCCGCCGTCGATTTTTCATGACTCGTCGTCCCGAGATGGCACCACGGTCTGACCTGTTTGCCTGGCAGAACACCAACCCTAACACAGCGTTTCCTTCACGTTCCCTTGTTAGCATGGTTTTATGGTGGAATGATTTCAACTTTTTGCTAGCTGCTAACAATTGAAATGCTTTCATTCTTTTATTTTTATTTCCTACCACTTCGCCGCACGATTTGCCCTAGCACATTCCTACAGTTGTCACAATGGACGATCGTGCCGTTAATTGTGGATGCTCTTTTGAAAGCCGAAGAACCCTGCGTCCCTAGCATCTTTGTTCGATTCCGGATCCACGGCTAGAGTGTACTGGTTTCCGGCACCATCAGCGTAGGGAAGCTGTGTACTTTTTTATCAGCTTCCGTTTGGTAGCAACACTCCGTACAACGGAGTATTACATGTTCCAAACCGAATGGACCGTGGCTTGACGGTTGGTTGAGTGCAATAAAACGGTAGTGTGGCAAGTTTGATTGTTCGCGCGAGTAATTAGACAGGGAAAGTTTTATTAATTTACTACCAAAGTTCAATACTATTTGATAGTTGCTGCATTGTTTTATGGCAATTCTTTACTCTTTCGCAGGAAATTCGAGCGATATAGAAAATAGAAAGAGAAAGAGTTTAATTAGTTGGTAGATGCGGCTTTCAGCAAGTGTTTGGAGTACGCTGTATTTTGTCTAGTTTTTATTTTAAGCATCCAGATGGTTTCTTTTTGTATAATTCTGGTAAGACAAATTGAATTCAATGTCTTTGCAGAAAACCAATATTCTGGAATTAATAAAAACTATTTTCAGTTCATTAAGCCATTTGCTAGCATGATGTACTCTTTAGTGTTTTCTCTTTTTCTACAAGTTACTTTTCTAATACTGAATGAATGAATGAAATGAATGAAGTACGAAATGGCTTTGATGCATTTACAAAGAACTAAAAAGGAAAAATTCTATCATGATACACCAATTATAAATATTTCTTTGACAGTTCATACAGCCATTGCGCCGTTCACATTATTGTTTAATGTTTCGAATCATAGTCTTGCTGATTGTGTAAAATTTTCAAGAAAATAAATGTTGTTATTGCAAATAAATAAGTAAATACTATTTAAAAAAATGTCAAAAACCTCTATCAAAGTCTGTAAACAAAAAAACTACACATATGTAAACTTGGAGTAAAAAAACCTACAAGCTTTTTGTTCTAAAAATGCAATTATAAATACAAAGTTATCCAAACTTGAATGTAAAGTCACAGTCATAGAACAATCAATAACATAAAATGTGTTTACCCATTATTATTCTTTTCCAAGCGATATAGCTTCGACAAAGCACACGTTCGCAATCGACCTATTAGCCATGCTATAATCCATTCTCCAATCTGGCCTGCGCCCGGCCTATTTACCTTTAAAACGCACCAAGAAAAGGGGAAAAACCCCCAGCACCGGAAAGGCGAATGTTTCTCGCTGCGAAACATCTAAATGGAATGTAATTTCCGTCACGTGGTTTTAATCGAATATTGCGAAAAATGGTTCCACATCTACCGCTTTTCACGTACCGCTCGGGTACGGTAGCCCATTTTCCGAAATGTCGGAAGTTTCACATTCGGGCGCATCATTCATTCCGAGCTAAATTGAAGGATGTCAATTACAGTTGCTGAGCGTGGAAATACAGTGCGACCCGTGGGGTGGGAAACGGAGCCGCAGGGCGAACGGATTGGCGGATGACGACGATGTTACGGATGAGCATTACGAACGTGAGCCATAGTTTTCCCCGCCCGAAAAGGGTTTATCGAGCCATCGAGCATGCAAACTATCCTTCCGCCGATCGCTTTCGGAAGTTCATAAATAAAGAAATATCGCTCCGAAATCGCTCCTAAGCACGCTTCTTCACAGTGTCATTAAGAGGAACCGTATCCGTATCTTTACACACGGGGTTCGATTTCATTCTCCAGAGAAGGGGATGCATGTTCGCTGTCGCCTTTGTGGTAAACTATCGCAGAATCTATCTTCGAGGTGAAATCACTTTATTGCTATTTATTTTTACGATATTACCCGTGCACGCCGTGTACGCGATACACCCGGGGCAAAGGGGTTTGCCAAATGTTTCCGGTCGGTGCGTAAAGCCTGCGTGCCACTGCGCCGCTAGACGCGACCGATCCGTTTTTGTATCCGTTTCGAAGACGCTCAAGCCGGGCAATCCTTTTCCAAGAGTGTGTTTCAGGTTTTATTGCACTGAGGCAAAATATAAAAAGGATGCGAAATGAAGGCTGGCTACAGATCGAGAATGCTACGGCTTCCGTTCGGCAGACGAGATGGAAGCAAACGCGAAGGTACGCAATATCCTGCACCGGATGCGTAATTGCTGGCGTAAGGCAATGCGTGTGTGCCACCTTTGAGAGTCGGGGGGGTTTTACGCTTTTCGCGAACGGTACGAAATTTGAAGCGAAAATCGGTAGCCTACTTACTTCAGCAGAATGGCAGAGATAAAAATACGCGAAAACCCCCCTCTATGAGGAAAAACAGAACACGGCCGGGAAGGTGATTGAAACGAAGCGAAACAATTCCCCCGGCGGTAGGTTTGGATCTGTACCATGGATGTATGTGCACTACCGTGTGTAATGAACGTTGTTTTTCATTTCACTGTTGACGGATATCCCTGGTGGCTTATTTCAACGATGATCGAGTAACGATGTAACATCGGAGAGGAAATAAAAGACTTTTTATTAAAGGTAAGCAAAAAGGAAGCATGCTTAGCAAATCAAACATTTATCAATCCGGCAGGCAATGTATTCTCTTATCGCTGGAATCGACTGACAAGGAGCGTATAATATGCGGTATAATATCCAATTTTGTGCCAAGATAAACAAATAGAACATGTTTTATCAGGAACATATATGTTTGCTATAAAAAGTGCCTGTTAATAATAAGTTTGATTTTCATGGATCTTGAATGTACAAGTTAGAAACGACATGAAGCAAATATTAAATTACTCCAGAGTTTTCAATACCTTGAGGTTGTAATTTTAATAAATTATTTGCTAATTAGTTAAGTCAAATGGAATTCCAGTAGCGTTTAAAAGAACTTTCAAAATAAGCTAACGTTAAAAAATTATTAACAGTTGGCATAAGATGTTGGAGTTTGATGTTGTTTCAACAGAAAACTCAATTTAGTCACAAAATCATGAGGAATTTAATATTTTCTTATTTTAAGTGATGATTCTCCTTTTTAAGTGTTTCAATGTCACGCATTATATCAATTCTACTCAGCAACAAGTTTTAGCATAACATCTTTCACAATGGGAATCAAACAAATTTTGAGAATATAATTACTGAAGTAAACGAGAAGCTGTAAAAACTAATAGTTCAGAAACTTTTCCGTTTGCATACATGCCTAGCAGTAGTCATCGTGATAGAAAACTTTATCTACTTAACACAGACTTTAATTTTTCAACTGTCTTTGAAAATCAAATAAAAATTCAGTTTCAATCATCGCTTCTGATACCATAGAGTATTGTGAGAGTCTTATACAACGATGAAAAATCATGCTTTCGCGTCCACCATCCCTGACTGCCGCTTCAGCACGACGTATGTGATACATATTTTACCCTTCCTTCTTCTCATTCCACCGGTTTCCTTAACATAGGCTTGACACTCGCAAAAGAGTTGTGACAGTTTAAAACGGTTCCGATTGCGAAAAGGTTCAATTTTCCTGCCCTCGGCCAGCCCTGTGCCTCAACCTCTGCACCCTTAAAAGCCACCACAGAGGCGCACGAGTGTCGTTTGCATACGACAGCTGTGAAAATTAGTTGCCTGCCAGTTGGAATCTTTACCACTTTCCACCTAGAGTGGATTCCCGCACAGTTTCGCGAATTCCTGCAGCGCCACCGTATCCCGATCCTTCCCACATGTCGAAATGAAGGGAAAAAAACTACACACCTTTGTGCGGTAAATGACTCCTCGTCCCCAGTCATGTGCGTTCTAGGTGACTTCGTTTTTGGCAGCAATGGTTTGACATCGCTACACGGCAGCAGCTAGCAGCAGGACCAGCATGCTTCTTGGTTACGGAATGAATACCCGGGATGCTCTCGCACACCAACCCTCACGGCAGGGTTTCGGTTTACACGCTTACCGCGAACGAATTCTTATGCAAATGAATAAATCAAAATCTATAAATTATTGAATCTCGACGCTCACAGACTGGCGTTGGGGGGAAAATGCTTTCTTTAGTTCGCACCAGTCGCAGGATGTTGTGCTGTTCAGTGTTTGAACATGCTTCGGTTCTGTGTAAAACTATTTCCCGCGAACCCTCGCGCAAAAGTCAACCCTTTTCCCCCTGCTTTCGCGGTAGAAAGTGGTAGCAACTACCTACAAAGACGGCAGAGCATCGCAAAAGCCTTGGAAAGAATTAAGCATCCTCGAAAGAACATCAACAAAAGAAAATTGCTTCGCTGGTTTTCGGTCGGTTCCTATTGAATGACGATTTATTATTATTCAAATTCAATGCTTTCTCAACAGCTTCACCCCTCGCACCGTGCCGGCTGGGCTGAAAGCCTTTCTCTGCTCCCTTATTTAATGCTGCTCTGTACGCAGATAAAAGAAAGAAAGCGGAAGAGCGAGGAGAAAAAAATCTTGCTACCCCCAGCAAAGGAAAAATCATCCCGAAAAATATGAGCTCTCGCTCGTGGATATTGTATTGTAGATCGCCAAATCTATCCGTCGAAGGGCATTGAAAAATAAACAACTACCTAAATGAAAGGAATATTGACGCGCTTCCCGTGCTTCCTGAAGTTGTAGATTTATGAAACGTCCTAAGTGCACGGGACGGGCTTTTCATTACTGGGCTGGCGGAGCCATTCATCGATAGCGAACCATTGTTCGGTGGACGGGTAGGTCGTTGTTTCCTGCGAGCGAAATTCAATTGGCGAAAGGAAAGTGTAAATAATACATTTTTGGAAAATCATAATTCACTTCGCTTACCGCTCATAATGTCCGCTGTTTTGTTCCGCAATTTTGGTTCACTTTTACCTTTAAGTCGTGAGCCATTATGCGATATTCATAACCGGCTGAGTTGCGAATGTTTAACCAGAGAGGGAGACAGTGAGAGAGAGAGCAAGGGAGAGTATGTTCATCGAGTGTAAACAAAAGTGTTAAACAATCGTTTTGATTTTTTCACAGCCTTTTTCTTCCATTTACGCGCGCGAAAATGGTAAAAAGGATCGGCTGGCGGGTGGATTATGTTTCATTTCCGATTATAAATATTATTGAAAAGTTGTACTATTGAGGGTTCCTGATGCTCAAGTTGGTATTGGTTTTTCCCGAGCAAATATTATGCTTTGTTGGGTTCCTAAGCTACCATCAATTGATCTGATATGATTTGTATTGTTATTCTTTCTTACTAGCAAGGTATTGATACCCGTCTGTATGGATTTATGCTACGCTGACCTACTACCACAAACCTAGCCGAGTGAGCTCCTGCCTGCCAAAAAATAATCGTAAACTTCAAGTCAACATCGTTCTCAAAGCTGCCAAGGCCAGTATCTTGTATGAAGCACTCGTATAAAAAAGTTAGTAAATTTGTATCAAATGTAAACATATCTTCCTGGACGAACATATTAAGAAGAAATAGGTTTATCTAAAATTTCTGCGAATACGTCGAGTTTTCCCCAAAGCAGAAGTTTGGACGCACTGTTGTATGAGATCTTGATCAATAAGCTGATCTCAATACCTATGAACTGGTTTCTGCTTTTTAAATGCTCATTACTAATGAGAAAGATTTTTTTTGGTTGGAAAAACGGAACGGAACCAGCCCCTTTACGGTAAGGAACGGAACGAATCTAGAATGGTCTCTGGAGCTACTTCAACTTTGGACATTGTTTGTTCTTTGGCACACATAAAGGTAATCTGTGGTTGATTCAAATCCTGCTACCTAATAAGAAATGAAGCGGATATTATAATTGAAATAATCGTTCTAACAATAACATAGAGGATAAATTAATCAATTGTGCATGCCATGTAAAAACATACATATGGATTTACATATGATTCCCTAAAACAGAGTATTTTTTCCAGCAAACAAGAGTAATTAAAACTTGCTTTGCAACTTTGATTGTTGCCTTCGTTCTAATATGATGTTGCTCCTGCTTGTAAAAAAGAAGGCGAAGTTCACGTTCAAAACTCTACCCAGACTAACAATATATAACTGCAAAAAACTTATTTTATCATTTTGTCGTTAGGTTCATTAGTTACTCGATGTACATCAAATCCGTTCACTGTGATGTAGTTCGATCCACTCTCGACTTCTGCTGCGTTGTTTGGTCCCGACAATAAGTACAATTGATAGAGAGTATACAACAGATGATGACGTCGTAAGCAATTTGACCTACTGGAGCAATGGTTGCCAGATGCCCTCCTTCAATTCATTGGTGCGTTTTATTGTAAGGAACCCTTGTAGGGCCCTTGTAGAATGGCTACCAGAGCACTAATGTGCTTTTCCTTTTTCTGTGGCTTAGTGTATCCATCCATTGCACGATAGTCAAATACTGCGTTTCGGAGGCTCCAGCAGTCCAAAAGGAATTCGATAAATTGCATGGTCAGGCCTTATGAGACGCAGGGGTATTATTCACTTAGACCATTGATTGACCCTCTATATTTTAATTGTTTGTTGTGGTCTGACAACAGTATGTCGACGTCCGATTTGCCATCCTTTATAATGTTCGTCAACGTTCTGCAATACTGTTTGTATTTATAGTTATAGGTACTCCAAGAAGTTACGGGTATTCAATCGTTAAAATAATAAAAAGAAACAAGTACTGAATGCGAAAAAATGTTTATTTTATATTCGCTGGAACGGCTAGGGCGTATTCCTACTACTAAATAATGTTAAGTAATGTACACAAATCTCAGATCAAAATATTTAACTAAACCGATAAATAGCTAGACACCTCACCATTAGCTTGAGCGGTGATAAACGGAAGAATAATGATACAGCGGTGTGTCTGTTTAACCCTTCATTAGAGCACACCGGCATTAACATCCTTATCGGTCTCGGTGATTGATCATTCACGCCTCGGAGGCTAATGATCGCTGTTGATGCTTTCACCCTTCTTGTTGGCGAATAAAAGCGACGTTTTACTTCCGACGTGTCACGTCACTTAATTATCACTCATACTATCTAAACAGCTTCAATTAGATTTACTCCGAAAACCGTTTGTCCCAAGCGCAACATCAAACGCGGTAAACAACTCTCAGTCACCCGGCTTCCCACGACACGTTCACCCTTTTTTTCCCTCCTTTGCAACGGTGCTGAGCCACCGATTGGGATACATTTCAATGCATAAAAAGGCGGTGGAAGAGGGGAGGAAAGCCAGCGTGCGCTTTGAGCGATAGAATAGAAATAAAAAACAACATACCCTAATCACTAGATCAAAACTCGCGCGCAGGTCCTGGGAGGTTAGCGGCCGCTTTCTCGCCTAATTCAATTATCGCATGACCATGGTTGACGGTCGCTGCTCGGGTGAAAGTGACACCGCTCGCATATCTCGTCAAACCCATTTTCCACTTTCGCGCACTGTTGCGGTCGCGTCACTGTTCCGGCACAATCGTTATCCTGCCGCCCGCCGCCCGTGCAACCTTCGTCAGTCGGCGTGACGCACCGCATGCATGTTTTAATATGTAAATTTCTTTAATTACTTCGTTCAAGAGGTTTGCACGTACCCTGTATCCTCCCGACGGTTGCCGCTTTTTTTTTGTATACTTCAATGCACAAGCTTTAGTTATCCGCCACTTTTTTACCTTATCACATTCACTGTGATCGACGGTGTCACCGGTGTGGAAAATCTTATCAATCACTTTCACCCGACAGACGGAAGGATGCGAGCCACGGCAGTACAACAAAACAGCAGACCGGGGGAAACCATGTTACATGGATGCGGTTTTTATGCTGCTGTGCTGGGCTGGAGTGGATTGCCTGTTGGATTATAAAGTCATCAAAGCGGGACACGCGGATTGATGTGATGGGCTTTAAGGTATACTGTTTGTTTTTGTTAAATGCTAATGATGAGAGGTGAGAAATTAGGTTCTTTTTTGAGTGGATGTGACAACGGGATGGGAAAGATTGGATCGTGGGAATACTTTTTTGTATTGTATTGCGGTTAAAAAGTGAGACATGATTCGGAAAAAAAATGTAAAATGTAATGTAAAAGTACTGAGTAGAAGTAGTTGAGAAAGTTTGCTTCAGTATTCTCACGAAACGAGCTAGTTTGTTTTCTGACATAATGAATGGTAGAAATGATAATCAAAATTAAACGGTTCCTCACATCAAACACTTGTTTTGGTTGGGTTTCAGTTCGTAAAGATAGAATGATTTTTTTTGCTTCAATTATCGCCATGTTTTAAAAAAAACTCGTTTGTATTTTCACATAATTTCAGACTTTTATTACTAGTTTAAATGAAATTTGTTATCATTTTTTACCTTTCTGGCTTTATACTATTTGGTCGTGAAATGAAGTCGGATACTGAAACAATTTTATTATTATTTAAGAAATCTAGGGTAATATTTTTTAAGGCTTTTAATAAACAGTCTAGTTACGAAGTAAAATTAATGGTTTGAAAACAAATCTCACAAATGGTAACAAAAATGGTAACCAACGAAACCAATTACATGATTGTAACATACATGTTCCATTTAGTTCCAATAGATCAATATAATATAGAATAGATTTTTGCTTTGAAGTGGAATGAGCGAAATGAAACTCTAAAGTTTAATTAAAAACGCCAAATAAAAGTATAAGCAATATACAATTGAAAAATAGTTTTATTTTACTTCGCATTACGTTTATTTAAAGTCGTATTACACTATAAAACTTTTTAGCAACTAAACGCTATTTGATAGAAAATGTGAATTGTATTGACGCTTATCCATTCAACGCTTAGTGTCCAGCAAAGTTCAAGTTATCTGTACCAAACAAGATGCAAATTTGCAAAATGATTTAAACATGTCTTTGAAACAATGCCATACCTTTTCGGGGTTTTCCAATATTTTTCACTTCACACCCATTTTTTCTCACCTCTCTTCTTCGTAGACAATTTAATTCAATCCGGAACAATTTTCACACTTTTATTAAGTCACCTAGCAACGGAAATCCTGCGGAACGACTGTTCCCGCCTACCTGCTCCCACCCGCCAAAACGGTAATGAAAAATTCCATAACCTTCTACATAACTGCGCACTGAACCGTAGCATCTTTCTGGCAACAGTCCGCCACCGTGATTGTAGGTGACTTTCCCTAATCGCTACTTTCACCACACCCGCTGGCGGGAAGGATCCCTTATTAGGCAGGGCCCGTTTTTCGCACGCTTTTCCACTTTTATCCTTCGCGCTCATCTCTTCTGTGACGGTTACGGCTGACGACGTTATCGGCACCGACACGCACCTACGATAATCGGGATTGATGAAATTATTAATATTAAAATATTTCAATATCCTCTCTCTCTCGCTGGTGGCATCATCGGGCTAGCCCTTTTCGACCAGCGGTGGGCCCGTTTTCCCTTCCAGCGTTTCCGCGCTGCCAAAAGATTTCCAATTTTGCATATGAAAAAGGCCACCATTTGTATTGATATCTGGTGCGGATACCAATCGTGGTGAACGGCAAATCCGCGAAACGGCATCAACATTTGCAACAGGGACCGTCATGGGAGAATGGCACTGCACCGCTCAGTGACACCGCGGTGTCTAGTGTAGCGGTAGCGAAACACTGTTGCGAACCGTGATGCGATCAATTAATCATCGCCCCTCAATCAAGCGATGGCAGCCGGTTAAACGGTTGACGGCTGCAGGAGCTTACATTAGGTGACAACTGCGTATGTGCTGCAGGGGCAAGAGTGTACCTCTCTGCGTGAACGGAGGGAAAGTACAGTGGAAAGTCCTCGACAAGAGTAGGGTGCACAAAAGGGAAAGATGTTCGCTTCGGTTCGATTGTACACTTTCGACGTTTGGTCTTTCCCTTTTTCTAGCCAAGGGGAGGAAGCATCGGTCCTGATACCCTACACCGCCGTTAAAACTATTGTCCAACAAACATGGCAAGCATAAAGCGCTAACAGTCTATTTATGACCATGATTCAAGTGGCCCGCTGTTGACAACACCATTGTCCTGTGAAAGCCTAGGGGGGCTTGGAGAATGATTATTGATGAACTCATCGAAGATGTCATTAAATGTATCGCAAAAAGGACTCTTGCGTGAACGGGCGCTTTGTTTACCAGGTACATTTAGAATATAGCTAAACAGCACATTTTATTGACCGTTTTCTTGCAATGTGCTACTGAGAAGAAGGCAACGCTTGAACCCTGGATGAGCCCACAAAAGTACCCGGGCTTGACCCGCGTCGTTCACCAAAAGAGTCCCTTTCTCCTATTTCCCACAAATCTCAACAAGCCATTTCACGATATTAACACGCAAACATCACAACATATTGTACCGCGAAGTGGAACGCTTTGGTCCGGTAAAAGGATACTATCCCTATTTTTACCCGCACATACGTGGAGCAGGAAAATGCGTCGAACCGAAGGGTCAGTCTTAGTGATACGTCCCGTTTTTCTTAACATAATTATCCTTTCAAGCGATCGCGACTAAACAGTTTACCTGGTGCTGCAGGAATCTGATACGAAACTGTTAACACGCAAGACAGGAACGGTTCGCTTCTGGACGGGTTCCGGGTGAGAACGGACACTGACCCGTGATATTATTAATCACTATCAGTCTTCAGGAGTCGCGTCCCGTCCCGTCTACGTACGCTAATAGCATCGTTCGAGTGGTGTCCAAACAATTGAGCCCGATAGCCCAGTACGATGTGTTGCTACCGTGAGACTCACTTTACTTTCGCGCCCTTTAACATGTCGCGCCTTTTTTGAAGACAGCTGCCAACTAGCGTGTGATATCGGCCGCGTGATTGATGAAGGTAGCAAACACGAAAAGCGTAGTATGAAGCGCGCTTTGCGTCACGATCGACGCATTAATTCGTGTCCAATTTATCCCTTGGCCGTTGTATGCCGGCAGATGTGACCACCGTTGGCCAGGTAGATCCGTCCCAAGGGATGTCAGATTTGTGTTTAATAATTGTAGGATTGTCTAGCGCATTATTTGATGGGAAGTAGAGAAAACACACGAAAACGAAAAGCACTAGCTTATAGATTGACGATTGGATTCCGTTGTTTAATCCCAAAGGTACACAGCGACTAGCGACGGGCTTGGTTTCCGAAACGTCCATTTATTGGAAGTGAAGGAAGAATAGAAATGTGAGATCAATCGAAAGTAAGGGCCTTCATCGGGGAGGTTCTTTTCGGTAATTGAAGTGTCTCAATGGATAAGCAAAATGTTTGAGGACTTTAAAAAAGATATTGCATCATATCATAAAAGTAATATCGTGGATGACAAAAGTTGAAATTTGAAATGCTCTCAAGATTAATAAATGTAAAAAGTGAATGATGTCTTGTATTGTAAGGTTTTTGAAAACATATTTGATTTGATAAGGTTAAAACATAAATAACCGTTCTGATTATTATCATGGCTTTTTTCAACGTTTTTCTTAATTCAATTGTAACGTAATGTAATAATCAAGGTGCTAATGGTAAACTTCTACTGAGCTAACCATATGGTGACAAAAACAAAACTCTTAAATCCAGTTGGTTTTTGTAATCAAAATTTGCAACACTTTTTTATACTTGCTAAAATTCAAAACGCAAGACAAAGTAAAGCAATAAAAATGATCTTTAGGGAGAAGTAACTTGAAAAGTGTTTTATAGGATTGTAAATTTTAATATCAAACCTAATTGACTTGAAGTGAAATCATTAAACTATAAGACTTTATTGAAAGAGCATATTTATCTCTCCATTTTACCTGATTGTCAAAATTATCTCTATTAGGTTTATGTGAGAGTAAAAGAGTAAGAGAGTAAAAATAGGGATAAAGCTTTTTCTTATTATTTAAGTTTTTCTTATTATTTTAAACTTACTTCTTATTTTCATGATTTTGTTTTATAAATATGCTGCAACTAATTTGTTAAATATTTAAAGTTTTTTCCAGGGCTCATATCATTTTTTTTTTCATTTTATTTTAGATTTTCAATTGTTTTATTTGTTTTTGTTGTATGTTTTATAGTGACTTTGCTCCTTTGGATTCTTTCTTACTTGAGGTTGATTCGTTTTTTTTTTTCATTTTTTGAGTTAGTTTTACCTCTTGTATTTGAGTACAGCGAATCTTCACTATTAATACACTCTTGTAATAAATAATCTTCAATGGAACAACTAACAACATGTAACTTTTTAAAATATAATGCTTATTAATTGATTTATTAAGTAAAAATTAAACAATAAAAATTAAGTGTTTTCCAGCATGGCAATTGCAACAGAAAAACAAGAAAAAAAGGGAAATAAAAATATCTCACGTATAATAGTATATTTTTGAAACAAAGTATTGCTTTTTATCCCAAGGTTCTGTGTTAAGATATTACTATTAAATATTAAGAAGTACTCCCAATCAACACGAACACGTCAACGACATTTGATGCACGATGAAAGGGAATTGCCAGCTGTCAAATTTTCCCTTGGAGCTGCTTAACAACTACCCTAGCCACTTGATGCTCCGGTAATGGGGCATTAGTCCCTTTATCTCTGTGTTTGCTATCCCCGATCCATCCTGTTCGCCCAGCAAGGGAAATCTCCAAAGCCGCTGGTGCTGCTGCTCCCTATTTTTTCGCACCTTTCCCCGGCAGAGTGCGTATGTCTTTGACGTAATTTGCGAGGTTCGTAAGATGAAAATGGGCAACGCCGTACGCGCACCACTCCAACCGTAACCCGAGTGGTCTTGTTGCTCCATGGCCGGTTCCTGCCGATCCCATCTTAAGGTGTACCTACCTCTCGACGCTACCAGCGGGATGCTGCAGAAGGACACTTTTGCTCGCAAATCAGAGCTTCCTGTGAAGGGTTTCGGCCACGCAACGCAACGCAAAGTGCGAACGCAAACGCAATACCATGACGTGTGAAGTGTCCATTTCTTTTCATATTTCGATTGGGTGGAATGAGGCGGCAACACTTCATCGCCTCTCGTATCGAAAGCGCAGGCCTTTTATTCTCAAAGTGCAAAAGAGGAGAAAGGACTTTTGTTTTCCCTCAAGTGGTCTCACACTCTACCGTTTTCTTTGGTTGCCTTGCTGGACGTTGATAAAAGGTGCCCAGCAAAGCTGCCTTTTCCTTCTAGCCCATCCAAATCACGACAAAAACATGACGTTTTCATCTTTTATTTACACGCACAAATGTGAGGGACACTAACTATTATTCTGTACATGAGAGTTCGTTTCCACGGACGGGATGTTCACAGCGATAAACGTGGCTTTAATTCACCTCGGCCGCAGGGAGGATAATGGTGGATTAAAGATTTTGTCGACCCTCCAACACAGAACGGTGAAGCGGAAAAGCCTCTTTGGTGTAAGCGCTTGATAAAATAATAATTCATTTTTACACCGCAAATAATCTGCATGGCTTTTGCTTTCGAGTAAAATTTCCTTCCCGAAATTCAAATCAAATGAAGCAATTACAGCGGCGGCGCATCAGGAAAACAGGCAACCAGAACACATTGCGTTTTCCAGCTGCTTCCGGCGCCGCATCCGGTACTATCTTCCGACCATACACGTCCGGGCACACGCCGCTTGATGAGAAATTAATGAATATTTTATTGAAAATCAATTGCAGTATGGAAATCAGGCTCGAAGACGAGATTGAATCGCGGGTTAATGGATGAAATAATCGACCCAGCCGGCATTAAAGCGCGATGCGTGGATGCGGGCTTTCGGCTGGTATGAATTTTAGGTCAACCTCTCAAACCCTTCGTGTGGCTGTAGCTGAATCACAGTTACACCAAAGGGAAGCTGTACACGGTGGCGCAACGGAAACACCATCAGGGAAGCGCGATTTGCATCATCGAACGGAAAGTTAATATTTGTCAGCGCATTATGTTAATTTATCGACGAATAATGGAGCGCTAACTGCCGACTTCCGGGATCGTTTGCCTTCATCCAGTTCATTTCTCGTCTGCAAAACAAAAAATGAGCATAAGGGCACATAATGCACTGGGCGTCGTTATTAAATCGTCCAACTGACAGATACAAATTGACTTCTGCTACCGATCGACTGCAGGGCAGATTGGCGAAAACCAGCTGTTGCTCTACTTTCGTGCCAGCTTGCCCTAGTGCGAATTTATGGGCGAACGTGAGAGCCCTTTGCCCTGGTGGAAGGATTTTGTTGTGCGGTAGCTACGGTTGCGGAACGGATAATCTTCCCGCGTGGTTTATGATTGCGCTGCGTATGCAAAGTGCGACCAGCGTTCGGTAATTTGTCACTGACGTGGTGCTTTCTCAGCGTAGTGTTTGATTACGGAGCGTTGGTTGAGATTTATGATGGAGTGTAGTTGTTGATCATTTCATGCTCGTCCCCTTCTTATAATTGTGTTTAGAAAAAGGACCATTTGTTATTTAATAAAATTGCCTTTTCGATAATTGAAAGTATCGTATGTATTTATATCAAAAGAATTGTTAAAAAATAAGGATTTACTTTTACAAGCTTTACCTTTATCTTGTTGTTTATCCAGCAAAAAAAAAAACAAACATTGTGAATAGGCCATAGAATTTATTTTGGTTTAAATCAGGACATTTATTAAACAAATGAGCAATACTAGCATCTATGGGAAAGGAGATACAGGTTGCCCCCGAGTAAAGTGGTCTTCGATATACGTGAAATCAGACATATGCGGTCCTGGAAATTCAACAGCTTCATGAGCGAACCGTACTGATTTTACACATGAATAGACAAATGTAATATAATTCACATTTTTTTCAAAATTTTAAAATATTAAAAATAGCAAACAGCACTGACAACATCAATCTGATCTGATCAACATCAAGTCCAGCTGCGTGCATGGATGCTGGCGGCTAGCCGGTCATTCTACAGCCTCTAAAGAGGAAGCATTTCACCTCTCAAAGCCTATCGCGACGAACGAAGCTGGAACTATATCGCACTTATAAAGTTCCAGTACTCATGTACGCCTCTGAGACATGGACTCAGTCCAAATCTGACGAACCGCCGCGTTCGAGAGGAAGATGCTCAGGAGTATTGTTGGCCTAATACGTGAGGAGGGACAATGAAGGAGCCGATACAACGACGACGTACAACGATCTCTCCTTTGCGCAGCGGATTAAGCTCGCCCGGATCTGGCCATGTCATATGCATGGACCTGGACGACCCAGCCCGTAAAGTCCCAAGCTAAGATGGGAAGATGCGTTGAGGCGTCCGCCATCAAGGCTGGGATAACAGATTGGTAGACGACGGCGCGAGACCGTGAGCGGTTTCGGAGTTTGCTGCAGCCGATATGTAATAAAGTAACTAAGAAGTATTAAACTGCTCTACAAATTCAATAATTTATTTTTTATAAATTCATAATGTAAATTCAACGAAAATTATGTCATTTACAAATCAAAAGTATGTAATAAGAAGATAAATGTAGGGCAAACAGTTCTTTAAGTTTGGTAGATATCAGGCAGTTTGGAACAAAATAAATCATTATACTTAAATTAACTGGTTTGTGCGGGACGTTCTGTCATGTTCAAACAAGTGAATTATTATCCATGTAACCTGAAATATTTGTTAAAAAAATACGCAATGTTTAATGGTTGAAAGAGCACTGTCTAATTTTTTTTATAGAACAGTATTCATACTGAACATATTTGTTCTCTTACTTCCAAAAATAAAAATAATGATCTGTGGTATAAATTAAAAAGTAAACCAGTGAATTTGACAACTTTTTTCAAACCTCCGTTGGAATCTCCGAAAAAAAAAAAATCACAAATTGTTTGATGTTTGCTATATTTCGGAATGCTTCAAGATCATCAATCCCCTGTCAACTTGGCACCGATTTAAACCTACCGATGCAGCTATTCGTCAACGTCTCATTCACTAATAGCTGCGATGGCATAAGTCCAAAGATGTTCGATGCCAATGTAAACTGCCGCATCTTTCTTCGCTCCTGCCCTTTCCATGAAGGTCACATTCGTTTTTGAAGTGCAGTACCATACGGTTGGGCACATATGTTTTGCTGCTTTACTATTATGAATGAGTTCATTCCAAATCATCCGAATCGAACTAGAAATAGTACACCGCTACATGGTTACATGGATGTTCGTCACATGTTTGTTTTTCTGTCGGATTGGTAGCATCATGATTTTCACGTTGTTAGAAGCAGTTCACTCACCTGTTACAATGGTGGAACATTTTTCGGAGTTGTGTTTCAAAAGTCACGAATCGGGGTTTTGTGAGTACTTTGCTTGTAGCGTATATTTATCACAATATATTTGTCTAATGGTCATTTAACCCTGCATAGCAACTTCGCGACAGTTTCTCGAGGAGTTGGAAATCTCACTGGATGACTTCTCGCGATGCACCGCGCCATGCTTCCTGAGTGTACCAGCGTCACTGAAGCGCACCGAACATACCTCACAGCAGAACGGCTTCTCACCGGTATGAATGCGTCCGTGGACGGTCAGTGCCGTCCGGCAGCGAAACCCCCTATTGCAGATCCCACACACGTGGGGCCGTTCGCCACTGTGCCGGGCACGCTTGTGGAGGCGTAGGTGGCCAAGCTGAATGAATGTCTGCCCGCACTGATCACAACCGTACGGTCGTGTCTGGCTGTGGATGCGTTCGTGCTGCGTGAGACAGTCCAGCTTGGCAAACACTTTCCCACACTGCCGGCATGCGTAACGCACCCCCAGCGTGTGTGTGTTTTCGTGCCGTTTGAGTGCGTTGGCGGTGGTGTAGGTGCGACCACAGTGGCAACACTGGAAACGATCCTTCTCACTACGCTCCGCTGTTGTCTTTTGATGTGTCGATAGACAATCCTGTTGCAGATCATGCATCTTGTCACTCACATTCCGTGCCCCACCACGATGATAAAGTCGCACGTGCGACTGCCGGTTACGCTCGGTGCGGAAACGCAATGGACAGTAGCTGCACTTGTGCATCCGCTCCTGAACATCATGCAGCGCGAAATGTTTATTAATAGCACGCATCGAACGGATCGGTAAGCATCGATCATAGTCGCACGTTTCACACCGATACGGTATCAGCTCGGCCGCATGCTGAGAGTTCAAGTGTCGATCCAGCTCCTGCTCGGAACTGAACCGTTCTCCACAGATGTAACACTTTCCGTTGCCGGTTGACACACGCTGATCAGCTGGTGGTACACTCACTGGCGCGACGCTCTCCATTGCATCGGTGAAGTGAACAAGCACAAATACCCCCGCGAACCAAATAATATCGCACACCCGGGCGGGATCGTGTCGCGTACCGTACTGCCAAACGGAACGATCGCATCCGGCCGACCGGAACCACCACCGCCGTCCGACATTTTCGCGACGAAATCTTCGATGAGCTGCCGGCCGCGTGTTGGGCGAAAATTTACAGATCGTGAAACGCAGGCCGGCAGGCGTCTCGGTAATCCCCGGCATGCTAAAATTAGCCCGATCTATCGTCTGGCCCATAGTGTGTGACACAGGCACAGACGCTCCGTGTGCGTGCGTGTCGAGATGCAACCGAATCCAGCCAAATCATCACATGCTGCTGCCGGATCGGCTTCGGATATTGTCTTTCGGCCTCGCAGTTTCGGAAGGGATTGTGAGGACCGGAGCTCTCCTCTCCAACTCTCCCTTTCCATCCTGCATGTTTGCGGTGGACAGAGCGAAACAAAAGCCGATTTCGATCACATTCAGCTGTACAAATAGCTGGCAGTGCGAATCGAACGAGATTGGAAAGTAATTAATCGAGCAGAAATAATGAAACAGAAGTTCTACGCAAGATGGAGAGGGATTGTTTTCTTTTCAAATTTCAAACTGGACGAATGTGTGAAGCGTGAATTTTGTTTGTTTTTTTTTTTATTTATTTTTTATCTCTTTACTCCTATGATCAAACGAATATCTCGACGACTTCGAAGAAATGGATAGTAACTCATCAGAAGAAGTAGTTTTTTTTTACTATTCTAAAGAATTTGAACCCTATGGCCTCATTCGACTGGTAAGAAGTAGCAGCGTGAAATGGCTATAGTCACACGTTTCGTAAATTAAACACGATGATCAGCCACCATGAAACCGGTTTAGTTCTATTAACAGTTTTGTCTTCATTTCGTCTTGTCCCATTCCATAGTACATCTTATCGCTTTTCAAATTTACATCATATGTGGTAATGTTTATGTTTTTCTTGAGCAGCGGCTATTGGATTCCATTACGTTGATTTCTTTGATGGCTTTGACTATAGCAAAATTGTCTTTTATTCTATTTATAAGCAACGTACCATGCATGATGATCAAACCGGAACTTATGGCTATCTGTACTCCGCTTACCAAGAGATGTCACATCTCTGGAAAATCCCTGTGGAACTTAATCCGTTGTATGACGGTTTTAGAGTCGCATCGGTACACGTTCGTGCCAAATTCAATCATAATAATATTTTTCAATTTATGACCAACTAACAATTCCTGCTCTGAAAATTCAGTTTCCGATAACATCCCTCTTCTATGCATGTATTCTAGCTACCTCTAGGCGACGGCATGTGTGCAAAGTCTGTCTTATCAGCCTGTGGACAGACCGGTTCGTCCGTATCCATTACAATGGGATGCTGTAGTGATGTGGTTACGGTTTAAAATGCAAACCAAACGACCCACTGTTTTTGGTGAGCGCCAAGCGAGACGTCCATCGCCGGATGGTGATTTCTGGCTCCCTAAGGACTTGATGATGCCGCTTTTTTTTGTATGTTAGTTGTGGATGAACTCGGAACCGTGAAAAATGATGCTCTCGGAGGAACTAATCTGACGGAACTCGTCTTTTTGCCGTGTGACACCCCTCCATATCGGAAGGTAACAACATGGCCTTAGCATCTTGTCCTATTCACAGCTCGTTAGCTTGTAATTTGATCTTTTCTGCTTCTGTCGGCAAAAAATGATGCGCTCCACTACCCACAGCGTGCTGCCACTGGTCAGCAAAGGCTGCAAGAGATTACCGGCCGAAACTGAACCACAGATAGGGTTTGGTGAAATGTGAGAGGATTATTGAGGTAATTAAATTTATCAAAGTGCTTCGCCTAAGAGCGTAAACTCTCGATACGTGACCGGTCGGCTTGGGTCGGGGCCGCGTCGAGTCACCGCGTGGTTTCATGAACCCGTGGACGGGTTCTCACCCGCCCGGACTGTTCTGAATCACTTTCTCATACCAAGGGAGAGAACTTTCACTCGAGGAACCGCTGCCGATGAATGCTAATTGGGCTGCTGGTTCTTTGCGAACTAGTTTTCTAACTTTGTTAGCTAACTGTTTAATCCGGTTTTTCTACACTGCGATTGCGCTTTTTTCTTCGAGCGCACGGTACGCGACAGAAACAGGGGGTTCCTTTTGGCAAAAGGAAACTGCTTGAATGGATCTGTTGCTTACAAAATGCCGAGCAAAGAAGATGAGCTGGGATGGACCATTTGCTTGTGTTGAAGTTTCCATGAAAACAAAACAAGTGAGACAATTCCTTTTCACTACAAATTGTACGGAGCGTTATGGTTGTGCATTCGAAATCAACAGCAGACACACAGCAGGATACGCCGGTAGAATCGACCGGTGGTCAGTGGGAAAATATGTACTTCAACCTTTTCCGCCGACACGTGACCACCTTCGGCAGCGACTCCCTCGCTCGCACATTTGAGAACTTCATCTAATTCATTACCAATTTCCAGCAAATGAAACATAATGATGGTACGCGGTCGATGGTGAAGCACGAGAGGAACGGCAAGCGTTGCTACACGCTACTTCACCTCTGTCGTGCAGGTCCGTTGCTAATCGTGAGAAATTGATTGGAAAAACGATGATGTGACGCTTTTCTCTGGAGGATACTCGAAGACGACCAGTGCTGGACGTATTGTAGGGATGTCGACTTCTTGGCTTGTCTATTTTTTTTCTCAAATCCCAGACCCTTCTCAGGTGTGTTAGGAGAATCAGCAACAGAAGCATTTGCGTCACTTTCAAATCGAAACGGCCATAATTACAGCTCACCGTTGACAAGGCAGACCCTGTACGGGAGTTTCTATTCTTTTGCACTAGATGTTTTCCCCCTCAATCTGTAACTAAACGAAAGGTCCAGTTTATCTTGCTCTCTTTCCTCTCATAGCAACTGAACGTGCGTGGACAGTTTGCAGGACCTTTTTGCTAGATTAATTTACTTCTTCCCTCTTTCTTCCCCGAAACGTGAACGCCTTTGCCTTCAAGGGTTTCCTTCCCGCTGTTATGCGTACGTTTTGTACGCTTTGTCCAGGCAGCTATGCGTTTCCATGTGTACAATTTTTTTAGTTCATCTTCCCCGTTTACGGTCCATTTTTTTTGCTCTACACTTCCTCATCGAAGGAAGTGATCCCAAAATCGAAGCCGATTCATTGAATGAGTGTCCAGTCGACCGTGATACCCCCGAGCCGTGTTGGAAAAACGTGCCGGTTGCGTTTAGTACTGTGGTCAACTTCACCGTTTCTCCTTTCACCTCACAATCCGGCGCTTCCTGCCTCCCACCAGGGTTCGGTAACCAGGTTGATGAAGATGATACTGACCAACCGTCCCTCACGCTTTGCACACGCACACATTTATATGCATCTCCATTTTGCGCAATCATTGCCCAGCCCTGCCTCCATAGTCAGGGTGTAGGATCTTGAGAAACAAACTAAATCTCGACCGGTGTGGGGAATGGGTGGGCAAAGGGGGCGGGATGGAATTGTTGTGACAAGGTTTTGATTGAAATTGAAAAATAGACACGTTAAGGGTTCGGACAAAATTGTTTACAGTACCGTTTCGGGAAGCACGGCTGGGGCAATGTTGACGTTAGTTTCGACAGGTTTGATTTTTCCGTAGTGGGTGGGTTGGTGGTTTTACGCTTGGCATTAGTTGAAAGTGTGGGTTTTCATTTTTCAAGAAACGAATCGCGTCTGTAGACGCGTGTAGTTTCTGCAGTAGCGCTTAGAGGAATGATGTATTACATTTTCAATTTGTTTAGTGGCAGATTTGTCAATGAACGGTTGGATATTGCGAGTAAGCTGAGCGTGTCCGATGATTACATAGATGAGATTAAAAATTTACGTATTTTTTATAATGTTACAGATAATGAAACACATTAAAGAATATAAACTGCCTAGTTTTTGTAACCTCACATGGAATGTCCCAACCTGTTTAAAAGATTTAAAAAAGTTAAAAAATAAATAAATTGATGTATCTTTCCGATCTTTGCCTCGATTTTGTATACAAGATTTTTAGGTAAGTCACAAGCACAAAAAAAAAGATTAATTGGTACTTCAGTTTTCAATCAGGGTGGTGCATCCTCTTGTAAAACTTGTCGTAGTTCGAATTCTAATAGAAAGCCTGACCGTGTTCTAACAGCAACAGGAAACCAACTCAGTCACATATGGACTCAGGCTGTATTAAATTTTTTAACCCCACGAAAATGAGAGCAAAATAAACTATTTTCACTTATTACAATAAGAAAACTTAAAATAGATGAAGAATAACATATGATTTGAATTTTAAAAGTATCAAGAAAAAAATAAGCGCAGTTGTTATTAGAAACAATATATAAAAAAGGCTTTTTAGCCGCGCACGAGGGGAAGATGCTCAGCAGTATCGTTGGCCTAATGGACATTAGAAAGGAACATGGAGGAGCCGACGCAACGACGGCTGTATGAAGTGAATAGCGATCTCGTCTTTCTGCAGCGCATTATGGTCGCCCGGCTCTGGTAGGCTGGCCATGTCATACGCATGGAACTGGACGACACAGCCCGTAAAATGACTTTGGAAGAGACTGACCGCATGAACAGAGGAGGATGAGGATGGCGTAGAACTGTCTACTAAGATAATAGATGGGCTGCAACGGACCGCAAGGGACTTGTAGCGCACGATAAGTAAGAAAATATAGATTGAAGGTTGATCGTATGGGATGTCGTATGAAAGTGAGATAATCTAATTAAACAAATTAAAAATGATTGTGCCAATCGTTAGCAACACCATTGTGGTGGTGAAGCGATTGTGGCATCGGTCTAGATACAATCAAGATCGAGGTGCATCCGGAACGTTACTGCGTAGTCAACACAAACTGTCCAACCTGTCCAGGTAGTGGCGCAACGAAGAGTTTAAAGGAAGTTTGGAGCAAGTTGCGGATCAAATTATGTCCCGTTTGAAAAGCTTACAAGTGCATACAATTTGCCAAACGAATTGATAAAAATAATGAAAGCATACAGTTTAATGCGTTGACACTACCACACGAACCAAAATCGACTTTACAAAAGATAAACGGAAATACAACATTAAACTTATCGTTTTATTTTCTATAAATTTAACTTTCATCCGTTTGCTGTCTTATTTGCTTACACGTTATCCTCAAGGAGACTATAAGGACTCCTAATAATTTCAAAGCCGCGAGCAAATCTTATCAAGAATTGTTTGAAATGTTAACTAAATTTTCTAACACATGTCTTGTTCTTTTAACCCGGGCAGTACCTTCACCCTATGCTTATTCTATGCCCTCACGGCTGCCCATTTTAATCATTTCTAAAGTTGGGTGCATTTCACTGTTTTGAATATAGATAATTGAAGTAATTATGCATCTGGCAATTTTACGTTTCACATATTGTTCCGATACAATAGGTTACGCGATTGTCAATCTGTGCAGGAAACAACAACTGCCTTCGGGTCACAACAAAAGGCATCTTAGCCAACCATCCAACGACATCGATTTCCAGCTGTTTACCTTGAAGAACGGCTGCTTTTCCCGCAATGATTTGACCCACTTTTGCAAAATTGCAAACTCAATCGAACAAAATCAATGAAACCGGCAAACAGTACGTTACATCTTATCGCAAAAAGGATACGCAGCGTGAGAGCAACCCTGTGCATGGATCACGCTGCTACCCAGAACAGTAAAGTAAACTAGTTTCACGGTGGCATGAAACACTACATTTTATTACCTTCGCTCACTCGGATGTACGCCCAGTCCTTGTGACCTTGTGACCACGCACTATTCCGATAATGCGAACCCCAAAGGTCAGGCACAGCATTATATGCCCCAGCGGGAAATCGTAACGTAAGGCCAGTGTGAAAATGTTTTCCCATCTCTCGTAGGAAAGGCCATAGGAAGCGTACCTTTGCGAAAAACAAACCCCGTACACCAAGTGGCTACACACGCTTACAGACTAATGTTTTTATTCTATTACAGCTAACCCGACAGCCCGGATACGAAGAGAAATGAAATCTGCACAACGCTACTCTGCCACAGCGCTTAGGCCGCTGTGTACATTCGGATCCACGGCAGATAGTAATGCACATTGGTGTACACTCCGGGCAGGCCCTCGACGCCACATCCGCGCACACCGAGACTGACGATACCGGTGATGTACCAGATGCCACGCCGCATATCGTAGCTCATCAACGGCGATCCACTGTCGCCGGCGCACGTATCCTTGGCCCGCTCACCGCCGGCACACATCTGGCCCGGTCCGAGCGAGAACGACCACGGTCGGAAGGTTTTGCTGCACTTGTCCCGGTCGACGTACGGCAGGCTGAGCTTCAGCTTGATCGGACTGAGCACATCCGGTCCGAGGTTGTCCTTAACTGGAGAGAGCAAACGAGTTGAGTTAGAAGTTGGAAGCTTGCTTTCACCGCAATCATAAACTCTGATGTTGTGCATTATTATTCAATTGTATTAATTTTCAATGGGGAGTCATTAAAATCTCAAATCAAAATTTGAATCTGAAAAGTAATATGTATGAATCTTGAATTCACAAATTTTGAAATTTAAATCCCTTCAATATTCAGTTATTGTTAATTTAAATTAAATTTTTAAAAGAGTAACAGTTTTTTTAATCGTACATCGATAGGATGAATTATATTCAATGACCTTGAAGTTTAATGTTTAATAAATTAATGTCTTAGATTAATGAACTGTATCAAACTTATAAAGCTTTATAACTGAGCGAGCCTTGTGAATCTTCACAAGATTCTGGATCTTGGATCAAAAGATTAAACCATCTCAAGATGCATGAAGCACATGATTTTTCGACTTTTAGATTCATTCACCGCAAATTCCTTTAATTTTGGAATTCTTGGATCGCGGGAGGATTTTCATTGGACACTCAGATTCATTGGCTCGTGTCCTATTTCGACTCAAATGTATCCAATACTATTAAACGTCCTTTACTCACAGATATCCGTACGGCCCCAGCCAGAAACGCTCAGCTTCTTGCCCGGCGTTGCACTGCTCTCAAAGTTCTGCTCCGGCAGACAGATCGAGCGCAGGAAGTCGGTAAACGGTGGCGTCTGCTCGATGCGTATGAGCGCGATATCGTGCTGCTGGTTGCTGGACTCGGAGTCGTACTGCGGGTGCGGAATGATGGCTTTCGGTGGCAGATCGATCATATCGTCCGAGCAGTCCTTCAAGTCGTTCTCGTACACGCAGTCCGGATTGGTGTGGATGTTATACTCCCGCAGCCGAACAAACGTCCTGCACCGAACGGTAACGACAATAGCAAAGGTGTTAGAGGGCCGGTGGCAACATACAGGCACAGGTATTTGCTAAACCAGTTCACACTTACAGCCGGCCTTTGGTTTGCTCAAAGTTTTTCCCGGTCACACAGTGGGCCGCCGTGATCACGTACGTGTGACTTATCAGTGCTCCCCCGCAACCCTGGGTCAGTGCGTTGTTTTCTGTGGGAAGGGAAGAGAGGTTTCGAATGTGAGTGTATGTGTGTCTGAGTTTTGGAGCTAGTGGTTACAGTACAAGAGTGGGATGATCACTTACCCCGCTCGTACAGTAGCATAGCCATCCAGGGAAACTCATCGATCTCTGCCAACTGGCCGCCCCGTATCTTCGCTACATAGCTCTGAATGCCGCAGGAATCGGCATCGAAAGCGATACGGCTTGCCACCCGGTTCTTTGGGACCATTGTTTCCTTCACGTACGGTTCGCTGGAAGAAAAAGGCGGAAAGAGTGAAAACGAACACAGTGATCCGAAAAATCTCAAATGGTTTTTGATTCTCTCCTCCCCTTGCTAACCGTTGACCCTGTAGATGCTTCTTATCAGTATGTGCCCTAGAAATATTGAGTAATGCACACACACAAAAACGCAGTCAAACCACTACATTCACGGATCGAACGTAACGGAGTAGTTGATGGTTGCCGCACATCGGTTACTCAATTATCCAATTTTGCATTTGTCAAATTCAACAAGCACAAGTTGGACATTGTATCACAGTTCCGACAGGCTTGTCACATTAACGCTTTGCGTGTGCATTCGCGTCATTAGGCGATTGATGCATTACCATACCACCGTTGTGGGGCAAAAGTGCATAGATTAACCCCGTGCAGAGGATCTACCCTCAGCGGGTTACGCATTCGATAGGTGCGTCATGCCGGTTCCACATTGTCTGCTACTGCTAATCACGTGCAAAGACGCAAATACCCTTCTTTATTAGTCATTATTCACCGTAATGTGTTGGAACTGTAAGCGCTTCACTGTGGGTTATGTTTTCGCTTTTTCACGAGGTCAATCACTGATGCACTTTAAGGATGAACTCACTTTTGTTCTTGAAAGTGGTTAAAAATAGCAGTGCATATGTACAACAACGGCCATGCGTTTCAATCGAAACTATTGGTCCGACGGGGCATAGGTGACTCATTTATCGAGTAAATGCAAGGCATTGAAGTAGCACTCCTAGCAATAGTTCCACTCGAAGTAATACATCCCAACCCGGGATCAATCGAACTGTTTGTGTACTCATCTCACCGCGCACTGGGCAATTAGCTGACATGTGCAAGAAGTTCCCCCGAAAAGAAAAAGCAGCAACACGAACAAAAACAAACTCCCCGCCAGTTGAACGAGCCCGCTCATGGCGAACATCTTAAGGCGGAGAGGCTAGGTAAGATCCCCCCACCCAGGCCACTTTTTCGTGAGGTTTACGTCAAACGGAAATTTCCTTTATCGCCACGTCTAACGCAGCCCAAACGATTCCCTGGCTCATTGTTGTGTTGAACTTACCGATACACCTCACTATTGCGGGGACAGCACACGTACGGTACCGTTTCCGACCCATTGCACTGGATCTGTTTGATGAAGCTGAAGCGCTCGACCGAGCTAAGGCTGGCCACATCGTTTATCTTCCCATAGGCGGCACAGTCTGCCGGCGGAAGACATTCGCCCGGGCTGGACTCGTTCGGAATGTCGCACAGACGCACCGAATCCCACACGGGTCGTTCTTCTGCGGAGGGTGAGCGTTGTGTAGAATACACATAAAAATAATAATTAATTCATCAATCTCCATTCGCAGCGTAAATGTTTAAAGTCGATAGCGCCTGCTAAGATGAAACGGGGTCGAAAAATAAAGCAGCCCGCATCAAACACTCATAGCCGTTTCCTGCAGTCAAAGTCCACCTCAAACCAGTGGAATGCAGTTCCTCTTCGCGCAGCAGGCAAACAAAAACAAATCCAAAATTTAGCATTCGTAGCTCTTGCTTTAGCACCTCACGAAACACACGCGCTTGAAACGGGGGGCCTCTTGCTGGAATGCTGGAGCCGGAAATGGTGAGCATACCACAGACACCAGTTAGCACGTTAGCCGCACGGCGAAAGGAGGCGTGTGGCGAGGTAGAGCCCCATCGCGCACTCCGCAAAACACCGATGCGTGTTGTCAACGTTTGCGCTTACCCGTGTCGATCGACGCACCGTACGCAACCGGCGACAGAACCTCGAGCGCACAACCGGTAACCAGCAGCAGCAGCACAACGAACGGCATGATCTTGACCGAGACACTTTCCGTTAGCGAATAGAACGCTGATCGTGCCAGAGCAGCTGATAAAGCTTCCTTCGGGCCCTCCGGGTAAGGGTAGCTCAACATAATCAAATCGCATCGAATCCGGGCGCGCTCTCACGCGCACAAGCGGGCGCGGGACTGGTGCGCAACGTTGGCGGTTACCATGCGACGGCGAACAGGTCACTCATCTCGATCGAAAATACAGGCATGTCAAACGCAGCAACAGCAACTAATGTTATTTTATGTTATTTTTGTTTTTAGTTATATTTCACGATGTTTGCTGATTTTCTGCCAATGACTTCTATCAGGGTGTTTGAGTTATTAATGTTAATTGTTTTGTTGTGTCGAGAAATACTTTTTTCTCGACACAATAGTTCTCTTTCCTTGTCTTTTAAACTGCACAGAATAAATTTCTTTTATTTCTAAATAGTTTTGCACCTTTTCAATGTATGCATAAAGGTCAACAATTTTGGTTGTTTGTTTTTTTGTGTTCATTATTGTGATGTTTTGGCAACAAACACAATAATGAAAACATTGAACATCGTTTGGATATTGCACATATTGCATTAGCGAACAGATTTTGTTTAACTATATGGCTTGCAATTCTTTACATGTTTTATAAATAAAGATTTTACTCATAAAATGTTACTTATGCGATATCACTGTTAACGTATTTAATAAATTTAACATTCTTCTTGAGCAAGAAAGTAACTGTTGAAGGATCAAGACGTGCCAAAAGACGAATGTGTTTTTAGTTTCTATTAACTAATATTTATCCATAGTTGAATTCTCAGAAACACGTACACCATTTCCACTCGATCACAACGCTGTCCGTTCTTTGTTAAGTTTAAATTTGTAGAGCAGAAATAATATTTATTTTGGAAACAAGTTATTTCAAATTAAAAATAAAGTAAACTCAAGCATCTAGGTAGGCTGTTATTTCTGGAATAAAAAAAAGTAAGTAAACCGTAAGGAAATAAAACAAAAATCATACGATAGCAAAGTATTCCAGCAACAAAATAATTAAAATATGCATAGCAGCTTATACCAACTAAAACTATCGAATACTTCGATTTTTTCCTAACGTATATGAAGAGATGTTACAGAAGAGATGGAGATGAACTATGTGATCTCAGTTTTCAAAATTACTGACTACGCATACACATTACTAGTCACATGACTCACAGGGTCTAGTTTCTTAAGATACCTCGAACCATTTCATTCCAGGAGATACATGTTAAGCGCTGCCTATCATGGTACGTAAAGTGTTTTAGTACAACAAATCGAAATACTGATGACAAACAGATAACACTTCATTTTCGCATTAAACTTAAAACTGCTTAACATGATCCATAGAAAAATAACACAAAAATAATAACATGTGCATATAATGAAATGATATTCACAAAGTATTTTATGTGGTCAACAAAATTTCCAAAAAATTGATACCATTTATTTTAAAAATATAAGATTTAAATTAAAATGTTAAAGAGGAACAAGAAACATGCAATAGTTTCAAAAATAATAAAAATATCATTGCCATCTCTGCTCCATCTTCTGACATCCCTGCCTAATCGAAGAGTGCCTTACAAATGTATTAGTGCGCCAATCTCTCACCAAGAATTATTTCGATAAAGTCGTTGACATGTTTTTTTTCTTCTGTTTGTGTCTCACCCTATTCGCACTACTGATGTTCACCTCCCACCCAAGAAGATCAGGTGGCCCCGGGAACACGAGATCTCCCCACCACCCACCATTGCATCGGGGGAACGTCGTTAAAACGGCAAAGCCCATCATTACCCTACCACATGGCAGGGACTCACCCAAACCTGATCAGTATCGACGACTCGCTCGTGTGTGCTTCTTGCGCGAAATCGTGAAGAGCACCTTCTCTGCCCAGCGGATAAAACGCACTTGGCGGAGGCGCCCAGGTATATTCCCCTGTTCGTGCACGTTACCGGTTTAGTGATTTTTGTATCTGCGTACTCTGCTGTTGCGCTAAACATACACAAGCCACGTGACATGATGGTTGCCCTCGACGGGGTAATACCTTTTACAGTTCGGGGATTTCCCGAAACACTGCTGACCTGTGCAAGCATAGGACGCGTTTAATGTGTGCAGAGAAAGAGCAGGTTATTTTCCTGCACACGTTTTCTTGCTTACACAGTGCGTCAGGAGCACTTAAATCGTTCGTGTACCATCTGGAACTCAGGAGATGTGATTTCTATACGCCGTGAACCATGATCTGTGCGTTGCGATTCTTTAGAGTGGGTATGTTTCGGTTTCTGTTGGACATTCCCAGCCGGTATGGAAATTCCATCGTTGCACGGTGATAAGAAACAATGATACCAAAGAAGCGCAATGTTTGCAAACAATTTAATGGACATAATTAATGTTTAGGTACACACAAAACATACTTCATAAGACCATCAAGGTCAAGTGCGATTGCACTAATCTGGTGTGGATTGATAGAGCTTCGCCAATCAGATAACGTCACAATGCATCTTTTCAAGCTGACGTACCATTTGTGTATTCGTTTTCCAACAGCTATACTTAAGCTGCTAGTGAGAAATGCAAACAATCTTGTTCCGGTTTCAATGTGTATGTTCCGATTTATTGAATATCATTTTGTTTAGCTGGTCACGTGTAATTATACTTCCTCATTGGATGGATTCCATACTTCCTGCTTCTACTATAGACTGCTTGCGTATTGTATTTAAAGCATTCATTGACGCACTACAGCATCGCCCATCAACTATCATCAACGACGAATGTTTTGACGAATCCAATCGAGGTACGAAGAAACTCTCGTGTATACACCGGGCCAGCCTTCGAGAGCACACTGATTTCCAAATGAAATTACACCCTCCTGTATCCAGTAGAACCGACGCACCATCAAAGGACCACCAGAGTCTCCACTGCAGGAATCGATTCCGAACACACCACCGGCACACAGCTGCTGCTCAATGATCTCAATGTTCTTCCACTTTTTATCACATTCCTCCTGCGCAAACACCGGGAACTGCGCCTTCTTCTTGATACCACTGTGACCTGTAAAGTAAAAGTGCATTTTTAAAACAACTCTGCTCATGATGGTTCTAATAACAGGCAATAACAGGCTTACGTTGTCGTCCCGTGTGTCCGAATCCAACTGCAGTAACGTTAAGGTTCGGGCTGGTGGGCGTGAAGCTATCCGGCGGCAGACAGACCGGTGAAACGAAGTTGTTCATCGTGACGTCCCGATCGAGACGGATCAGCGCAATGTCATGATGCTGATAGGGGCCATTTTTATCGTACCCCGAGTGAATGATTTGCGCCTCGATGCCAAAGTTCTGCGGCGGATCGGCACAGTTGTACGTGTTGCCTTCCTCACAGTCCGTGTCGGTGGCGGTGTTGTACTCGCCGAGGCGCACGTTAACCCTGCGAAGCAACAATGTTGCGTTAGCTGCAACCCGTGGAATTCAAATACATGAGCACCCCGACGCACTTACAGTCGTTCGCCTTCGTCCAGCTTCTTGTTGGCCAGACAGTGGGCCGCCGTCAGCACGTAGCGACCGTTGATCAGCGAGCCACCACACTTGAACGCCCGTTCGCCCTTCTTCGACTCGTACTCGAGCAGTGCGTACCAAGGAAACTCATCGATCGCGGTGTAGTTACCGCCGATGATGCGGTCCGCCAGCGTGTCCAAACCACACTCGAACGCTTTTGGGTTCGGCAGACCGTCACGCACGGCCGTCGGATTGCGATCCACCGTGGTTACACCGTCCGGGCAGCAGATTGTCACATCCTTCGTTTTACACTGTAACCGTCGCAGGTAGTCGATCTCGTCCTCGCTCAGCACTCGATCCGAGTTGAAGAATTCGTCCCGTATGCTCGGACACTGCTGCACCGGTTGGCAGACCCCGTCACGATGGTCTGGCGTTCGGCAGCTTTCCTGCCCGTGGGCAATGCACGTTAAGTCGATGAGTAGCAGCAGCAGAAGTGGACAGCATTCTATCACCTTTGCCATGACGGTCGTTACGGCAGGCAGAGTTAAGATCGACTGATAGCTACTGCCTCGAACGTTTGCACCAGGTCCGGTGGAGTACGAATCCGCTCAAGGTGATGCGAGATGAAAACAGGTTGTTGACAGCAGGCTCGCCTGTAGTGGTGAACTTGGCGTCCATCGTTGGCGATGGTTGGCATTTCGATCCGATGAGGTATTTCCCTTTTTGCAGCATCACACATACATAGGGAATCGAGCCGTTTTGTTTGAATACAGACGCGTAACAACAATGCATAGGAGGAATGGATGCGTGCATGATAGAAAAGTTTGTTATGAAGGCAGCAAAGAACAAGATTAACTATAAAACTTTTTTTTTATTTTTTAAAATGTGTTTTTGTAAACATTGAAAAAAGTCTAAACATTCTTCTGAAGTGAAGGCACATAATCGGTTCATGCTATCTACGGTTGACCTATACGTGTGGTAGGTTTAGTGAGCATAAAAATAGTGAAAGGAACAATCTCACTTAAAGTTCATCTATAAGTGAGAAAATCATTCACTTCTACAATGTGGTCAACGAGATGAGCTGGGGAGAGAGCCCTTAGTGTTAGTAAAGTTAATCATTTTAAGCATTCTCTTACGTTTAACTACGGTTACTCCACGCTCCAATAATTCTAACCCGTCATTCTTTGTTCCCGATGGCATTACATCTGTAAATATCACTCCCGCACCACCTTTACTCTTTGATATTGCTTCTCACCCAGGCCATGTACGCGGGTACGTGAGAGTAAATGCCTGGCCAATCCTCCAGTCCGCACCGATTGCCATACGAGACGATACCCTCCAGGTACCATACCTTCTGCAGCTTCATTAACGGACCACCGGAATCGCCGTGACACGAGTCCTTCGCGAATTCACCTCCGGCACAGATCTGATTGGTCGTTATGTTCGAATTCTTCGTCGCGTACTTCTCCCGACACCGATTGTGGTCGTACACCTTGATGCCTAGCTTCTGCTTAATTACACTGCGGCTCCCTGTAGATGATGTTAAAGTGTCTTAACCATGTGCTCGATATGATGGTTCGCACTTGCTTCTTTCTCCTACCTTTTAGTGTGCGCCCAAAACCGGTCACAAAGTTGACCTCACCCGGTTTCGACGCCCGGAAGTCGGGCAGCGGCAGGCAAACCGGTTGCACGAAATCAGAATACTCGACCGAACGGGCCAACCGCACGAGAGCGATATCGTGCGCGTGTGCCATCTCGTCATACTCTGGATGTACCACGCTCGACTCGACGTCAGCGTCAATTGGCGGATCGGCACAGATTTGCTCCTGCTCCTCCGTCACGCAGTCTATTTCGGTGTTGGTGTTGTACTCGCCGAGACGTACCGCAACGCTGAAAAGAAGTTGATCATGTTAACAAGCACACTAGTGTAGAGGGGCGGTTACGCTTAACCTACAGTTTGCCTTCCTTACGCTCAACCTCGCCAGTGACGCAGTGGGCAGCCGTAAGGACGTAACGCTTGTTGATCAGTGACCCACCGCAGCTATACTTTCGTTCGCCCTTCCGATTTTCGTACTGCATCAACGCCAGCCAGGGAAACTCGTCGATGTCCGCGTTCTCGCCGCCATAAATCCGCATCCCGATGCTAACGCCACACTCATTTTTCTTCGGATTCGGAAGCAAGCCCCCCACGAGTTGGTCTTGCAGCGCAGCATCGTTGCTTGGTGCCGGGGCGGCGGTCGTGCTCGGTTGCTCGGCAGGAGACGGGACCGGTGTGGGTGCTACGACCGGTTTGGCACCGTTTCCAGGACAGCACACGAACGGCTGCCGTCCGCTGGTGGCACCGGTACATTGCGATTTGCGCAGAAATTCACGTTCCTCCCAGGTGAGGATGCGCTGCTTAAAGTAGTTCAGTATGGAATCACACTCGTAGATGGAGATGCACCGTCCACGCAGCCTCGTCGGTGTCGTACATTCTGTTGGATTGAAACAAGGAAAGGAAGCGGGACAGAAGGACACGTTAGCTGCATCGTCTAAAACCGAACCATCGATGCGGCTTTGTTTTTAGTAAACGAGCACAAAACGAACTTTCCGTACTGATTAGAGCACAAATGTGATTTTTGACAACAGTCTGTTATCACTGGCGCGTCCTTGATCTACCTGATCTCAACAAAGCAAATAAAAGATGAAGGTTCGCACGTACACACTTTCGACTGGGATGCTCACGATCACATCGTTGTCCATATTCGGTCACTCAATTTCGCTTGCATCATCATCTCCCAGCGTTTGCGGCAAACGACCACAAACAGCTGAGCAAATAACGACGCACAATATAGTGCAGGAATTTGGACAAACCTGAAATACAGGTTTATTGGCACGCACGCGTAGAACCGTGCGCACGGTTCTCACCAAACCTGCCTAGGCGCATGATACGTCCAACTTACGTTGCTGCTGCTGCTGCTGTTGCTGGTGAGAACCTCCGATGTGTAGGGCAAGCAGTACAGTACAGACAGTAACCCAAGCAACGGGCCGAATGTAGCTGGCCATCGTTCTTCCGGCTTCCGGTACAACGCCGTCTGCAGCCGTGCGTCCTCGTGTTCACTAGCTGGCAGGGTTAGGAAGCCTTCTTCGCACTGTTGCAGCAGCGGTTAAGCACTGGCAGGAGTTGCAAAAAAAAAGAACGGGTACCGTGTCGATGAAGTCACTCCAAACACAACCGACACGTTCGAGTTCCGATTAGCTACTAATAACAGACTTCGGCGTTGCCAAACCAATCTCGCGAGCTCTCGAACCACCAAGTGAGTAGTTGCTGGAAGAGCGTTTCGGGAAGCGTTCAAATAAAACTTCGCTCCACTCTAGTGCCAGATTTGAATTGACAGGATGGTACGGTGCACAAAGTGTTCTAGTTTGTAACAGCGGGCACTATACAATGCATTGCTCGAGATCTATCATTCACCTATTGCCGCTAGGGAAAGTTCCGGCCGAACAGTAAGTACACAATTTAAGCTAATTGTACTGGGGATACACGCAACGTTCTACGGAGAATCATTCTCTAATAGGCTTGTAAATGATGCGCATTTCGGGCTAACTGCACATTTATTAGGTATTAAAACATGTGTAATATTTGTGGGACATAAGAAGCTATGCAAGCAAAACACACATGTGTAATTCCTCCTGCCGAAACCTGTCTTTACGAGCAGCAGCAGCAAAAGCAGGTTCGTTCTATTATTATGCACATGTTATCTGCTTAACGTACGCTCATCGTGCAAACAAGTTTAGATTGATGCATATTCATGAAAACGCGGGGTGTTTGTTTTGCTGCTCAGACAAAAAAACCTGCTTTCGCGAGAACAATACCGGCGCGTAAGAGCATTAACCAGCCAAGTGCAAGGTAAACGGCGTGGTGTACGGATACAAACAGTTTTACACGATTAACAACGACATGACTCACTGACTCCGTAGGCGCACTGTACTATCGAGCGCTCATTGAGCTTCATTGATGCATTAAAAGGATGACTTAATCATGATGACCAAGATTCGCGAAGCATAAACTGGAACCATTGCACAACTAATCATTTTACTAAGCAGTAACCCGAGTAAAGTTAATTCAAAATTTTATGTTAATGAACTTTTTCCAATGATAAATAATTTAGTTTGCTTGAAATATTTTTCCAAAGTGTTTTTTTTTGTCGTTTCCAATTTATTTCGTGCCGAAAAGCCACAATTTATTTCGGAACAGTTGGATACCAGAAACAAAAGAGACTTCATCTCGAACCCCACGGCACTGTGGTTAATAGATAAGATTTATGGGTTCTGGTGTCGTCAGGTATACACTACTTTGCCATGGGGTGTAATGGAAATGTTAACACTTTTTTGTGCCAAAACCAGGGCAAAAAATTCCAGTGAGTTTTTTACTCACTGTATTTTAATTCTTTTTTACACACTTTACACCACCGGGAAAGTTAATTTCCTAAAACGCACGAAAACCGTTCGCATCGAAACAAAACCAATGATTTATGTAGCTCCTTTTTGCTAATCCACTTAGTTTATATTCTTTTTTACTCTCCTTTTTTAAACCAACCAACTTCACTCCTTACCATCGTGAACGCTGTTGGGAGTGTAATGCTGCTGCGGGTGACGATAGCCATCGCGTCGAGCTGGCGCTTTATCGAGCTGATGCGGCCGCTCTATCAACGGATCATCGGGAAAAAGAAACGCGGCCACAAATGGGAACACTAAAAGAAAACTCAAACCTGTAGGAAAAATCATTCTACAGCGAAAGTGAAACGAACGCCCCTAAAAACTGTTCGTTCCGTACGGGCTGTCTTGGTGCGACTGTTTGATAATTTAAAACTCGAAACAGCTCAACGCTCGCTTAAGCACGGCAGTTGAGCATGCTCACCGGTTTTGTCTTTTATTCGTACTTTGTTTTCTGAAGAATCGATCCACTCATACCGGTTTTTGTCTGAGCTAACTGTCATGACACAAAAATGCTAATTTTTGTCTGATATAAGTGGTAGGACCATTACAAACTGTGATAATGAATTACAGAACCAACCAAAGAGACTCAGACTCGAGCACCTGTTCAGGATTTTCTGGATACGGAATATTAATTTTTGGATGTAACGGATTACCTTTGACCATTGAGTTGTGGCACACTCTGGCATCAGGAAACGTGCGTAAAAATGTAAATGAGACTATAGAACACACCCTAAAGTGTTAAAAAAAAGTAGTAAGAGTTACTACGAAATAATAAAATCATAGTACGGAGCGAAATATATTAGTAAACCCCAAAAATATAAATAGATTTTTGCCGATAAAAAATGAAAGTAACCTAGGAGAAGGTGAAAGACACATTCAGACCACAACAGAACCCTATAAAGAAGTCAATTTGTTGCAAATAAAGGAATCGTTTAGCACCATAACTCTCCACAAAGAGGAAAAGTGAAGGCGAGGAGTTCTAGGTCCTATTTTCTAATGATTTCTTTAAGATTACCTTAAGGCGATCTGTCTTACGGTACGTTTGTTTTATTTATTTTGTTTCCTTCAGAATGTTCTTTATTTCACAGTGACGGATGTTAAATGTGTGCTCTACGCAGGACATTACAAAACTGTAATGAAAAACACAATTTGCAAACGAAATGAAAGCGTGTGCTTCTATTTCTATATCGATGACACGTCAACCATGGTTGATCAGAGCTGCGCTAAGGCGTATTCAAAGGACTCGTTTTATGTTATTGTTCATTTACCAATTGAATGGACAATGTGGTCGGAAGCTGTGGCATCATTCGTAAAACTACAGCTAAGCAGAAGAACTTTCAAGTAGTTTTGAAATTTTATCATATTGAAACTGGTGTAAGACATGTATTAAAATATAAAAAATACAAAGAAGATCAACCTAATCTACGAAGAAAGATTTAACGTTAGTTGAGGTTCCTTTTTATTTTCTGTTGCGTTCAGAGCATACAGAAAAGAACAGAAGAAATGTCCTTCATTTTCTTTTAAATCAGTTGCTCTTCCTCTAAAACATGTACAATCAATACGAAATGGATTAACTTACTCAAAACACTAACTCAATAGCGTAAATAATATATTTTCAACACATGCATATTTACTATAGTTTTAAAATAAAAAATAAAATGTCACCAACAAACGTAGACTAATTTTTACACATCTCTTACAACTTAGTTTTGGAATTTCGTACAAATATATTCTGTTTAATTTTTGTTCTCATAAAAGTTGTTTCAATCTACTTTACACTTTACATATCCTAAATCATTTATCATTGGTATGAAATCTCCATGCCAGAATGCTATTCATTAACGACCAACCTTCCAAGCCAAATGGTCGAAAGCGACAAATTATAATTATGTTAAGTGCTTAGCCACTAACCCGTTGCTACACATTTAACCCACAATCATGGAAACGGTGCAAGCTATTACGGTATCAATCCTTAAACATACTCAATCGGGTAAAATGTGACGAGATAATGCGATTCTGATTACTATTGCCCTGACTCGATATGCATGTGTTTGAGCACAGCGCACGAAAAGGGGGAAAATATTCTAGTGCTTGTTTGGCTTTTGTTTAACTTCGATAAATAAGGACTTGATCGAACAGTCGGTAACATGACGGCCCCGAATTCCCCCGGGAAACGTCATGCAGAAGATTTGTTTAGACAAAACTTTTTATATTTCCCCTCCTTCCTACTCCACACGCACGTCACTTATCATTGTCAGCCGCGCGAAAGGGTATCACACGCGCAGTGGATCCGTGTCTCTACCGCTTTTCCCAATTTTAATTGTGATTTATGCTGATACGATTTTTATCCCGCGTGAGCCTTCCACCGACCTGCGAGCGCGATACAGCGTAAGGGATGCGGCAAGTGCACACGCACTTGTCGGTCGCGTGGAACACGGTTGATCGTGGGAAATGCTTCCCGGGGCTGCATGCAGAAGGCAAGAATGTGGTCGATATATGTTGCAGGGGAGAGATGTGAGGGCGCGGGGCACATTAGGGTTGAGATGTTTCGTAACATGTTAACGTTTCCCGCTGGGACCGCTTCGATACGGGAGGGTGAAGATGAGCCAGTTGTACAGCTCTTATCGGGTTTTGAGATGAGATTTTTGGCGGGCGAAAAGATTAATCAGGATCCACTTAATAAAAGAGAGTAGTGGGTTGCAGGCAGCGCCAAGCCTTTAATGTAGCACAATGATGAGCTAAAGCGAAGCTTAAAGTGAAACCTCCACTTGAAATTTAAATTAATCGTTGTGGAATTCGTTGCAAAAGGGGTGTGTTAGTAAACGCATGACTCTCTGGGAAGCTGCATAGTTGGCTTTCTTTACTCAAAATCTTTTGAGATATGTCTCTCCACTCCATTGAAATCACTCTCACGCAGCTTAACGATAGGAATTGTCACACAAATTGTCACAAGAAGAAATTGCACCCTACCGGACTATCATTAAAACGCAAATCAACGCGATTGAAACAAATCCTGTCACTTTCACACAAATCGCGTGCTGTGCGACAATTACGCGTTGTTCGCCAGAGTACTAGGTAAGGATAATTAAAATATTCTTTTTCTGTCTTCTTTTTGTTTCGGGACCGTTACTTCATACACAGAGATAAATCGTTAAAGTAACTTTTTAACTAAGTCAAGGACTTTTTATTTCTTTCTCTTTTTTTTTTCAAACGGACAGTTCCGCTATTGAAATGAAATATTTGAAGTATTTTAACTAAGCTGCCGCGGGTGCTGTTAAGTGCCTGCCGCACCGTTTCCACCGATGGTGAAGGTAATCTATCATAATTTCTGCACGCGCTGCCCAATTTCCCCCTTTGATGAAGCTGCGTCGGAGGGAAAATGGAAAATTATGACGACACAATTTTCCACCATCGCATGCAGCCCACGACACGGTGTAATTGCTAAAGGGTAAAGGGTTGAGCGTGTGTCTCATTGAAAAGACTGCCGGACAGGGAAGTTAGTTTTTTTTTATGTAGTTGTTCTCGTTCCCGGTATTACTATTCCGCTCATTTGCACCATTCGTCCCCGCAGGGCAATAAATAAGATTTCGGGTTGCGGGTGCAAAAAAAAACAGCATTGACGGGAAAATTGTGTCCTGTACATCCCGTCGTGGGTTTTTTTTTTAGCGTTCGGTCTTTTACACTGGCCAGTGCTGGGCTGGGGCCGTCGCAACACGCCAACCCCTTTACCGTCTACTGACAAGCGCCTAACGGGTGGCGTCAGGCAGAGAACAATGTATCATTCATTAGTAGGCGAGTTGCATTTGGTTTCCTTTGCCTCGAAGCTAAACCGCTTCTGTACACGACAGGGGCGTAATACACAATAGGAGGCCTCGGCACACCTTCTCACTGATTTCGACCCGAGTGACGATAGTCCAGTGAGGAGAGTTGGAGAGCAAAAAAAAAAAACACATACCAGTAAAACTCGGAAAATCACAAATTGGGAAATCTTGTCGCGTTTGCACCATGTTTTTGTTTCTTTTTTTTTGCAGTGAGCTTCTTCCACTCAGTTCCCGTGGCGAATGAAGCGGAAATGTACGGTAAGCAGTGGAAGCTAAGCTAGCGAGAGAAAAAAAACATTTGGAAAGTCCGCCGTTCCGACATGACCGGCATGAATTGACTCGTTAAATATTTAGGTGTAATTGGAAAAATAATTAAAGTTATGGTTCTCCCCAGCCTTTTGTTGAACCCGTTCAGCCCCGCGGGCACCAACTGCTTGGGAGGCTGCTGACGCCTTATGAAACGTGCTCAACCCTTACGGGGGTGGAGGTGTGGAAAAAATGTTTTTAATCCATTTATACCGCACCAAACTCACCGGCATGGGAGGACAAACCCTAAACCCCTGCTCCCAACTAGCGGCTGTCCCTCGAGTGCCTTATATTGGTATGCATATACACTAAATGATGCCGTATCGCCACGGAATACGAATCGCTGTGTGAATTTCGGTTTAGGGTGGGCATTGGTTCGATTTCTTTTTCCTGAATTATTGTTAAAGGATTGACACTAACCTCAGAGTGCTAGAAATCACAGCCGTGACCAGCACGTTGGCGTCCACGTCCTCCGAAACCTCCAACTGAGCGGGATTGGTCGGTGCGGCTGCTGGGTTAAAGGGACGTCCGGCAGGGACCCAACCACCCGGCAATAACAATAAATAAATATAAAAGGCAGTGTTTCGGCTTTTTTCCGTTTTTCCTGTGTTGTTTATTTCGCCGAGCGTCTTCACACAGTCCGCTTTCCGCTGCCCGACTCAACGGACAGTGGATCCTTCCGGCCATTTCCTACTCTGCCGGGGAAAACAGGGAGGATAGTCGAAAAAAATGTGATGCGCCTACATGCCCGAGGGAGCTTGGCGCAGCAGGAGCGGTGTATTGCTTTTGGGCTGGCTTTTCCGGCGGCGGTAGTAGGACATATACGGGCTGGCGTTCGTTTTTCCCCCTGCTCGGGTGAAACAAGCGGTAGCCACTGGGGGAAACTTTACATGAAAATCACGGGCACACTGGCTGACTGGTCAGAGGTTGTGGTTGCAGAAACATCGGCCTAGCTTGGGTAGATTTTATGAGATTTGCTACAAATGTAGCATAACCAGAGAAGATATAAAATGAACAGCGGGAGATGCACGAACATGGAGGAGGAGAGGCAGAGAGGCACATTTCCTAGGACGATTAGAATTTGGCGAGTTTCTGATCGCACGGAACTCGTTGAGCGGTGGGTGGATGGGCCGTGGTGACTGATGGTGTTGAGTGATAAAACCAGTCCCGTTGATAGGATTTGTGTGTTTTGTAAAAATGTGGTTTGAGTGGGCAGAATTGCTTAGCAATCAGAGATAGCGTTTGTAAGGAAGATAAAGTATTTACTGTGCTTGTATGTTTTTTTTTCTCGAAACCGTTAAGAACACTTTAGGTGGTGCCTTTAAACTGGCCGCACTGTAGCTCAGAAACGGTGGAGCAGTGTTCAGCAGTGTTGCATAACTTATTTACTGTGCTTGTAGTTTTTTTTTTTTAGAAACCGTTAAGAACACTTTAGGTGGTGCCTTTAAACTGGCCGCACTGTAGCTCAGAAACGGTGGAGCAGTGTTCAGCAGTGTTGCATAACTTTAGGCGTATTACGGTGGAGATACGGAGCTCAACAAAATAATGGTACAGCATTCTTTGGGCGTAAAGCGTTCGATAATCCTATAAAATATCCAAAGAAATCAACACACGTGATAAAAAAACTAGCAGCATCGGTTAGGCCGGAAAACAGTTCTAAATAATTATTCTATATTATAGTTCACATCGTTCTTCCTCTTTTGATTTCTCATTGGAAGATGTTTGTAATTCTTCTATGTAAATTAGATTTTATAGTTGGCTCTAAAAGCTCTGCGAGAAATTCTGAGTTCTATATATATATTCTTTCTATTTCCAACTTATTTAAAAAATAAGTATTAAACGATAAATAATTATTCAATGTTTATTCAAAGTATTCGTTTGGGCCGGCTCGGTGGTCCAGTGGTAACGGCGTAGGGCTGTCAAAAGGCCCGTCGCCGGTTCGAATCTCATTCGGACCACTAGCGCCCCCCATACGCAGGATTGACTATTCTGCTATGGGTACACTTAGTCACAACTCCCCATACGCAGGATTTACAATCTTGATATGGACGGGGTACACTTAGTCACACAATACGACCAGGCC
>KB671910.1:0-57061 GCA_000349105.1 Anopheles epiroticus
GGGGGGGGGGGAAATGGATGGATGGATATTTCTTTGAAGAGGTTGTGGATTTTTTGTTACCCCTTGTACGGCTACGTCTCAATGGTTCTGAAGGAATCGCAAGCTAAAGTGTTTGGTTAACATGAGGCCACGTCAGTTGCAAGTGTATCCCGGTGCCCGGTGAGACGACATTGACCAGCACAACCCAGCCAGAAAGCTCATTCAACGGAACAAACCCGAACAGGAGCAGGGAGCGGGTGCTGTGCAATCTAACTTTTCGATTGTATCACACTTGAGACTTGAGTCTTTCCTCTTCGCTTTTTGTTTTCCATACTTCTCCTTTCTTCTTCTTCGAGGAAAGGGTGAATTTCGAGATGTACAAACACGAGTGTTTTTTTTTTCATCGTTTTCCTTTCACGGGCAAACTGCAAGTGCATTCAAAGCCTGATACAGTCGTGATGTCTTGTTTGGATTGAAAGAAATAGAAGCGATCGCGAATCGATTCACCGCTTCTTGTACCTCCGATAAAGAAGTGTCTCTGTCTGGGGATAGTTCCCGTCAAGGTTCCTCTTTTCGTTCTCGGTGACTTAGCAGGTTGAACGGTGTGTGTTGTGTTTCGGTTTTGGAGACGACGGCTACCATCGCCAACGGTAAGTTGATTGAGTTGTAGTGTTGGAGAAAGCTCTGCACCTATCATTGCGAAATGCTAAAGGATTTCAAGCTAACTTCAGGTAGAGCTCGTGTACTATCGTTTGATGACAGTCTCAAACATAAATCGGGTTGGTTTGTAGCACGTTCGTGTGAAGCGAAAAATTGTTCTTTGTTGTTGTAATTGTTGGAAAATAATTACAATTTAAACTATACAATATAAACAGGACATTAAGTCAGTGAACATTTTGCCTGAGATAATTAGGCTTCTGTTAAATTTTTGCTCAGCATGAATCTGAGGTGTTTTAAGGTTTAAAACAATCTCAAATCGCCATTACAAAAACATGTACTGAGATACAAGAAATAGTCTAAAAACAATACAAAACGCCTAAAGTTGTGCAACCCTTTGCGGATATAGTTCACTTAGATTGCAGGTTAATTTGCACTGTATGCACTAGTTCTGGTATTATTTTAAAGTGAAATTGAACGAATAAAGCATGATTTCATGATCCTCTTTGTGAATTTGAATAATTTAAAATAAAGTTGATAAGCTAGACGTCACTTCTGAAATAAAAAAAAACTAAAGTTGGTTATTTCAGTCTTGTTTTTCAGTTTTATTTGACAGAGTTAAAATCTTCAATTTACTTGTTTTTAGGTTGTGTCAAGTTAATTTGAAAACAAATGCCAAAAATCGTAGGATATTTAAGATATTATTGAAAGGATTTAAGAATGTGCCTTAACTAGTACTTGGTCATTGCACTTTATTTTATGTTCAAAATTGAATTATAACACTTTTTTTTATGCAATTAGTGATGTGTACTAGACATAAGCAGATAAAGGGTTATACAAAACCGAGCATAAATAGTTTCTGAAACGTAACAAATTGGAAAATAACTTTTGTTTAGAAATAGTTTTTTTTTCTAAGTGTATTTATAAAATATCAAACAAAATAAGATTATATTATAAAGCTATTACAGCTAAAACTGGGGGAGGATGTATACATTAATACATTTATTTAAAAATATGTTTGCAATACTTTTCTCTCTAAAAATATTTTAATGCAGTCCCCTCGAACATATTCCCTAATTAACAGCTGTCAATAATTCGCTTCATGCAGCTTTTCCTTCTTCTGCAAAACCACCCTACATTTAGCTTAAAAATCTTCCACGTCTTCTCGTGCATGTATTATTCACTAGAACTTTCATCAACTATTATCCTTCTCGCACCACGAATGCAGCCAAGCATGTGTACCACCGAAAGACAACACACCCCTGACGCCTTGAAGCCTTGTTCCCAGCGAGAAAAGTAAGGCAGGTAGCAGCATCCGGCACAGCTTGCGAAAACGTCTTACTCCGCGCCCAAGCAAGACAAGGTGGCAGTGAAAGAAAAGCTCCGGGAAATCCGGAGAACAGAAAATTAAGCCCCCTCTTCATCAGAGGCTCCGTTTCGTGGTGTTTGGCAAACTGTTTGTTTTTGGAGAGATGGGCATGGAAAAAGAAGTATTCTGCAGCAGTTTGGTTGAGAGTGGTGGAGAAAAAAACGAAATTGTCACAAAAAATGTACACCTACAAGCCGCACAGAGGTACACGGGAAGGGCGGCATGGAAAGTGGCAGCACGTGTACAGTCGACACGGAGCTTTTCCCTGGCGCGACAATGAAGTTGCCATATTTTCATAAATCACTTTTCCCAGTTTTAGCTGCTTTAGCTGGGGAGGGGGGGAGTGGGGTGGGAGTGCGGACCTGTGTGTGTGTGAAGCAAGCGCCAAGTTGCAATTGCGATGAAGCATAAATGCGACCATGCGTTGTCGCCTGCGGGATTACGCGCGATGTTAAACGCGCTTTATGTTTTGCCATTTGTTTGTCGGCCAAATGGTTGGCAGACAGAAAACAAAAAAGGGGGAGAAAACAAATGCTCCCCATGTCTGGCGTACGTGCACAAACGACCATAAAGTTGTGCTGCTGGAAAGTTTTGTTTCGCTTCTTAAAAATAGCGCTCCCTTTTGTGTTTTTTTCCCCCGGATCACTTTCACTGCTGCATTTGCGGAAAAGTTGGACGGAATGGCAAAAGTTTTCGCTCTTCCCGGTCGCTCCCGGTAAAGGTAAACTTTCGTCCTACATCGTGTGTGTATGTGTGTGAGCACAGGACAATAGAAAAGTGTCCAAAGCAAAACCGAAAAAGTCTATGGTACGTTCTTCCGGAGCTAAAAATAAAGCCGTAACCGAGATGCACGAAACAAGGGTCATTTCTTTTTTTTTTGTTCTTTTGTATTTTAAGCTAAAGTTTTCCTCCAATCTTACTACTTTCCCCTTATAAGGAGAGAACACATACAGAGAGAGAGAGAGAGAGGCTAATGTTTCAGGTTGAGAGTGGGTCACGTACTGCCGCTGGCTAGCGCGAACGATATTACTTATTTATTTTAATGCGACACTTGAGAATCATTATAAATCGGATTTAATTTACTTGTGCCGTATTTTGTCACACCGACCTCGATTATATTTTCCACGAAAAGAAAGAAGCAATAAGAGCTCAGCCTGCCGGAAGGCTGAGCAACCGTAGAAACAGAGGGAATTTTCTAAAAAAAACTTCTACAAAGCTTCTTGCGTGAAAGTTTTTCTTAGCAGTGGTGTGATTTAATATAGTTCAACAAAACAGTTTTTTTTTATAATTTTTATGGATGTTGGAGACAAGAAAAGCTGTGATAGGAGGGTTTAGAACTTGCAAAAAAGGAAAGAATTGAAAGCTATACATCAAATTGAGTTTAATTTGATACTTTAAATCATAACCAAAGCTTTTAGAATATGTTGCACCTTTTCTCGGAACGGGCAAGAATTAAGCTTAATAAATTAATTAACATAAATTTATGAAGGCTTATTCAATTCCATTCGCTTGCCCAAACCTTCACTGGCTAACCGTATGTGATTCGTATGGCAATGTTTCCGTAAGAGGACGGTTTTGGAAGGCAAGCGCAGGAATACCTTTATATTCACCCGATTCACATATCCGGTGTGTTTGCATAGCAACGGATCGGTTGATTTGAAACCGCGGCTGTTCATAATCCCCATTTGTGAAAAGGGTATAAATTCATTCGTTTCGCTCCACGAGAAAAGCGCCTGAATTGCTGCAATTCTTGTGCAAATGGTTAAATTTAATCGTAGCTGCCATTTTCTCGGTAAACCCCTGAAAGCTGGGCTATGGTTTCTGGGTTTTCAACCGGTGATGTGTGTGCGTGTGTGTGGGTGTATGATTTTTGTAGTTTTCATGCCTGGAAGGTTATGCATTTGAAGGGCTGCGAGTGGCTCACTGTGTTTGCCGTTTTAGTGCCACAATTGGCTGTGTGAGGGAAAATGTAAATCAGGCAATTATGAAATCAAACTGCAGCTGCAGCAATGCTGTATGTTATTTGAGTGATATGCGCCGTAAGTAGACAAGTTATGTTAATTTTGCACCTATGAGAAATAGTGTTACTTAATACGGTCAGTAAGGGGAGGGTTTTAGATAAATAATTTAGTGCATCCTTACGCGAGATTCATGCTCATGATGTGTCGATAAATACGACAGCTTTGGGGCGTCAATGAGCAGTGGAATTTAGACGTTCTATGCTGATGAATCAATGGTGTTCTTAAGATGCAGACGCTTGAAATGTTAGAGATGATGTTTTTAGGACATATTTGATATTAGATGGCTGAGCGCTAATTACAATGTTTTAGCTTGAAGCATAATGAAGCAATCAAGTGGGTGTCATCAAACTTGCACAGCAAAGTCATGTATTCATGTACTGTACGAAACTTGCTCGTCGAGCGTTTGACGACGGCTGAGCAACATTGAGGAACGCCAAACAACGTTCACTAATTGAGCGTTCGCACAATGAATTGTCTTTAAATATTTTCTAGCAGCTGCCACGCTGCGCTTAGCAAAACGCTACATTCGTACACGTAGAGCTGCCTGCAATTGCTTATTATTGTCTTCTGCACTGTGATTGCATGTTGCAAGTAACCGCTTTCGCTACCACCGGGAGTACTCCCGAACGCTCGAACGAGTGAGCACTGTGATGAAGCATTGTTGGTCGGGTTTGTTATAAAGCTATTTTTATTTACTCCCTATCCTTCGTCATTTGCTTAGACGACGACGAAAGGGTTCTGCGGGAGTATGGTTCCGGCTGAATGCGCCGCATTTGCATCGGTGACGAATGTTCGCTAACCGTTGACGAATTGTCGGTTTTGAGTGTGCTGGATTGTTCCGTAATCTAGGTGAAAAAGAGGTTCTTGAGTGCAAGCATGAGCCCGTGCACAGTGGGTGCGATTGATTGTGCGATTTGAAATGAGTAGAAATGATCTACACAAATGTAAATGTGTTTAACAATAAAAAAAGTTTTAAAATTGCATAACTTTAGGCGTCTTACTGAAAAATAAATTCCAAAACAATCGTCCATTTTTCGGACGCACTCTTGAATATAGTTTTTAGTACTATGGAAATCTTCTTATAATTCAATAAATAATGCCTTTAAATGCTAATAAGACAAAACTGAAATGAAAAGCTTGTTTTATGCTTTTTAAAATTCAAAATTATCCCACCGTGAAGCTTCGCTTGGAAGGATTTATTTCAAATAAAGCAGCACCAGCGTCATCCGTGCCACGTGGCACTGCACCCTCCCTCTCTCCCTCTATATCCCTCTCCGCCAACACTCGCTGAAACGCTGGGAGCAATTAGTTAAAGTCAGTCGTCGTTGCCATCTGACGTTTATCTTTTCCGCACGACAAAGCACTGATTGCGTGGCCAGTGTTTTGCGTGTTTAGTTTGCGATGAGCTGTTTTTCGGAGCAGCCGTGGGTGTCTTTTCGTTTTTTTCTCTTATTTTACTAAAACATTGTGACCGAGGATTTTTAAGTGAATCAAATGATTCACTACCAAATGCACTTTGCCGCTGCCAGGGATATGCAGCCAGAGACGGTTGTGGGTGACTTTCAGTTTACCTTTGCGCTTTGTTTTGTTTCGTAGTTGATTAGGTGAAATAGTTGCATCATGTGCATGAGTTGGAGAATTTCATTCAGCAGATTTTTTTTCTTCATTAAGTAGATGAGAAAAGTGGAAATCATGAAAATACCCTAAGTCCTAAAATGATGTCAGTAGGTTTTGAGGTCCATTGGTGGCTTGAGTCTGTGCATCGAATGCATTGTTCGCTGTGTCATAAATCAGGATGAGGTAAAAGCTGGTGGTATTTCTAGGATGTGCATCCATCTCGTTTGCTTTGTTGTGCATTTATGCACCTCGCGATTGTGTTTGGTTCACAGAAAGAGTAAAAAAGGGAAACAAGAAATGCGAGGAACGCTTAACAGTAACAATACACTCTCAATTTACATCATAAATTTGGTAAAGTTATGCGTAGCTGACAGGGCGTCGAGACTTCTTTATCCTTTACCGCTCACTGAAACACGCTCAATTAATCCAATTGTCACCTTTAGTGGTCGTTAATTAATTGCTCTCGCCTCCAAGGACCTTCGAAGCTTCCAACAACCCGGCTAAGGGCAACCGGCAATAATGTGGATGGCGATGATGATGATGATGATGATGTGGTAATATTTGGTATGAAGCATAAATTGCTCGACCTCGTGGAATCCACTCGCTGGGCCATCAGCCTTCCGCGCGCACCCTTTAATAAACCCGAAAAAAAGGGAAAGAAAATTAAACTCACTTCGAACGCGATTGTTAGGTAGCGTAAATTCTTTACATTTCGAACTGGGGAAAGGGAGCTCTTAGCAGGTTTGGGGGCATGATTTTGTCGTAAATCATACTTTAACAATCTTATTTATGGGCTCGTGAAAGCTTTATGATTCTCTTGCGCTTACCTGCCACGCAAAGAATATGGTGTATTGGTGCGTTTTACTCACGTGACAGGTAAGTGCAGGGTTTACCTTTTTACTGATTATTTTATAAATCAAATCTGGTTTATAATGAAGCCGACAACTATTGCTAAAGGTAACAAAATTAAAAGAAATTAAATAAAAGGATTTATTTATTTTATTCTGGAAAACTACTTTAAAAAAAAAAAGAAAATTTAATTATTACTTAAAAAACGAAAATAGAAACGCATTCTGATGTAAATAATTTACATCAGATAATCAAATAATCAATTTTTTTTTATAATGTCAGCAGAAGCAAACATGCATCATGAGTAGCTTAGAATGGGCTGCAAACCCCTGTTTAGCTCCGAAATACCAGTTCCTTCATTCCCTTTTGATGACATTCATTTACTTCGAACATCCCCAAACGGTAGCTTTTCGTAGCCGATGGTCAACATTAACGCACAATTTAACCCTGACCACAGACACCTTCTAACGATGGTCATACGGTTTGCCGCCCTAATGGTGGAGCAGCCTGGTGCTTTGTACCCCGTAATGGGTTTTCTATTTTCCGTTTTCCCTCGCTTCTGTCACGTTTCTAGCAGCTCGCTTGAAAATACGTTTTTTTGTGCGTCCACATAGATGGTGTTATGTGTGTTCAAACGAGTGTGTTATTTTCACTTCACTATTACTTAATTACTCGGCGCAATCAGTTTATTATTAGTGTACGCGGTAACGGGACGACGCTGGCGGCCGTGTGCAAGGCTAATTGGATTTTTAAAATATATGACACCAAGGGCATTGCTGACCAATCGATTGGTGTGCTTGTGTGGTGGGAGGAAAGGTGTGGCAGGTTTCTAATTTTCCACTGTACTGAACAATTTAATATGGAGGAAGGCACGATGCGTTCGTAATTTAAATAGAATGTCATAATGAACATGTGGTCGGGAAAGGGCCCGTCCTGCTATTAACCAAATGTGTCACAATACATTAGAGACGTATTAGGGAACATAACATTTTAGTGTTATTTGCTTAGTTTGGTGTTTAGTTTGGTCGTTACATTAGCGTAATGGATGGCATTATTTATAGTTTCACAATTATCTATGAGTTTAAATCAGCGAAAGGTTATTCGGTTGCATACATTTAGGCGTTATTAATTTCGAACTAAATTGTTGCTGCTCCGACTTTTCATAGAAACTTTGATAATTAAAATATCGTTACCAGTTGTAGTAACGATTAAATTTCCAACGTAGTATTCTGCTTAGATTTAATTAGTTTTGGAAACATTGTACAACAACCATGGACATGGTGAACCCATAGAAACAAGGTGCCTAATCGCAGCGCTTTGTTCATTTCTTCGGCAGAAATAATCATCTTTCGGTCAAACGTGGCATGAAAATGTCTAATTACAACTTTATCCACCCTTCGCTGGACCGCTGTCCTGTTCGCTGCGGCAGTACCGCAACGCACAACATGCAACCGCTACACGTTAGTTAATTGGCACGGTTGGCCAAATGTGTTTCGTGAAAGTTGTGCAAAAGTTTACTGCACGAAACTCACCCGGTGCAACAGGTTGGGCGGTGGTATCAACCGCACTGGTGATACGATTTGTACCGTCTTTGGATTGTTTGAGCATCGTTTGTGAAAAACAGCAAGCGTGAAGCATAAAGCGCAAGAAGAAACCTGGTTCCCAACAACTCTCCTGCAAGGCTGGCATCCAGGACCGTTCAAGATACTTGTTGGTTACGGTTGCAATAGCATATCAGCTTTGTCACGTGCTTGCTTTTACCACTTTCGGTCAGTCAGCCAATTATGTGGGTGATGAAGAGGCTTCACTTTTTTTTTTCCCCCGGTTACATTCACCGTGGTGGTAGGTCGTAAAAAAACACTTCCCTGTGCCCGTGTATGAGCACACAGACGCTCTTTGATTTGCTGCGTTCCACGAACGACTCCGAAACGTTCCTAATTAAGGTGGCAGGAGGCCGCTGTTGTGAACCGTGGGCCGCTTGAGGGTGTCATATTTCGAATGTCATTTATCACACTCGTGCATTCAGGGAGTCAGGTGATGTGACCGTACCGTGTTCTGAGTTTGTCATGAGATACGCGAAATTAGAGTGTGCGGTAGGTTTCATTCTGGGAAGTCGTAATGCCAGCGGGAGATAACTTCGAGGGTAATGCGCTAACGGGTTTGGCCTCTTTGCGTCAGAGGGTATGGGCTGTTAGGCACCTTTTAGGCAGACTTGTGTGGCACTCCTGTCAGCCACTAAATGTCCCATTTCTCATTACTTCTAGTAAGTCGTTATTTGCTCGTTTGCTCGTCCGTTTCTTTCACGTGTGACAAAGTTACACCGCTGGGCACTGGACGGTTTGCCGGAATGAATGGAGAAAGAAACAAGCTTGAGGAAGGGCCCGCGTATGAGACATAAAAGAATGCCTAGGAGTAAGGTTACCAGGGTGGTACTTATGGTACGGGAGTAGATTGCGACAGCGTGTAGTGTAGTGTTGCTCAAAGTATGCCAAAAGCATAAATTCTGAGTGTGCTGCGAGCCGAAAATATCTGAAGCGTGTTTTGGGAAGCGAGTTGGTAGCATTTCGTTTGTTTAGAAAGTTTCTTAAATGAAAGAAAAAAATAAAGGAATGATACATTTATTAAGATTCGCCTAAATGTATGCAATTAGCTATTGGATTATATTTTCGCCTACATGTATGCAATACTAGTAGCAGATACCAAATCTGTTGCTGATACAATACTGATTGTTCAATCAGTTTCAACTACTAAGCGAATGGATTTTGTTGCTTTTTGCAGCTTCATGAAGAGGAGCTTTTGGTATTTTTTAAAAATAGTGTTAATGTAATTACGCTTCTCGTCTCTTCAATTGTCTGAACAAACTCTGCCGGTGCCATCATCGATCCCTGTGCTGTGTGCTGCCCGCTTGACCCAGCGACCCACCGACGATGCTAATGATGCTGCAAAACGTGCTGATGATTGATTGCGTGGAAGTATGCAAATATTATTATTTTCTTTGCACCACAGCAAACGGTGCCAACGCTGCTGTGCTGCGGTGCTGATAAGAATAGAATGATGTTGATTTTCCGTGTCCTTCCCTGTTGCACCAGAACATAGAAAACTGACCGTTTTATGTTTCGCGCGACGCTTCACGAGCTGCACGAAAGCGAAAAGCGGTAGACGCTGCGTGGTAAAGTTGTTTGTTTGTTTTCATTTCTTGTGCGCCTGAATGTAGTCCAACACGGAAACGGGAAGACAGCACGGCACGATTAAGTGGTGCACGCCGGGATGGAGCAAAACGCAGCACGTGGATCGGTTGAGGGTGAAAGGAAAATAATTTATTATCCCACGGTTGGTGTGTTGCATCCCGCCAGGCATGCATTGCATTTTCGCGTACCTTTCGTTTTACAAACGATGCTCACGCACACGAACCGGTCGGGCTCGCTGTGCTGTGTTGCTTCTAATTACCGGCAACTATTCGTGAGCATTTATTTTTTCGGTTGCGCAGTGCTAGAAAGGGAGGGCACTAAGCAAATAAAAATGAATTCCTCTACTTGTTTGCTGTCAGTGCTTCGTGGTATGGTCGCTTGCATTAATGAGAAATGTAGGTAGTAGTGGTGTGGTCCCTGGAAATACAGGGAGAAAAGCTCATTTGTTTTCTCAGTTGCCATTTTTTTAACTGACGAGTAAAAAAACTGCCTTCAATGCAACACTCTTTTCCTCCCCTTACTTTCACTGTTTCACGTTGCCCGGACTTTGGGTGACAAAACCGCACTAGCGCACTAATTGGTTTTGAAAAATGACTGTTGCTGATCATTAGCATAAAAAAAGCTGTGGAAAATGGTTTTAGTGTACTTTTTGCTGCAAACGGAAGAAAAATGTAGCACCCACCGGGTGACACGGAAATCATTTAGTGGTACGTTCCGGTAATGATTAATGAGAATTTTACAGTGATGTGTCGCGTTGTTTTTCTATGCTGCGGTTGTATTCTGGTTCATTTCATACTAAACGTGTTGTGCTGACAGTTGATCAATGACGTTTTGTTGAATTTATTGGTTTTTCTTATTGCTCTTACATTATGCAATAAAAAATGTTGTTTTTTCTCTTTAGAACATTTGTTTAAGATGATTGCATATATTTAGGCGTTCAGATGATTTTTTACTATAATTCCCTCCTTTATTTGTGCAACTCTTTCATGCTTATTTGTTCTAATGCATTGAGATTACCGTTTGAATAATTGCCCTTCCATCGTTTAAGGATCTGTGTTCTCTTATTTCATCAGCAGCAATTAGTTTTGTCGTTATCTTTCTTTCCTATTTTACGATCGTTTGCGAGTCGTAAAGCTAATCTAGCGGCCGGAAAGCTAAACGAAACACAATTCCGTTTGATCCTCCAAACATTCACATTAGTATTCGGCAAACGCCCAGCAAACCGCGCCATACGCATTCACTACAGCTCATTGGCGAAAATGGTAATTATGGTGCGTATTTTAGATTTATTCTAGCTGAATTAACTTAATGAGATGCATCGGGCCACGGGCCACTCCGTTTCACACAGTTTGGTTGATAGAAAAAACGTCCATCGGATCGTTTCATCTAGGACTGGGGCTAGGCCTAAGGAGCTAGTTAAACGGTGGCAGAAGTATTGCCCGACCAGTGTGGCTGCATAATGAGCGTGCATCGTTGCTGCAGGGATGGAATCCATAATCGATTTCAGCTGTTCACGTTGGTTCAGCGTCTTTTTGTCGGTGAAAACATTGATTTCGGATATGAGAATGGGGTTAAAAGGGATGGTAAGCGAGGCAGTGAGGGGAAGAACATAATTTATGCAATAGTATTGTGTGTGTGTAAATCATTTGTGTTGAGGTTAGCGTAAAATATGCTTCAAAATTTGTTGCACTCTTATTCATACCTATATGTTTGATTTCATGAGTTATCTTTCCCGGTGGATTTATTTTTGTTGTTCTTTTTTAACCCCTTAACAGTTTAGCCCGAGTCTCAAGTTTTAACGTGTTTTTCACGCTTTGTTATAGTACTAATCGAAACAATTGGTTTATGTCACATTGTCGATTCAGTTGCCTTTCAATTACAGTCTGCTCTAGTTCGGTAATTATTGGCCCCTTTTATGTTTTAAGCCAGTTTGTTTTTATATGGAGTTTGACATTTGGCGGCTGAAATCATGTAAACACTCCAAACAAAACCACACACAAAACTAGCTTCAGATTTTCAGCCTAGGTTTATTTTAGCCTGAAAGCTAGAATTAGTTTCGTGTACCTGCTCGAGAAGCTGTCAAATCTAAGGATCAGCAGTCTATCTCTTTCTAACTTGTTGTTTTAAACTGACCGTTAGTCAAGCTGGTCATATTCTTCCTCATGAAATTCGATAACATTAATTCAACAAATAATTGTTTTTCTGGTTCTCTTTCTTTTTTTTATTGAAATTCTTTTTACTTATGTTATTTTTTATGTTTGGTGATTAATTTACTTTCAAAAGAATTATTTATTGTTCGACGTATTTATCTTTAATTGTTAATGAATGATTTATGTACTTAAAAACACACTTCCAAGTGATATATAGCGCTGTTGATGAACGCCAAGCAACAACTGCTTCACCAATCTGGCGCTTCAACTTCCTGGTGGCTTTCGTCTACTACCACGAACTCCAAAACCTCTAACAGTCTTGCCTCAATGCATTATTCCAACCTTGGTAAACATGGTAGACATCGTCGTCCTCCCATTTCAGCTCAGCAGGTTAAGTTCTAAGAGGACTTTGCAGGCAGGGTCGTTCCGTACCAGGCTTAAAACATGGTCTGCTCATCGAAGCCGCACTAGTTTATTCCACAGCAGAAATAGTGAGGTCGTTGTACAATTATTTTCAATGGATAAATTAGCGGTACCTGTTACACTCACTGTCAAGAAGTGGTTTCAATAGTAAATAAACTAACGCGTTGTTTGACGCTACCAGGCAATGTTATCATTTGCAATACTGCTCGATAAATGCTCGAAATCTGATACACAAACCAACAACTGACAGGCTGAAAATTTCAGCTTCCGGTTTAAAACATAAAAGGGGCCATTGTAAGGGTTGATTATTTAATAAACATTAGTTATTTAAAGTTTTTTTTTTGGAAAAAAATATGTTTTTCTACTGTTTCAGACCATGTGCTGTGCAACAGTACAATAAAACACTCTGACATTTTTAGAACCATTTTTGCAACTTGGCAAGACTGTGAAGGGATTAATTGTGAAAAAAGTATTCCTTGAATACATAGATACATATTCCTTGAACACATATACATATATTGTTTTGTTTTGTTTGTTTGTATGCTATTTACTGTTGTTTTTTGTTTTATTGAATTATTTGATTGTGTTTATAGAAATGTTAAGCAAATAAATAACATGTTTTTTATGGTGTTGTTGATTACGTCAAAGTAAAATAATTTAGTAATCACTTCTCATGTTAGTATTCTCTCGTTTTGTTAGCATTTTTTTTTCATTGATTTTAGTACATGCTTTCTATCATAAAAAATTGCAAACAATCATACTACAACGGATGCAAACAATCTTACTACATTAATATGAGCGATGTAAATATTGTTAACTCAAAAAATTAAAATAATAAGAATTTTTAAAAGTTAAAAACACACTGGTAATTTGAAGGTGTTTGTTATATACTTGTCTGGGTAGATTCCAAAATTTAAAATTGTTGGATTAGTATTTTTTAGTAATTAGTAATTAGTAATTTTTGTATAAGCGCTCAAAACAAAAGGTAGTTCCAATATTAATTTCTTTTTTTAAACAAATGATCACGTTGTTTGGTTTTAGATTCATCAAACACTTTAGCTACTACCCACTTGATATATTATTCATCAATTAAATGTAAAAAATATCGTAAGCAAAATTTATGTTTCCCTTTAGCTCGCTAGTTGCGCAGCTGCGAACTGTTCGAAAATCGAAAACAATGCTTCCACATTAATAAAGCGCAGTAAAAAAAGCCTTTTGAAACCCCAACAAGCTTTTGTATTGCAAAGCAGCCTACCTTGAAAGCTGGTAATGAACTGCCTCCCGCCCTACCAACGATGAAGCCACAAAAGCAGCCCATTTGCCAAGAGTTTTTGGCAGAATTTTAATCCTTATATATTACATCCCATTCAATTAGCATTTATCGTTAATTTTTATCATCCATCGCTGGGGAACGGGCTTACCCCGTTCGAGACGCTCCAGTTCTGGTTGATTGATGAAAATGGACCACCCGGCCCGCGGAAAGACAAACAGGCGTTACAAGTGAAAGAAAAAAAAATCAAGGTTCGTGGGTTTGTCGCATCGATTCGTCGAGTTCACTCAAGGTGGTTCAGCCTTCTTTGTTTTTCTTGCTCGTTTTTTTTTTTGATACGGCCGCTCGGTTGACGAAAACCAGGGCACCCTCTGGGAAAAGGTAGTGAACGATTGTTCGAAATGATCAGATAAATGGAGCAATTTATAGGGTCATTAATTTTGGGCTGAATTCGAATTTCGGAAAAAAAGGAATCCTTCCAACGCCTCTCTCCAGCAACTACTGCTAATAGTGACGAATTGGGCACCTTCGCATGGGCGGGAACTGAGCCGACGGGTGACATATGCCAAATGGCAGTAAGGTTTTTTTTTGCCACCCAAAGGCGCGCGCTGTACTTTCAACTCTTTCCACTATGGAGTGCTCCAGACAGGCAATGAAAGGCAGGGATGAAAGTGATTTTCCTTGTACCCATCGTTTCCCGATCCGGCGGCATTAGATGTAGGGTTTGAAAAATTAGCACCGGAAGCCATTTCTCGAGCCCATTACTCGACGAACGAGAAGCCCTCTCTGCCTGCGTGTGGGTGTGTTATGTTTCCCTAAGTGTATAAATATACATTTGGCACGTCATCGACCTATCGCAAACGTTTACTGGTGGGAGATAATACGGTGGTTAGATGGGAGAGACCGAAAGCTTTCGCCTTGCGCCTTGTAATGATACAGACATTTTGCTTCCTTCCGAGCCGGCTAATCGGTTTGTTTGCGCATAAAAACACAATAAATTAGCAATTGATCTTTGATACACGTAACTTTGTGTAAATTGGAGTGCTCTTACCCCCCCCCCCCCCCGCCTCCTCCAAGGGATCTCGATTACATACCCGTACCCATAAACAACTTTCGTTTGCAATGATTACGATGCTATAAATATGAAATTTATCGAACGGTAGGTGTGGGTTATCAGGACTCTATTTCACTGTTGTCGCCATACGGTGACGATTGGGAACGATTTTGGCCCTGTTCGTTAATCACTCTATCCATTTTTATACACATATTTAAGAGATGAGGAGAATGAAGTATTGATTAGAGGCTAGTTGAGTACTTTATCGTCGGGAAATAAATAACCTTTTACCGTCAACCTTGCAGTCGTTAATCGTGTCCGTATCAGAAAAGGCAGTGAAATGGTTTTTTTGTGTATCATAGTAGTCGTAATAGTAACTAAACAGTTGTAAGAAAAGGGCAGATGAGTTTGAAGGTAAGTATCAGAACGTTACTTTGTAGTGGTAATGACGTGAAGTCATTTATTTGTATAAAAAAAGCTGTGCAATAAAGAGCTTACTACTGCAAAACGCCTGAAGTTAGGCATATGTTGCAATTAAACGCCTGAAAGTATGCAATTGTGTGCAAAGTTAATATTTTACCTGTAATTTTTATTTGAACTAGCTTTTTTGGCCAGGTTACAGGACTAAATTTGTTTGTCAAATTATCAGAAAATTCCTCCACAGATTCCTGCACAGTTACAGTGCTGGAACGTTTACGACGCCTGTACTCGAAAAGTCATTAAAATGCTTTATAAACGCATGCAAAATGCGCCACAAGTTTTCTTATCACTGTTCACATTAGTATCACCTTAACTCAAATTCCTTATTTATTTTCATGTATTCAAGCGAACGTTGCAATTCCACAAATGTTCAAACTTCCATCCCCCTTCTGTTGATGTTGTGAATTAAATTACGAAATTGTGACATAAAAATGCACTCATACGAAACGTTCGTTGCATAGAAAAGCTATCACGGCAAATTAATTGTTCATCACAGACAAACAAATCCCACGGTATGACCGGTGGAATTATGGCCAAAAGTTTATTAATAAATCTTTTCAATCAAAAACTTTTCTCATAATCCGCCAGCAGGCACAATTGCAGCAGTTCAACCCGTGTTTGTCCTTTTTCCGAACCTAGATCTGGTCACTCACTCACTGTCGGAGACTTTTCAATTATGGAAAAATATAAAATTAAAACTAATTCTCTTCATAACCCATCGTCGTTGGTGACAGTCGTCCACGGTCCTCCAGGGGAACGATTCTGGTAGGTGTGGGATGGATGGACGTTGAGACTTTTATTCGTCCATAACCACAAGATCCAAGCATTGCTATCGCATATCACATTCACGTGTGGTGCTGGGCATGGGATGGAATGTTGGGCGGATTTTTATCATTAATTCTCGCTGTCCTTCTGCATTAGCAGTATCACCAACTGGCATCTATACTGTTTTGGTTTTGTTTCGTAGCGTCCATTCTTTCCCTTCCTCATGGGATGGGTTATTCCCATTGCGGAAATACACTCACATACAAACGCAGCTTCGGATATGAACGTAAAGAAGTAGCAGCAGCAGTGCGAAAGGGTTTATCTAAACCCGTGTTGATGGATGGCGACCGTCCAATCGGTGCAAAGTTGGCGCCGGACATAAATATAAACAGAACCTAAATTAAACTTTTCTAATTTCATACTTTATTTACTACGGCTGCTCCAATTATTTAGCCGCACATACAGGCGCTCGTCTCCATAGGAGCGGGTTGACCGTGTGGCCCGGCACACTCATGTGGTCTGGGCGTAATTTATTGAGGGTGATATTGCTGAGGTTAAGTTGTAGATGGAAAGGAGATGAAAGCATGTAAAAATAACCAGAGTAAAAAAAAAAAGCAGCAGTGAGGATGAAAATTGAAGACCTCCGACACGATAAGGGAATTCATCGCCTGCCAAGAATTAGACGTTTCCGGGCGGTTAAGGGTGTTGGAGGGATACGTGGAAAGCGGAGGAAAAGAATCCTGTCCGGTGCTGTCGGGATCGCGATAATCAACGGGTATGGTGGTTGAATGTGAAATATTTATGAAGCAGGTTTCACAGCACGTTTTTTGTTGTTGTTCCGCGTGGGCTGCCAGTGGGGATAGGGATCGGTGGTGCTATTTATCACTGCAATATTAAATTACCAACTGCAACTGCACTGATGGTAAGCTTACGGTGTGGAAAAATGTGTCTGGCAGATAAAGTTTAGATCGACGGCTTAATGAGCATGGTTTGGTGGCTAGATATGTTTATTTACCTTTTGAAAAAGGGTAGTGGGTGAAGGTTTAAAATAGTTATTTGCTTGACGATGAGATGTTTTTATGAAAAATATGAAAAAAAAGTTTGGTAGAATTTTTTTTTGCTGCGAATGTGTTTGTACTTGGAGTCGAATAATTTACACTATTACCCTTAAATGAGAAAATTACAAAAGTTCTTCAGGCAACAAGAGAACATTGTCTCATTTGTTATAGATGGGACAGGAGTATAAAAATGAAAAACAAACAAACGTTGTTATTTTATGTACCTTTAATTGTTATGTTTTAATAACATGGCCTGAATATCAGTTAAATGTGCAAAGCTAGAAGAAATAGAATAATTGCAATATTTCCGCCTAAAGGTATGCAATGTGCTTTACAATTATGTTTTGTTTTATTCCGATAAAAAAGGTTTGGGTTGATAAATTAACATAAGAACAAGGACTGATACTACAATTGCTATTAATGCCAGGAATGATTACATCAGCAAAAATCACAAAAAGTTAAAAGACTCAACAATTTAATATTTACTCTATCCAAACAGGTCCTTTTTCAGGGAAAACCTTTTGAACCAATTATCCATGTGCACTGCAAGTAATTGAAAGCACACTTTACTTAATCTAATGAAACGTAAAGGTTATTTCCAAAAGCAATACCCACAGCCTTTTCCGCGTAACGTTGCACTCGAAGGCATTCCTTTACCTCCCTGCAGCCCTTCATTAACAGTATCATCACCTTTTACCGCCGTGGTATCTACGTGCATAAACATTCATCATCGCCGCGCCACTGCCCAGACAGTGGCTGCATTAATGAAATTTAATTAAAAGATTATCGGAAAGCTTCATAAATATGTAATCGATACCGAAGTGTGTCCATGAATCCGGCACCAGCGCCTACTACGAGAAAGTGGGCTGTTTTGTTTGCTTCGAGGCTGTCACTACTGTCCGTCCGAGCCGTGAGGGATACATTCCGCTGTCAGTTGAGGAAGTTTAGGGTTTCGCTTTCTCGTACACATCACCTGTCCCGGGTTAATGGTGGGCTTGGGGGTGGTGGTGGCCGAGATCGTATGATTTCCGGAGCTATGGAAAGTTTAATGGACTCATGGATGGTATGGTTGTGGGCTGTACCGGCCAGCACTGGCGGCAGTCCTTCAAGTCCGCACACCGGTTAAGTTGAAACTTTCGCCCCCAAACCGTAGCAGTAGAGGAAGCAGTAGTGGGAAAACGTTCAATATTCTTTCCTTCGGCTTTGGATGCTCCCACACGCCCGGTGCTGGTCGGAGAGCTGATAAGATAAAGTCCTCACACCGGAAGTGAAAGTGGCCTATGGGCTGGGAAATGACGTACCGGAAGTTTGACGTCCAGCCTTCGGGTGTGTGCTTTTGGAACTTCCAAGGCTGGGTTCGCCGGGAGGCAAGCCGTATTAATTGAAGCATCGAATACCTTTATCACGGAACTTTTCGACGTGTTCCGGCAGTGAGAGAATCCTTCACGTGCCGTCGGGGATGGGGATCGTTAAATTGTTTATTTGGCTACTGAGGGGCTGCTGCCAGTTCGTGAGTGGACGGAGGGGATGGAAACAGTGCTAAAGCTTTTCCCATCGAGTCATGGACACCATGGCCCTATATCCAACCGTCCACCGCTCCCTCGGCGAGGTGGAAAAGATCGATAGGGTGATTAACTATTCCATCGGTGTAATCCTATCCGGCTATTGTCAATCTGTCAGGCGTTGTGGGGTGTGGAGGGAAAGATACGGCTTGATTGAGATGCCACACACCCTACGTATACGATGTGCAGCGACCGCAAGACGTGATGGAAAATAGATGTAGCTGTTGATTCCAGCTACTTCCCTTCCCTGGACACGGTCGTTATGGAGCATTGTTTAAATAGCCAGCAGTTTTCTTAAGGGATTTGTATCGTTTCCGTAGCGATTGCAGGAAGTGTATCATCTTTCTAGAAGTTCGTTCAGTGTGGCAACTGTAATGCTCGGTGAAAGCCAGTCATCGCTCAGGGGTTCGGTGAATATTCCAGGGATGCTCCGCTGTAGGCTGTATTTATGACGTATGGTGAGGTGAATGTAGTTCTGAATAAATGTCTGTCAGCTTTGCTTTGTTGTCAGATAGTATTTTAATCTTGAAAGAAGATTGAAAGCAATTCGAATTAGTTGCAGAAGGAATGCATCTACATGATAACGAGTATGTATTGAAGGAAAACAGTGTGCTAAGTAGCAGTAAAACAATAACATCATTCGTGCGATAAACGTAAACATCGTTTCCTACGGCTAGACTAGACATAATAGTTTTCATTTTATGATATTTTAAGCATATCGAAAGAGTAATGCGATTTCGATTTTTAACGCCTTAATGTATGCAATTTATATTGTTTTTATTTTTTTCATTAATTAATCTCAAAGGGTTTTGAAAGTTAGAATGTATGCTTACGTAATTATAATACTAATACGATGTCTATTTGTGCATGCACCTTTCCTCAGAATAAACAATCTCGTAACAGATCATTAATAAGGACCACGGTGGAATACTGATAGCATACATTTAGGCGCCATTATACTGAGAACTGATATGTTCTGTTGCCAACATTTTTATTGTTGATCTTTGGCATAGAATAATAATTAAATAATAAGCAACATGGCTAGGCCATTACTACCAAATAAAAAAAATAGATAAGCTTACACTTGAATTAATTTTCAAAGACGTTAGTTGCCTGAAACCCTGGGAAAATTCTTGATGCAACGGTTTCATTTTTCAACAATTCATAAAAGTAAGGTTAAGGATAATACTTAAACATTGAAAGAAATGGTTTTAAAATATTACGTTTGTTCGTTAATCCACTATCGCAAAAGGCTATAGGAAGTAGTGTGATGGTTTTAATGTGATTTTAATGTTTTCTCAATCCCTACCGAACAGCAGGAGGACATTTTTAACACTATTCCGCTGAAGGGATAGAATAAAGCATGCATCAGCAGGGTGGTATAAATATGGAATAAATGGGACGCTTGTTGGTGAAATGTTTGGTGCTTATCCGCTGACCGCAGCTCCCGCTTAGCGCATCAGAAGATCCAGAAGTTTAATATTAGCATTTATGTGGTCAGTTCCGGTGTGTTGCTGGGTGGGTAGCATAATTTTGTCTGATTTATGCAACCGCGTCCAAGCAGTACGCGTGCGGTGGCCGGTGATGAAGTTGAAGCGATGGTCAGCACGATGTGCGATGTTTATTATTTATTCATGCTGAGGATTATTTTCGCACGGAGATTGTGCTGCGAGTGAGTTTGCGGGTCGTCTGTCTGGTGTCTAGGATATGTTCGGTGGTTAGAGATGTCGCTGATGACAGTAATGCTGTTAGAGGATTAGCTGGCGCTGTTCGCTACGGTTCTGGGATGGTCATTTTGCTAGCTTTTTGAGGTTCTGCCTCAAAGTCAATCAGTGTGTAGGGAGTTAAGTTGGTAGGGAATCTTGTGTGAGCCAGACATGTTTTGGGGAGGTGAAAGAAAGTGAAACTGGCAATAAGATGAGATAAGGAAGGATATCTGGAGGCATATGTGGCATGATTAAAGATCTGAAAAAAAAGAGATAGATCTCGGCAGTGGTTCAAGTGTTAATTTTAGGAAATTTCAGTTGGCACACAGCTATGCGTGGTTGAAACATAATTCCCCTCTTTTGAGAATGTTTTTGAGAAAAAAATATTTTTAAATGAAAATAAATATGAAACTGCTAAAAAACGGAAACATGATCTTAAAGTAAGAAAATAAAACATTTTTTTCTCTCAAGAAAACTCAAACGCTTCCCACAGCACAGCAGCTGATGGGCCTTACTTCACTGCAAAGGAGCATTCAAACTTTGTTGATGAATATTTCATCAGCTTAAGCACTCGGGTGCTCTCGGTGGAGTGGCAAGGGCTTGAAATAGAAGGCATCCTTGGGTATGCCAGGCAACCGTACACATACTTTTACTTGATTATGAGGAAAATGTGAAAGTGAAAACATATCCTTTCAGCACCCCGGCGCTCTCCTTGAAGTGCTTCTCCCGCATGTTTGCCACCGCACCTACACACACACACACTGCATCGCACACGTCTTATTCACTCACCCGTGGTAAATAAACTACCAGCGGGTGGGTAATTGAAAGGAGCAACAGTGCAACAGACAAAAATAAATCAGCAACAAATACGGCGACAGGGAGCTAGGAAGAAAACAGGTTCCAGAAATACCATTACGTCGACATGATGTGGGAAAAGTGACTTACCACTGCAAAGGAAAAGGAAAAGGGAAAGGAGAAGGTTGTCCTCCTTGCGTGACACATTCCATTTCCGGGGACTAGGGGACATACCAGCATCCGTACGAGCGAGCGAGCGAATCGTTGCTCCGAAACGGTTGATTGAAGTGCCAGCTGAATGCACCGTGTAAGTGCATATGCATTATTCGGTCGCTGTTTTTCCCAACGACTCTCACGCCAATTGCAAAGCGTCTGTCCCGGTTCATCCATTCACATTAGCACTGGTGGGGTTGGGCTGGAAAGCGCACCGCTGTGCGCTGGGGCAGGTTTGTCACTGCAATGACGGTGGCAGTGGATGGCAGCGGCAAGTGTTAAGCATTCAATTTGAATATGAATATTTAATAATGCTGCTTCGTGTTGCATTATTCAGCAAGTGCTTTTCGTGCCGGAGAGAATAGTGGGCGGGTAAACAAAAAAAAAAAAAGGAAAACAAAATTGAAAAGCTAAAACATAAAAATGAGCAGCTGGAACGCGTGTGGCAGAGTGTCTGTTTTACAACGAGCGCCTGTATAGGGCTTTTACAGTTTACAACCAACCGGCCAGGTTAAACAAGTTTTGACAGGAGGGCATGGGAAAGTTTAGCTTTTGCTGCAGCCTGCATGATGCAAGGTTTGTGGTGTTGGTTTTGTTCATGCAAATACATGATCTGATTTGTGTTTTCAAAATAGCTGATGTGTTGTTAATTACTGGTCAATTTCAACTAAAATAATAAGTGTTTTAATGTTTCTTTATTACTTTCTCATTAGTTTGGATAATGCGTTATTCAATTCTTTTTGGAATAATTCCTATAATAAAAATAGCGATTCACTTATAAGACAATTGGTGAGCATCGATGCGCGGATGTGACTAAAGTTTCTGACCAAGGACGGCAAAACATTTACATTATTTGTACCAACTTTGTGCAGAATTTGATACTCAAGCTCATGGTTTATGGCTTCCGGGCGAGACCGAGTAGAAAAGTTAGCAGAGCATATCGAGCTGGAATAGTGATGTTGTTTTTCACTAGTCATTGAAGCGAAAACGAAGCCATAAGAGTTGCTTGGATGACGCTGATGCGGAGAGATTCGGGTTTTTTAAAAGTAAAATGTTAATGTTAATAAAAATATGAAAAAGAATTGCTGTTAAAACAGTTGAAACAGCGTGAGCACGAATTAAATGTTTTGTTCGTAGCCGTGTAGATGATCTAAAGGGAAGATGTTGAAAAAGTTAGCAATACGGCCTGGCCCTTACACCGAATAAAATAAAATGTTTAAAAAGTGTTTAATTCCTTTTGAATTATATTTTTTAAATTTTTAATATTTTTTTAAATTTATCGCACCTCATTGGAACCTAAGAATATCTTCTATCAACATCTGATCAATCAATTAATGTTACTCGATATCACGCAGTGAAAAATAAAAAGGAAGGATTATTGTTCTACTCGATCTATCAGAGTTAGTTTTCTGAATATATTCAGTTCAATCCGTTGAGAGTTTCAGGATATCATTGGACAAAATTTGCTAGCGTGAACAGGAAGTACACTTGCACCTTCTGGTCCTGGCTTGAGAAATCATCGTTTATCCCAGTTCGGCAGCACCCCTAAAAAGAGTAATATTTTCAATTGTTTAGAAAAAGAATTATGATAGGATACAAGCCATTAATTTTTTTTTATTTATTGCTTTTCACCCTGTTTAGTTACAACAAGAATAATAAGTTTCATAAACTTACACAAAACTGTTTTTGCATTCTTCGGGAAGCATCAAATCTACGCTGTCAAATTAAGTCCCATTCAGGAGTACCTTGACCAGAATGAATAAAAAATAAAGAAACAAAAGAATAAAAAAGAAAAAAAAAACAAACAATTTGTAAAATAACTGAAACTAGTAAATAAAAACCACAATCCTTCAAGAAGACAGAGGAAAAGTCTGAACTCAAACAAAGGATAAAATATTTTAATGGCGTTTGTTGAAGACATCAAAATAATACAAAATGAATAAAATGTAGCATTGCTAACATAAAAAAAATACATTTCTTAGGTCGACCGTAGTGGAACAGACAATAGAAAATGGTGTCAAGAAAACAAAAAAAAAACCAAACAATTCCGGAAGCAAATATTCCCCTGCCCAATCATGCAAGATATTCATCTTCCAAAGGGACGCAAAACATAAAACCCTTTCATTGCTTCAGAAAGCTGGCAGTGAAGAAAATGCGAATGTCTTTCCGCACCTCGCACCTTGGCCGGGTTGCGAGAGGGTTAAGGGCCACTCAAGAAGCGTCCCGAGCCGCAAAGGCAATGCAAAAAAAAAGCAAAAGAAAAACGAAGCAGCGAAAAGCTGCAAGATGACCCTTTGTGTCATTTCAATAGCATCCCTTCAAATGCAAAACCTGGTGGGTTAGGAAAATGGGTCCACTTAAGGGACATACGGGTTGCGAGCAGTGTTGCATTTGAAATCGAGTGCACTCGCCGTGCCAGCTCCAATCCCATGCGGTGAAGTGTGTCAGTTGCAAGTGCCGGCGATGGTCCAGTCGGTAGGGGGATTTTCTGTTTTTCCGCAGAACCATAGTACACGGTACTGGACGGTGAAGTTTGAATAGCGAGTTCGTCCTTTCCGGTTGGGTTGGTCTTCGCTCCCAGCTCGCTGCCGTTAGAGTGGACGCATCGATGCATGTTTTCGATTGTCGTCAATATTCGGACGGTTGTAATAGTGCACTGCACGTTCAAGCTTGACAGCATCGGACCATTATATGTAGATTTCGATGTTACAAAGTCAGCAGTGTGAATTTGCAATGGTTCAATAATTTTCGAAGCTAGATCGGTTAAAAGGAACTTGGAAGGGCAGTTTGAGCAGATTTTACTGCTTAACACAGTGCTGTTAGTTTTTATTGGTAATAGTGACAGCAGTTCACTCGCAGGAATTCGCATCTAGATAGGACAAACATTATGCAAGCAGGTATGGATGTCAAAGGTAATTTGAACGTTTTTGTTACTTAATTGTTCTATAATTTGGCGTACAAATCCACCTCTGGAGCGACGAAGCAGCTTAGAAGCAGTTAGGAGTGATCGAATAACCAAAGGAGAGAATTTAAGAGTGTATAGAAGACGCGAACTGTTGAGTGATAGTGGAATGTGATTGTAATTTGGTCGTTACTTTCATAAGTACTAATCACAGCTAGTATTTTGGTGCCGTGAATAGTTTTTAACACCTATAGGAGCAAAATAGGTATCCTTTATTTATTGGATTATCGAATTCCGCATCCCTACACTATTTTCTCATTTGTTTTTATTTTTTTAGATTAAGAAATACATTTTGAGTACAGCTTGCTTCGTTTTATCATAAATAGATGGAGTCAGTGAAAATCAAGATTTCACATCCTTTTACACATTGTTGAGCCAGGCTAAGCTATTAATTTACACTTACCTTCCCTACTGGCGGTTTGCGGAACGAATTGGGATCACGAATTAAAGTAGCTTAGAAAAAAAATATGTTTTTGCTGACTTTGGTCTAATATTTAAACATTTTCAGCTTCGTCTTTTTTTTCGATTCATGAGTGTATATTCTATTTTTTTGACAATTTACGTATCCGTCTGTTTGATGGCGCTAGGAAAGATCATGATTATGCTCCGTATTTTTGCAGAAAAATAAATGTTAGTCAGGGCAGCTCGGTGGTCTCATGGGTAGCGGCGTAGGCCTGTTTCATACGATCAAGCCTGACGTTGCATCGAATCCCATTCGGGCCGCTGCCGCTCCCCATACGCACGATAGACTATTCAGCTATGGGTACGCCTAATCACAACCTTCCATACGCAGGATCAACAATCTTGATAGGGATGGGTACACTCAGTCACAGAAAGAGCGAAAGCACATTAGTGCTCTGGTTAGGCCTTGACCCTACTGGGTTGTTGTGTCACGAGCTGTACGAGCTGTACAACGACCTTACTGTTGAGCAGCGGATTAAGCTCGCCCGGCTCCCGTGAGCTGGTCATGTTATACGCATGGACCCGGACGATCCAGTCCGTAAAATCCTCTTAGGCCACCCACATGGACAGAGGAGGCGTGGTAGGCTCAAGCTAAGGTGGGACTGATTTTCTGTCCAATTATACTTGTGCTGTGCTTTTGAAACTTTTTTGTATGTTTCTTGCAAAATATAGAGTAATAAGCTAATGAGAAAATATTAACTACGTCAGTAAAATTGTAATGTTACGTTAAATTAAACTTCTACGAAAGTAATCTGTTGCTGTTTTTCACCGTTCCTCCGTTGCGTTAGAAATCATGTTTTTACTGCCCAATATTTCACTAGCCGAGTCTTTAGCAACCAGAACCAACAATTACTCATTGTAAAATCCGATTAAATGATACTGCTCGGCATCAACGACCCGCACCGAAGGCGGAGGGCTTATTTGCGAGCGATAGCAAGTAGCAGTGCATCGGTTTTGTGCCCCATTTCAGACAAGCAAAAATATTTTCGCGAAGGTCAAACTAAACCCTCCCGCACACACATACACGCAGCACTTTCAAAATGGAACGGTTTATGAAAAATGATTTCCGCAGCGTTTGCCATTTGCTTTCTTCCGCTTTGCACCGAGAGCGTTGTAAGCGGTTGAGGTGCGTTGTGTGCGTGCTGCGGTAGCACTTCATCATTCCGTGGTTGGGTTTTTGCATAACACTGTCCTTAAGCAACGTTCTTAACCCAACCCTATAAATTACGTCTGCTGGACGGCAAAAAAATAACCCCGAAAAGACGCAGGGTTCCGAAAATTGCACGGCATTCAGAACACAAAGAAATTGGCGGATGTAGACAGTGGAAGAAATTGAGTTTCCTCCAAGTGAGCAAAGTAAATGTCGGTAGGGAAACCTCTTGTAAATTCGTTCGTTTGCTTGTTTGTGCTGGTTATTCGAACGTTTCGCTAGTCCGTTTGCTCTGGGGTTGGTAAAAACCTTTGGATGGCTTTCGCCCAACAGGTTATAGGTTTGCTTAAACCGATGATTACTTTCCGTAAAACCTTGTCCCCTCCCCCTACCCGTAAAAACGTATGACGCAGCGGGATGTCTGCATTAGGCTGTAGTGAGAGTGTTGGCAAACGGCATCGTTACAATTTTTCATATCACTCCGCGGGGAAACATCATCATCATGGTCGTATACCGCTGCGCTGGGGTAAAGACACTCAAGCGAGATGACGCCGGGCGCTGCGCTAGCTGGGCTGCGGAATTAAAACGGACTCGTTACTGCTCGGCCCCACGGGTGTTTAAGTGATATTTTAAGACGTTTTAATGGTTTGATAGCGCTGGGTGGGTGACTGAAGACCGTAGGAGAGAGTGTTTCGTCATAATGCTGGGCACCCTTTAGCCTTGACTAGGCGTAAGTGCTTTTATCGCCACTTGAAGTGGAATTAATGCAAGCGAGCAATAATAATGTACGCGTACAGGGGGATGGAAAAATTGTATAAGCTTGCCAGCAAACCACAGAATTAAATTGCATGCTCAGGATTGTGCAGGAACCGTGAAGCGTTTGGGATTTGTGCGCCGCAGCTTATACCAATTAAAATGAAACCGCAGACGAGTAAAGATACAACTATAATTGCAAGCCCTCCCCTGGATGTCAGGGTCCAGGCGAGATGTGTGCAAATCGTGCAATATTTCATTAGAAAATGCATCTCAATCCTAATGTGATGGATCGTTGCCTTGGAATTTGTTTCTACCCTTCCGGGATGTAAAAATTAATGAGTTATTTGTTGGAGGCGTTCGTGGCAGTGCTGATAATGAACTTTGGTTTCGCCCCCGTGGCGTGAGGGAATAAATTAAAAGTATTACCTGAGGATACATTCCAGCTCACCGGCGTTTGGCGTATAAAATGGTGAACGGCCAAAGGAGGCGTCTGGCCGTAGCAACGCAGCTTGCTCACACGGGCAGCGGTCGGTGCGAACGAGTGAAAAACAAATAAGTTACCTTTGTTTATGCTGCACTCGGAGTAATTCGGGACGCACAAGCATCCGTGGCCCCATTCCGGTTTCAACTTTTGCTCTTTCCCGTTCACTTACTCGCCGAGCGATCTCTATCTGTTTATTAGAAAATGTATCTGGCAGGGAAAAGTGATATGTGCACTGTTTCTGCATATAAATTAAGTTTGCCCGAGGCACCGCCGGGTGCAAAACTGGTGCACTGGTGCCACGGGACTTCCATAGGACGCACGGCACGAGCGCATGCATTTTGTACGGGGTTTAAAAGAAAGTCATTCTTTTCCGGCTGTGCATGCTGGGAATATAGATATCGTCATGTAATGTGCAGCGGAAATGGTGTTAAATTGTATGTGTTTTAGGTGGAGGGCGAAGGAATACAGTGCTGGTAATAGTTATGTAGTGCGTTTTTTGAATAAGAAATAAATTCCAAATTTATTTTTAAAAAAAGTTGACAGTGAAAATGTGATCTTTGAAAATAGTATCATAAAGGCTATCTTTAATGGGATGTTTTTTTTCTTTTTTTTCATAGAGATGTTGGCCGTCAGGCTAACATTCGCCTCTCACATGCTCATTAGGAAATATTCTTAATTCTGTAATGATAATGAAAGGTTATCATTTTCATAATGCTGTAAAGTAGTTGCATTTTACGAGAGTACTTAAAATACAGTTTTGTTTTTTTGAACATTTTTGTTCAATTATTTTATATCAATTATCGTGGTATAATGCTGATCGCCGTCATTCAATTATTTGATTTCTCTCGTTTTTTAAGGTTTTGAGTTTATTGTTAAAGATTGATATCAGTTTTACAAAGATCAATCGTAAAAACTCACTTCGAGAAATAAATACAACTTGAAACAATTAAAATAAATAATGAGACAATTTAAGGATTCGTAAAGTTGCCTATTCAAGTTAACGCGGAGTTTCTGCCCAACTAAATTCGAGAAGTTCTATTGTGGAGTCGCCTAAATGTATGCAATGTTACAGACATAAATACTTTGCAGGTAACAAAAGCCTGCTGAAAAAAGTTCAGATAAGGCCTAAATTTCAGATAATGAAGTTCAGTTCTGTAGCCCTAATTTCAGATAAGGAAATCTTCTTTAACTTACCTACTGACTTTAAATTTCTTATTGTAATTTCTTATTTTAATAATATCAATTAAATTTATTATTTTGGAATTTAACATGAATCGCACGCTAGTCACTGTAGCAGGAGAGAGATTGATTTTTTTTGGCACGTTCACACTATCCACTTTGTAGAATGGTTCATTTGACTGGGAAGCACTTTATTTCTCCGCGAGCTACCATGTACGGCGGTTAGCATTGTCGCCAACGGTCCAACCCGCTCGAGCTACGATGCGATATATACATAACCTCATAAACACACGACATGCACCATCCGAACGGCACACGGCTGTCGAACGGCAAATGGAGTGTTTCTTGGGAACTGTAGCCCTAACCTTTCGCCGTAATTGCAATTGCACACGCCGTTGAAAAATGGCACCGCGCGCTAGGCACGGGGCACGGAATGTGCGATTTAATTTCGATTGCAAGCAGTGCAAGCGCAGCGCAGGGAAATTATGATAGTGCCCGTTTATGAACATGTGCCTTGGGTGCACCGGGGTGCACTGTTTTCATCGGTGGGCGTGCGCGGGGGATCGCGCGAGCATGGGCAAATTGAAACGTTGGCAGAATTTGAAACGAACCAAGCGATCCCTCGCGGCCATTAGCGGAGATCGGGCTGGGTCGATTGTTGGGTTGGTAAGAAACTTTCCGCTCTGTGTGGGAGAATGCCCGATAGGTTTACGGTCCGGGCGCACAAGATACACGCTGCGCTGCCCGTGTGCTACCCGTGGTTAGTTTTAATTACCAACACGCAAATTTATACGCCTCTGCCGGATGTAAAAGTAGTAATTGTGCAACTGTCTTTTACGGCTTTGGGCTAAGGAGAGGACAGAGGAGTTTCTTCCTGACAATGGTGGGCAAGTCGTAGGCAGTGCACGGCTGGAGTTCGATTTCACTTCGAGCTAGAGAATGAAAGTTCGCTGTGTCCTGTTTATGTATTCCGGATCGCACCGCTCGGTGAGTCGTTTTGCCTGTGCTTTTGCGTGACCAATTTATAATTTCAGTGAAGGCATGAGTGGGATGGAAACAAAGAATGGTTTCCCAAGCAAGACAACTGCGGAATAGAATGACACTTTTGCAAGAGGATAATCTAGATAGATATAGCTAAACAAAATTAATACGGTTTGGTAACTGAAACAAATTAAATTAAATAATGAGATTTAAATATGCAACTTCAGGAAGGGATTAATAAGATTTCAGAGTCCACCACCAACATAGACATAGGTGGAAGTAAAAGAACAAATACACTAATTTAAGTTTGTATACCATCGTACTACTTGATGAAAAATTTCAACACAAAAAAAAGCACACAAAAAAACACAAGTTCAAACACAAAAAAATAAAATAGGTACATATGCCAAAGAGTGTTTTAATTGGAAGGATGCAAAACCGGGTGAAAATCTGTTTAGTAATACGATCGATTGAGGAATGAAAAGAGTGTTTGATATTTAACAAATTAAATGGAGAAACACCATGGCACATAAACATATATAATCATCAACGACACACAATCTGTGAACTAATCGGAGAAAAAATAGAATAGTATATTGCAAAAAAATATACAGACAATTGCAGTAAAATAAATAAAGCATCATAACGAATACGATAAATACAAATGTACAAAAACATTTTATAACATTTATAAAATCAATATTTTAGTTTGAAAATTGCAATATGAAAGATAAAGCGACACGATAACTCATTAGATCAAGAGACAAACCATTAGATCAATGATTTAAAATTTGCTTTCACAAGAAACAAGGGATAAAATAAGAAAAAAAAGATGAATAAACAAAAAAAAAAAAAGAAAATGCTAAATTTATTTACGTAAGATCTCTTATTTAAAAGATTTTGAAAGTGTTAAACAAAGGATCATGCCATTCAGTAACATTTGTGGATCGATCACTTTACTTTGTCATACGCTAATCAACTCTATTTTGCTGTAAAAAAACAATAAATCACAGAATGAAATGGACAATAATAATCCTACCGTAATGGCACGTAATATTTATTGACAAAACCAATTACCCACCATCAATCACCGGAAGAGCCGTCCTGAATCGCAAGCACAAGCGCTTGCACAACCCAAACAAACTGTTTTGCTTCGTCTGATGCTTGTGTAAAATTCCTTCCTCACCAGATGTCCACCATAGTTCATCAGTAATGTCGATAGAAAATTTCCATTTTTTAGCAAACAAATAGCCTCCATTATTGTGGAACGTGCACTTGGTGGCTGGTATGGCGGGAAGGCCAACTTTTCCCGGGGGATGGCTAATCGTAAATCAAATCCTGTGCTTCATTCGCGTTTCGCTAAAGAGTGGATAACGAAAGAGCTCGAAAAATAGCTACCCACAATAAAGGAATGCTCAATCTTGCGAGATAAAGAAATGAACAAGCCGTTTCACATTGGAAAGCAACACTCTTCTATCCGTTTCCGCGTCTACTCGCTTTGATTTGTTCAACGTTCGCGTTCGAGGAGTGTTGCTCGGTTGCTTTGCTGCTTTCGGGATAGAAAAGCTAGCCTCACTTTACGGTGGTGGCAAGGGAAACGGGGAATTAAGAAGCGATGGCAGCACTCGCTGACAATTTCAATCAACCCTTCCATTTAAACTGCACAGGAAAACCCTCCGAGCGCTAACAAATTGATTTCCAATTTGTTTCGCTCGCTCAATTCCACATCGCACGATCTGCTGAACGCCTGAAAGTATGCAATCGGTTGGTTTCCTAGAGAACTAAGAAAAAAAAGTTTTTTTTTCGGGAAAGAAAAATCTTGATTCTTTCTTCCAACCATGTCGAACGTTTCCCGTTTCGTTTACACATTGCCGTACGAATGATACCGGTGGATGATTTGGTTGGGAAATTTGTTGCAATTTTTCCAACCATTGAGTGCTCGCGTTCCATAAACGGGTCGGCGTTTTTGCCACAGTGTTGATATGGCGCTTTTGAAGCGGAAGCATGTGAAAGATTTATGCACCGCTTCCGGCACAACAAACGCGCTTCCCGTTTGCCATTCGGTGCCAGCTTACGAGTTTTTGCTCGAGTTGATAATCTTATCGATGAAAAAAATATCCCTTCACCGTGCAGTGATGTTGTGTATTCCTCCCTACATTCTTCGAAACCGAGCAACGACTCACAAATGAAGGAAATTGCAAAGTTTGTCGGTTTGTGGGAGCGTTTCGTGCGATGATTTGTATCCGTTTTCAATTTCAAGCGTGCTGTTCCGGCTTGATGAACTCCTCACGATTCATTTCCTAGGTAGTAGGTTAGTGACGTTTTTCCTGTCACTTCTCTGTGCGCCATAACGGTAGGCAATTTTCAAAAGTTAAAATTCATTTTGATGACGGTTTCCACCTCATTTCCTGCGGCGGTCTGGCACGTAGGGCGAGTGTACGCAGGCCCTCACCCCGCAAACGGAATAACTATCCGCTCTGTGCGTGTAATCGTGAGGAAGCAAGGTGGGAAACAAAACATCCCACACGCCACACCATCTGTCACGCGGTGGATTGTCTGCGCCAGCCAGCCAGCCAGCCAACCAGATGCGGTTAGGCGGTGCTTTCGTGCAAAAAAATTACGAATGATGTTCTGCAGATTATACACCTTTCTTAACATTGCATCCTGTTGCCGGAAGTGTGCCGCGAGCGAATGAGGGAACAGATTTCGATGCCCGAGGACAGATTGTCATCCGATTTCCGGGGTTTGGCTTTTGCCGCGTTAAGGGTATCCGTAGATACGCCCGCGCTGCATGCTGATTGGAGGAAAAGACATCCGAGAAAGTGATTTTCGTTGTTCGGATAGGAAATTATTCTAGACTGTTGCGATTCTAGAAGGGATGTGATTGTGATTCAAAATGGTGGATTGGTTTTTAGATTTTTATAAACACTCAGTCTTATTTTTTATTTAAAAAAAGAGGTAAATTGTTTTTTTGTTTATCGTATATATCGGGAACTAGAGGTCGAATTCGAGAGATTTTCTGCCGGCAGCTAAAGCTGACGGAAACATCAATTTTTCAAGAATTAAAGCATTTTAACAACTGTTTATGAATAAAATAACCTTAAGTCAGAGTTTGTCAACATTCTCATAACTAGCATTTTCACCTTTTACGACAAAATACTATAAAATGGTATTTTTAAGTTATGAAGAATGAATTTGTTTACATGCGCTGTTTCCTGTGGTTACTGTGATCAACTGTCAAACATGCTGATACCGCATCGGAAAAAATCGATCAAGCTTTCATCTATTGAACGGCGAATATGGTACCAAGCGCTTTTCGACGTATATGATAGGCCATAATATCTAAATCAATAATTTAATTACTGTAGAGAAATCAACTCTATATTTATTTTGCTTAAGTAATTAATTAATTAATTAATTAATTAGTAAAATAAAAATATCTTCGGATGATACATTTTGCATGAACATGAACAACAAATTTTATAATATTTAATTAATACATAGATCAAATATCTTTCGAAATGTGTTTTAATAATAGTTATTTAGAATTATTTAAACTGTTATTTAAACTGTTATTTAAAATTAGCATTTGTTTATTTTTAATTTATTCAGTCAAAAGACATGAAAAACTAAAGGCTTTTATGAATTTCTTACTAATAAATTAAATAAATTACAGAGTGAACATGTATAGAAATGAATAAATTAATAACAAACAGAGCAAATTGTTGTTTTAACCTTCTGCGCAAGTTTTTCCTAAAATAAATTACTCAATCACAGCTAACATGACTTGCATACTTTCAGGCGCTTTCAGGCTAATGAAGTAAGCGACGGTTATGCTTTAGTACCACCCAAGAAGTTAATTGTTTCATGGGTTCGTAATTACTTTATTAGTGAAACGTTACGTAGCGTATCAACTAACGTATAAACGTTTAATGTACATTTTTACTTCTGATAGATCCTCCAATGTAGAGTTTTAACTTATCACACAAAAAAAGGTTACGAATTTTGCAAAATTAAAAAAAACAAAAGTACTGTTATTTTTCATTGTTGATAGTCTATCGTTAACGCAACCGCACACAAACTGTCTATCAAGCGTTCAACTTTTGATTGACTATCGCTGTCTAATTAGCGACTGGACATTTCAATTTTGTTCACCCACCGTTTCCCCTTTCTGCCGTGGAATCCCCTTGCTGAAAGCAGTTTACGACGATGGATTCACTATGACTAAGCAGCATCGGTATGAACTTTGCCATTCACAGCCAGCCAATGTCGAATACGTTCTAAACGATCGTGATGGAGTTTCGCATCCCCCGGAAGCTCGCATCGATGCTAACGAACGAATGCAATTGGCTGAAATTTCCTTCTCCCCTGTGTAGAGCGTTTTGTAGTGTGAGTGTTGGTGTACGGGAGGGAAGACAGTAGGCGACAGGGCGGAGTTTTCCATTTTCTAGTTGCATCGGTGTGCTCCTCGGACCACTGGCTGTTATTATTATTATTAGTTTGAAGTTGGCCGGGCATTTGTCCTGATAGAAACAGTGGCCGTATCGGTGCGCACGATGCAACTTTGCATCGCGTGGATCTCATTTTCTCTCCTCCACTCTACATTTACATACTACAGACCCACACACATGTAAACGCACTCCTCTCGAGTCACCGCACCCGTTACCGATGTTGCACCGATTGCGCTTAGATAGAGGTTGAAAAAAAGGTGGCGGTTAAGCGAAAGTTAGAAGCAAAAGTTGGAGGAGCCGGAAGTGTCGATCGTCCGGTTGAAACATGTACTTTGCTCATTGCACCCGCTCGGCACCAGAATCGCAGCGGTGAATGTTCATCGCGAATTTATCTCGATATGGAAATGGAAATAGACAGGCAGAAGCAAAAGTTATCCGTCGGGAGCTGCAGGCACTCATTTGCCACTTTTCCGGGACACCTTCGGACGACCGGTGGCAAAGTGGGTGGCCAGCGGGATAGGGACGGAAGGGTGGTGGCAAAAGTGGCCCATAGTTAATGGCATCCGGGCAGTGCTTACCGCACTGCGTTGTTCCCACGGTTTTGTTTTTACTTTTTCTTATTTATCTACCTATTTTCAATTCAATCCCACCGAACCGCTGGGAACTCAAGAAAACTAACCCAGAACTGGGTTGTGGGATAGTCCGGGGGCAGGGCAGGGGTTAAGGAGGAGATGCATTTTATTTAATTTATATTTCATCAGGGGATTATGGAGATGTACAAACTGGCAAATGCTAAATAAGGCAATTTGTATTTATGAGTTAGAAACGGCGGAGGTTGGAAAAACGCTGTTGCCATTGTTTCGCCTACCTACAATCACTCGCAAAAGTACTCGGTGTCCAGTGTGCGGTTGAAAGTGTTCGGTACGGGCTCAACAGGACTGAGCGGACCAATCACATGGAAGAAAGTTGCTGCTAGTGTGAAGTGGGTGCAATAGCCAGGGTCAGGGATAAACAACTGCAACTGCTGGTTAAGATGGATGCTGTTACTATAGATTTTTATATAGAAGTAAATAAAAACGGAGTTTTGTGTTGACTATTGCATACTTTTAGGCTGTTTTACTATGAAGACTAGATCCGAGACAAGTGATAATGTTAAACTTTTATCAGACGATAGCATGATAGCACCCTTAGAATCTACTGCTTATTTCGAGTGTCTTCTTCTTCTTCTTCTTCTGTTCTTCTTTTTTTTCAAAGCTCCATTACAGGTAAATTATCGTGTCCTGTCATTTTTATTTTGGTGTGTTGGTTTGAAATACTTCGAAATCATAACCAAAACATTAACACCTTGAGGCTTATTAAATTTCAACTCTTTTTTCTATGGAAATGGTTTTTAACCACTGTCACTTTGTTTGAAAAGAGAAGTACACGCCCATAACAGCCTGCGCAGGTCAGGGTAAGTGTTGAATGGAAAATAAATAAAACTCATCGCACGGATATTCATAAACGTCACATCCTATTGTCCTTTCCGTACGCTCCCGCACGGGCTGTGCCTCGTGGTGGCTGTCGTGCAGTGTGTCCCAACAAAGCATTTTTCCTTTTACTTTCCCATGACTACGACTACTGGATTAGCAACAGCAGCAACAAGCGCTTGTCCAGTTGGCTGCCTTGCACAGTATTCTAATGTTCCATCAATCCAGCCCAACGGACGAGCCGAAAGAAACGAGCTGTACGCAAAACAACTCCCCGAGAAACTAGTTTCAAATTCAATTTACTACTATTTCCTTCCTGCCCCGGCCTTTGCCGGACCAGCCCTCCCCGGGGGGATCGCTCGCTGCGTGCCTTCGTGAGCTGCGTGAAAACGTGGCACCCCGGAGTGAGGGGGCAAAACTTTCCCAAAAAGCTTCCTCCTTAAACGTCCCGGTTTGGTCTGTAAGGTGTTGTGTTACGCTTTCAAAGCGGGAAAGGTATTATTGAAATTTGCATTATTTTCCATTTGTGGGAGGTAAGTTTTACGGTTATGTTGTTGGTTGGCGCTTTCTTGTTTGCTGCTTTTGTGGGTTGCTAGCATTTTGAGGGTAGAGGAAAGGAGCGAGCTCTGTGCGGAATTGATGAGGAACGGGAAGCTGTTCGTTGGAGAAAATAGTACCTTGGTTAGTTGAAGAATGAATGTAAAATTAGTGAAGTTTGTTAGGCAGTGTGATTGGTACTAAGCAAATGTAATCTTGGAATAAATTAAAAAAAAGGTCTCTATTTTAATGTTAAAGAGGAACATCGAAGCTAGTATTTGTTTAAAGAAAGATAAAAGTTTAGAAATGAATATTGAAGTAACATCTGCGAAAAGATAAAAAATGTTTAAATGATTTGCCTTAATTTTTATAGTAGCTTATGGTTGAAGTAGCTGTTTTAAGAATAAGAGAAATGAGGTAATTCTTAGAAGACTTTTGACAAAATGTTTTGTAAAAAAATAAACGGGAGTTACATTCCACAGGTTAATAGCATTTTAAGCATAATTTTTTGTTGTTGTCTTCATGCTGTTAGAATTTTAAAATAATTTGTTTTGAATTTAAAAGATACTTTATAGCAATACGGCCGTTACTACTAAATAAAAAATAAACAACAATAAACACTATACTGTATACGACAATTAACGGACAAATATCTGAGCTGCCACCTAAAATTTTGTCTAAGAAGGCCTACTAACAAGCAAACATTTCCAACCCAAAAGTTGTTATGATCCCGTCTCTAACCTTCAGCTTGAGATGGATTCAGTGCAATTTCTTTTCCCTCCGATTGATCAAGACATATCCCGTGTCTACCCGCTCGTGCTTTCACCTTTAACGTGCGTCCATGTCCAAAATGTCTAAAAATGTCAGTGTATCCATCTTGCGCAGGCAGCAAAGCAGATGGACGTTAGGTTCTATTTTTCTTTCAGCACATCCTGTTGTGAAGAATGCTTGCTCGGCTTTTTCTTCCTTTCGTTGTTATTTCTTAGGCCTTCGGGAAAATTGTTACTAGAAATTGCTTTTATCCCACTTTCATCGATCCTCCGTCCAGGGAGGCAGGTTGACCAGTCCGGGTGAGGGGAGGATATTTTTGGGACGAGCAGCAGCACAGCTCAACCTGACGCGGTTACAGCAAATGGCCGGTTTTCCTTCAAGAAAGTATGACCGTATTGTTTTGGCAAAGGCTTTATTCGGCATCCGGTAAGATACAGTCGGCTTCTTAAAGCTTCTGCTCCGGTTCAAGCTTTTCTTCCACCGAGTTGCCGAGCAGGAGATAGGCTCCGACACGTTCGACCCGAAGCATAGCAATGCTGTCGTTTTGTTTACACTCGCATTATTCTTCGTTAATAAAATGTCAATCATTTCCCAACCCGGGCCCGGGTCTGGGCACCCTGCGTTGCGGGAAGCATCGTGAAACGTCGTCGTAGGCTTGATTGAAGCGTCTAATGGGATCGTGGAAGACGTTCAGTCAGTACGGGAACCGAGACCTTCCGGCGCACAGTGGAATGTAATGGACGTTCCGTTGAACGACCTGATCTGATATTGCACGAAGTCCGGTGGCTAGGACGTATGGCTTGGGGTGACATTGAATGGTTGGGTAGGTCTGTGTTGTTCGGCATCATGATGGGTGAGTGGGATCGTTTAGAAGGTAAAGGTGAACCATCACCAACACCCAATAAGGCCAATAAGCAAACTGGAAGGCAATGAAAGGCGACCACAGACGACTGAGGCGAGTAAGTGGCTTGAGGTGATCGAATTGTTTGGTTTGCTTGTGGGGAAGGTGGAATTAAATAATTTACAATGATTGAGTGGTACTTACAACGAGAAGTGTCGTCCTTGAGATGCATTGAGTGTTTGCTAAGCTACTTGCAATGGGTTTGAGGGCAAACCCATAAAATTTATTAAGAAAGTATCCTTTACTGCAGCTCAGCGATTACATTGAAACGAAGGTAAAGGTTGTGCGTTGCCTTAAAGCCAACGCAACACTTACCGACACGTCTGCAGATAACAACGGATTAGTCGGTGCGTGTAGGAGCTTTCGACTGTAAACAACGGACTTGTTGGCCCCGTGGTCACGCGCGCTCTCCTCAAAGCTGCACATAAATTGCATACTTTCCACCGCTGCCACCAAATGAAGCCGGGAAGGAAGATTGTTTTTCTCACGCTTTCAGGGAAAAGGGCGAACCAAGGATGGTGCGCAACGAATGCTCCGGGTTGAAAGTGAGGAAGAAACACGTCTGTTTTCCTCCCGTCTAGCTCCAAAGTGCAATATTTTGCTCGCTCTTGTTTTCGCCTTAGCTCAATGGAGCCTGGGAAGCTTATGGATGGATTTGTTTTTCCGGAAACTAGCGAACCGTGTGGTCCGTGGGCTGCTTGCACTTTACGCTTTACGATTGCTTCCGGGTATCGTGTGCGTAACACACGGGCACAATCAGGACTCCGCTTGAGGAAATGGAAAAACGATGTTTTTAGTAGAAAAAAGGGTGGTGTGCAATGGCTTAGGATCAAGTACACTCACAATACAAGAGGTTGAAAGTGTATTTGAAAGAGATTAGAAAGTAAGAAGGGTAAAGTTACAGTGGATTAGAAGATAAAAGACGGTGTGGACATGGAAGGTGCAAAAGAAATTTGCATAATACGTGTTGGGAACATTGGTAGATGATTACTGTTAGAAAAGACTCCTGATATGCTAAATGGCTTCAAATTGTAGATCAGATGCTTCAATCGCATCACTACGCAAGAAAAAAACTGCTTAAACCTTTTAAAATGTAAGTAAAGAAATATTCCGCCTAAAGTTATGCAATCTGAAACTCACACTTAGTTTATTTAGCCTTCAATGCACTGATCAATTTATTTCTGTCTGTTTTATACCCCAAAACATAAATTTCATACTGCTTGTTGTGCAAACAAAGAGATATTAATTGGAGAAGACGTCAAAAAGCTTCTTCTTAACTTCCTGTTAGATATTTTCCACCCAAAAATCCTTGATGCTGTTGTGTGAAGCTGCACCGTCAAATGTTTACCATTTTCTTCGTATCAACTATCACAACCAGGCCACATACAGGGTTCAGGCACACATTTCGTTCCACAGCGTTGCGTTTCGCTTCATGTCGAAGTTTGACTACCGGTTCAGGGCACCCTCTGCAGCAACTATACACGGTGCCGCTAAAACCTTTGTCGATGAGGCGTAAAAGTCGTCAAAGCCGTGATCCTTATTGAAGCCGAGCATTAGCGTCCCCGGCAGAAAGCTCTTGTGCTGACGAAAGTGATGAAAAGTACCGCGACGGTAAACAAAGTGCTTAGAATGGGTCTCGTTCGCTGCGCTCCGTTTGGTCGTTGCGTACGGTGGATGCTTGGTTGTGGTGCTGGAAAACTTTGAGCAAAACTTTGCGGCACCCTTTGGGCTTGAGTGCACTGTTGTGCATTATTGTTACCATTACTTTTGGGGTTGATGGTGTGGTCGCGCCGGTGCGCTGTTGGACTAGGGGAAGGTTTAAGCAGCACTCAATCACGGCTTCAAAATGGATGGGGATCTCATGTGTGGGGTTGTGATTGTATGTTCGGAGGGAAGAGTTTTGTACACTAATTACTATCAAGCTGAGAGCAGGTGGAAGTATCGAGGTGGGAAAATCCTTGTTTGGATGCTGAACATTTTGTCGGCGACGTTTGGCAGCACTACAGTTGGTTCAAGCTCATCAAAGGTGGAGTTGTATTCACACATTTTATTTATTTAAGTCAGTGTTTGATTATCCCAAGAGCAATTTGAAACTCGTCAGTCTTTGACCCATTGAGTTATAAAATTTTAAATGTAATATTAAACAAAAGAATAAAATTATACAGCTTTTGTTGAATGAAAGTAATTGGAAAAATCAAGACAGCTTAAAATTATATCAGTCTTTTGCTTAGATCTTCTTTTGCGCTAGAAAAGATGATGTTCGTTAAAAGAGGCATTTGTTGAGCCTTAAGATTTTCACGTAAAGTGAAAAGTTGAAATTAAAACTCTTTATAGCAGGGTTCAATGTAATTCCCAATATCATTTTAAATCTGTAACATCGTTGTTCAACATTTATGATCGAGTAGGAGCAAACAATGCATACTTTCAGGCGTATAGAAATTGATTGATGTTTTTTTATCGCTTTTGAAAAAGTGATTTCTTAAGTAAGGATATATTAATAGGAAGTTTTTAACATCATTACAAAGTAGAAAAAAAAATAACAAGGATCAAAAGAATAAAGAGAATAAAATTATGTAGAGGGAATGTGCTACGCCTGAAGATATGCAATATGTATTTTTCTTCTAAGATGAGCGTAAAGTATGGTTATTAAGAATTCCATGTTATTATGAACGAATAAAACTGCACGTTTATGCGTTCTAAAGGAATCAAAAAGCGAAATATTTTGATAACAGTTTCATTTATTTTTGTATTAAGTAAAAATGTACCTCACTGTTCACCTACTTATTATTATTATCGTTTAGATTTATTTAACTAGAGCTCTAGCGTATGTAGCACGGCTTTCAATCATAGTAAATAACGATGAGTGTTGGTTTGTTTACGTTTCACTGTTCCGAATGAATAAAACAGCATTTTAAACCTACGGAAATAAATTAGATCAAACACAAGCGTGTCTCATTCACGCCCGAAATAATCCGGAACGAGCTGCTCTCACAGCTTAACGACCCATCCACAAAACCGGCAAAAGCACCTTAACTCATTGCCATTGTCATTCGTCATCCTTTTGCGGGGTTTCACCGTTCGGTACGGTTGTCTTGAAAACCGAAAGCCCGTTCCCATCTCGGTATCGCAATGTTGATGGCATTTAAAATTTATCATACATTCCCGGAGGTAGTTTGCCGAGCTTGGAATCCCGTTCCCGTGTACCACGGTACGAGGCGGTACGGCACCGACGTTCAGATGTGGCGGCCTTCTATGCGGTGCTTTGCAAAAGTGAAAGAGGAAAAATCGGACAACGCAACGAACCGGGCGCGTACCAGATCCGGAAGTGTCCGAGGGGGTTTACCGCGTACGCCGGCTCACTCGACGGATGGTAATGAAAATAAATATTTATCACCATCTACACCCCACCACCAGTCCCATCATTTCACAGGCTGTAAGCATTGCCGTGAAATATGACATCCGGGTAGGGGAGGGTGGACGGGTAACGTGGTTAAGCCTTGACGGTGGAAGAGACGTTCCGGGATTTTCGGGCTTGCCTTAGGTATGGTTGTGACCATTTGGATGGTCGTATTTTCATCCCCAGCAGGTAAGTGGTGGGAAATGCTTGATGGTTTCCCAATTGTTGTGGTTTTGCTGGGTGGCCTGGGCCTCGGCCAACTGTCCTCCGCTATTTGCAGATCGATTGTTTCTCTGGTCCGCAAAGAGGCTTGTTTTTGTTTGCACCCGAGCTTGACTGATGCTAAAAATTAAATTTTATATCCTTACGCCATTGCAAAACCGTGGGCGTCGCTGTCGAGCTTTTAGGGACGTTTAGACGAGTACGCCAAACAAAGGCATCCCCGCCGGTACTGTTGACAGGAGCTCACCCGGGCTTGTTTTCACGCTTGAGCTTGGGATGTAAGCCTTTAGCACAATTTGAATAGACAGCCTACAGTGGTAGACGGAGCGAGTAAGAGTGAGCGCTAGAGCAGTACAGTCGCCTGCCGTTCGGTGGCATAGCGTAAAGTAGTTCTCTTTAATAATAAATATGATAATTTAATGATTATTTTATGACCCGAGCCAAATTTGCATACAAACGAGATAGTGGGCTTTACGATAATAACAATAATAATAACAATAATGGCAATCAAAACCGAATTAAGCCGGTCGAAAGGGAGGAGTGAGGCACATCACTTGAATGTCACTTGCATCTGATTGAGGAACGGGTGAGAGAGAGAGAAAGGAATGGGTGAGCGTAAGCGGACAAACGCAAGAGACGCAAGAGTTGATGATACCATCAAACGGAATCTTCAAACCCATATCGTCTCTTAGCTATGCATGCATGCAAACGTTCGCCTTGAAATGGCGCTTTGAAAGATATGATTTTCATGCTCTGTTTCTGACGCCTAATGACTGGTCGTTCCGGGTGTCTATCTGGACGAAAACGTCCTGCCGGTGCAGTGGTGGTGCACTTTAAACCGGTGCAACCATTTAATGGAAATGTTTACGATTCCGGCGGCTGCATTAAACTGCCGTTCTGGTGTTTGAAGCCTGTGCGCTAGCTGCCTATGCATCCGGCTGGTTTTAGGGTTATGAAATGTTGAGCGTTTAGAGCGTTTTTGTCCGGTCACTGTAGTTTTGGTGCAAAGCGTTTTCGACAGATCATCTAGCTCGTTAAAGCGAAACGTTTTGGATCGTTTTGTTTAGTAGAACATTAACTTGGGTGAAACAGAATTTTCTGATCTACAGCCACTCATAGTCAGTGGAATAGTCAGTTCTGTGAATCGCAGTTTGGAATGGAAATTGCTCTCAAACCACATTTGGGCCTATTTTTAAATATGACCAATGCATTTAAGAAAACTTTGGCATAGGTTTTTGTGGTTTAAATTGTATCACTGTAGAGTACATTTTTTACAAACATGAAATATGTATTGTAAAAGAGTATCTTTTCTTGAAATATAATATATGCATGGATTTTGTGTTTTCGATAACTTATAGAGCAATTAATCTGCAATATCTATAGTTTAGGAAGCTGTGTGCAGAATAGTGAAACCTATAAAAGTATCCTTTTCACAAGGTGTAGCTTTTCTTCGCACGTTCCTGGTGAACGCCTAAAAGTATGCAAACAAATATCGTGTATGTTAACTAGAAGCGAGAACGCACCGAGTGTGTTGAATTTCACTATTTTCTGTAAGTATGGTAATTCAGTAAAGGGTGTTTTCTTTTTTGTTCAAAACATTGATTTTATAGGCTTTTTTAAATTAAGCGATATATTTACCCAAAGTTTAAAATTTTTTTTATCTCTATTGCTGCAAAATCAGTGATCAAAATGTAGTTTTGTTTTCATTTGTTGGTTGATTTATCAATATATTGCGTCTGTCCATCGAGTACAATTTTTTAACTTGTGCTTTTTTGCGTTTGTATCTATTCTTTATTTTTTGACAATTAAATAAACAATCCTTAGAACCTTTCGTCGTAAAATGTTCTCGGCTTAAATGCATGTATTGATTAGAACCAGCAGTGATAGCAAAACAACATATTATAACATATTTAAAAACAATTGATAAATAGCAACATGACTTCTTCGTTCGAAATTATAGTAAATTCTTGCAGCTATATAAAACAGTCGAGAAGGTTAATATGTATACATTAATTCTTCAAAAGCCAAAACTGACACAACGTAAGAAGAGTAAATATAAATGCATTTAGAACAAAGTACGCTTTTTAAACCTATTTCACGATGTCCGAAATTCCTCTTTCAAAGAAAAATTCCAATGCAAAAAAATAACGATACACGCCAATACATTTGCGGTACGGATTCCCAATCGCTTATCCGTTCATTAGCACAACGATCAAAAGATGCCCTTCATCGACGGCATCCTTACCGCAGCATCAATGAGATCAATCAAATGCCACTTAAAACATTACCTTTGCAAAAGCCATCTTTACACACTTACACGCACACACACACTCACACACATACACATACACTCTCAAAAGGCATGAAAATCGACAATCTTCCGAACGCCGAGGTTGTAACATTCCTGCCAATCATAGCACCGGCAAATGGTATTCACCTTCACCATGCGTTCGTCAAATGTGTGGCCCACCGTTTTCTCCCCCCAGCCAACGCCATGCTGAGTCGTAAAATCGTTTGGTGTTGGGAATTTTGAGAGGGAGCTGGAGAGAAAATTTGACTCTGATCAAAGATTTCTGTGCGTTTGGGAAGGGGAAAGAAATGGAACGAGTGCAGCAGGATGATTGTTGCGGTAGTGCACAATCAACATAGAATTTGCTTTTTCGCTTCCCTACACATGAGCGAACCCCCGAGTGGGTTTTGGGATTTTACATTTCTTTGTGCAAACTTGGCAAATGCTGTTGCCGGAGTGTGTCCGTTGCCTTGTGCCGAGTGTGTTGCATTCGTTCGCCATCAGCACGAACTGTGCGAACTGTGTAACGAGCACCTTAGAGTGGAAACAATGAAGCAGCCTCGTACCGGGAGGCAAACTAACTTCCGATTAGGATCGTTAGATCCAGCGCCCAATTTGGAAAGGGGCGCCCGGCCCGGTAGCGAATCGACTCACTTGAGAGAGTCTCAAGTTTGTAATCAAAATTACGCTCGACGCGAACGCATCGCAACCTACGCCATCGGAGGTTCCTTGTCGTCAGATGCCTAGCAAGAGGGCAAAGTGCCGTGCTGGGTGAGTTGGCACCTCAACTATCTCGGGGCCTTGCTGGAATGTCCGCCTGTCTGCACATCCGACTGGAAAAGCCCGCTCGGAGGAAGGGATTTGAAAATGTACACAAATATTTGCATAAAATATTTTGCACTTCTCGTATTAAACTTTCTATCTACGACTGGCTGCCGGGAGTTTGAAGGCGAATTTTCCATCCGATTCCGCTAAAACGCTTCTCTCACCCGCACAAATGCACACGCCAGCGTGTGTTCGGTTGAATCCGTGTACGGATGGCTATTGATGGCTGACGTTCTGCCTCAATCAAAGGAGATCTGTTACCAGCAGAGGGTGGGGGATTCACATTTTCTCCAGCTCCAGAGAGACAGGGAGAAAGAGAACAGAGCCCCCACCGAAGATGTGACCATCTGGCACTTACCCGGCAGGTTTCGTGATGGATTAGCCAGAGTGATCCCCGGCTGCTGAGACGTATCAATCACTCTATGGCTGCCCCCGGCTGGTCGTGGGGAGCTCTCGGACCCGACGTGTGCACTCGGCTTCAATAAATCAACTAGCAGACGAGCATTTCGGGTGGCCGGTGCTGATCAAAGCGAGCAAGAAGGGGCAAAAATGCTGCCCTCGATTGGCCAAGTGCAAGGGCCAACGGGTGCATTTTGATTGGGGGAGGGTTTCTGTCTGGCGTGCCGGAAGTTGTTGAACATTGATTGTTTGTGGAAGTAAGTAAGGTGTGTCGAAATCGCAGACAGGTTGCGTTGCAGACGGATCCTTCAGACCAGAAGGGTACGAGATGAAGTCTCGTTGAAATGAATGTCAATTTGAGCAGGAAGAATGGGAAATTACGGAAAGCAAATCGGAGCGTAATTATTTCACAAAAGAACGATAAATAATCAAGAAAAACTTGAAACAATGTGCTCTTTACTTTGTTTTAAATTTTATTTGTTTATTTTGAAAATTTTAAAATGGATCAGCAGTTTATAAGGAAGCATTTGTTGAAGTTATCGTTAAAGACTTAATAACTAGTATTGGTTTTTATCAAGCATTTACTGAAGCAAATGAAAAACGGTTATTACTCTTGTGTTAATGACATCGTTAGGCATTGATTAATTGTACAGGTTAAATGATAGATAGCCAATGTTCTAGAAACAAAGCTCTTGCAAAGCGTATTGTATGTGCAATAAATGGTGCAAATAAATAACTTCCCTCAAGATCATCCATTTATAATCAACTTAATCAGAACATGATTATCGCCTTCCATCTGTGAGCTTACTAAATGATAAGAGATATTTGTTCGTGTTGATTTCTTATTCATAAGCCTCCCAGGCACTCTTGCGAAAGGTTTTATCGAGGCTTAACGAATTTCATTATAATTTTAATGGTGTTCCCCCATTTGCTGCGTACAGTGTCGATCGGCTGCGGCATTTGTTGTTTACTGCAACCGCCATAGTGACGGCACGCCTCGTACTCAGGTCTTGTTGATTGCGTGACAATTGCCAGCTTCTGGCCGGTTTCGCACGTCCCAGTTGCTAATTAAGGTATGGTTCTTGCGGTGAAAATCGATCCCGGGATGCAGCGTTTGCAAGCGTTTTTTTCTACTGCATCTTTGATTGCAATCATGATTTATGTACATTGTTCTTCGTCTCCTGCTTGTGTGCTGCCTCCGATTTTGGCACAATCACCCCGTTAATCATCTGCCCGGGTCGATTGTGCTATGCAAACGATTGCCGTTGCCGATTATCATAGGTCAACAGATAATGCTTTAAGTAAATTGTGGAATGTGACACGAGAAAAATGCGGCAAATTGCGCTGGAAATGAGATGGATGTGAATGTTTAATTGGAATTTAATGCACACATATTTGTCACCTCGGGCGGGCTCCGGCTGCATGAGGAATGCACCACATACCTGAAGCGTGTGTGAGTGTTTACAGAAAAGTTTGATGGCGTTAACGGGGATGGGTTGGATATTAAAGTGATATATTATAACATGGTTTGAATGTTTAAAAGACCGTTGCCAAAGCACTTTACCTACTGGTCAATATAACCAGATAAATGTTTCAGACGTTTGTCAAAATTAGTTTAAAAAAGTGCCTGATAATAAAGCAAAACATGCGTTAGCGCCCAAAAGTATGCAAACCACATTGAATAACGGTCATAAGAAAATTTATTCAAACCTTAAACCACACTTTGCAGGGTTTAAAAATCTTTTTGCGGTGTGTTTATGGTTAAGTGAGATATCATCATGGCAAATCAATATACCTTTTGCTGGATTTATAAACACTGTATAAACACTGTAAAGGTATTCTAATTAGGTTTTCTATTCGGGGTTCTAGTTTCCTCATAGCGCAATGCAGGGTGACGTTGTTAGGTTTAATAGTTTTGATTTTAGAATGATATTTATATCAGTACTCAAATGAATAAGTCACCATAAATTCAATAAATAATGTGTATTGCGTTGCGAGAGTTTAGCTTTTATTCCATTTCGGTATGTGTTTTAATGAGTGTGTACGCCTAAATTATATTTACTCGCTTTTAACAGGAAAAGCAGTATATGAAAATCTGTTTGTTGTAAATGTTGTTTGTTTTTAATTGAATTACTTACTTAGCTAATATAAGCCAACATTTTATTGCTATTATAATAAATAAAACAAAGAAAATGAACGCACAGTAAATAGTAGACAAATAAAAGCTCTGAAAGCATCTAACTAAAAATGTAAAGATATGCTAGATCATTTAAAATTTAAATCATAGTCTAAATTAATTCCTTTCGAGCTAAACCAAGTTTATGGTGGAAATGTAACGATGTCATCTAATTTAATGCCTAGAGGTTTCAGTGAAAATCAGTGGAATAAGGAAAAAGTTTATCCTATTATGTTGGTTTCTTTTACATATGCGTTAAGGTAATCAGCCGACAAGAAACCAGCTAGCATTTAGCTATGAAAATTGAGGCTGATGTATTTATGCTCCGCTGGTATACCTACATTTAGGTGCCGCTTGCAAAAGCTCACATCACAAACAGACACAGTCGTCAGCGACACAAGTCTGCTTTCTTCGAGGTCATTTTCTGCATTCGCACAACATTCCTTCACGAAGGATACTACATTCTATGTGCTTTATTTAGTTGCTGCACCGCAACCCAAAAACAATGTACGGGCTGCACACTTGAAATGGAACAAAATCATATGGATCGTTTCATCGCAGTATTCCCCTCGGCCGATATCACCCCGTTCCTGCAGAAGAAGGTTGAAGACACCGGAGAAACGAAAATAGGCAACTCTCCTTGTCATTCTCTAGAAGCTTATTGTTGGCCTTTCCCTTCTGCAACCGGTGGTCGGCAGCGTGTTGATGTATCCTCTTCACTCGCTTTCGACCCTGCAACCGAGGCCGTGACCGAAGAATAAAACTAAAATCCAATTAAAGCCACCACTGTATCTTCTTAATTATAGTTTATTATGTGGGTGCTTGCATGCGACGGATGATGTACCGAAGTGGGCCAACGAACAATACCGTATGGGCGATGCCTCGATGCCAGCACAAACAGAGCATTATTTTATCGCTCTGCACCTCCTTCGGCAACGGCAACGGACACGGTTCGCCTTTTTGTCCCGAGGATAAGCGAAGCGAATTAAATTTACCGTTGCATACATTCAGGCGCAGCTGCGGGTATGCAACCGGCCAGCACGGACGCTTCGAGTACGGACGATAAATTACGACGACAATCATCGTCTCAATATTGCCCTTTCGGCTTAACACACAGCGAATCACTTCCTTCCTGGATGCTCTTCACCGTCCGGTGGCGGAACGCGTGTGGTTTCACGCTGGCCCTGCCGTCCGCCCTCCGTTGCATCGCTTCCCACGTGGTTCGGATATTCAATTTATAAAGCTTATAAATGTTTTATACCCGAATGACTATTTCATTATAAGCCGTCCTCCATATCGCGTGAAGCAGGCAGGTTGTCTTTTTCTTCAAGTACGTTTGCGGAAGGTTTTCCCCCGTACGGGTGGCTGCTGAAGAAAGCCACCCGGCCACGTTAATTGGCGAAAGGCAACACGGTGAAAGGAAAACAATATACTGCCCGCATCAACAACACGCCCTCACCCGCACCCGCCGCACTGACAGGGCATCTTTATGGAGCGATCATAAAACCCGAAATGTGTCACATTCGCTCTCCTGCCGCTCGCCATTGTTTCTCACGGGCGTATTAATTTCATTGCGCGGCACTGCTACGCTCATCCGTGTTTAGCCTTCAGCCAGCGTCATCTTTCGACCGGGTCCGCTTAGCGTTTGTCGACGATTTTCTTCGAGCATCAGCCGAGACGAGTGCTATTACGCTGTGGCATTCTCGAGAGCATGATAGCCGATGGCAATTTTCTACGCTTCACTCTCTTGTCGGGTCGCTTGTCTTTTGCATAGTGTGTACGGGCTGGGGCAGAGGAAATGGCGACAGGGTGCTTTCATCTTACCCGTTTCCCAGAACCGGACGACGAGTGCCGGTTTCGGTCCATTAAAACAATAGCCTCGTGTCTTAAGGGTGGCACTCTTGCTCGGTGTTTGGCGTAGCGGCACCAGCGCTCATAACCAATATCAGCGTCAACGGAGATAATGATGAGCTTTGATAATGAACAACAATGATGCTTGTGATGAGCGCAGAAGCTGTCTGCGAGAGTCTGGACGGGTAGGTGGGCGGAAGACGAAAGCACATTGCTTGACGATGACAATCACGTCAACGAAAGTAAAGCGCTTTGAGCCAGTGCCGTTCCTGAGGGGAAAAGCAAAACTCAGTATGTTTTTGTGTGTTCTTTTTTCTTTTCTAATGAGAGCTCGTAGAAGATGGATGGAAGATGAAGATGTTTTTTATTTTCATGTTTTTTTATCCATTTCTTTCCTTGCTCTTCCGTTCTTCCTGTTCGCCGAGTGCCTATTTGTGTAGCATTTGACGCTGGGTGGAGGTTATTTCGGTAACCTCACGAAGAAATAATTACGTTTGAACCCGCACCTTGATGTTGTTGTTTGCTTTTTCGCGAAAGCTGCCCCACTGTGCTGCGGTGCAGATAATTAAGCGAAGAAAAATAAATCATCCCAACGCATCGGGATTGGCGTGAGACACCTGTGAGCAGTGTTTTTATTAGGCAGGGTAGTAACAGTAACATGCGAGGGTGGAGCGTTGGTTTTGAAGGTGTCATTTTAAGCTTGTTTTTCCCCGCTTACAATTAAGTAGATGGTGGGTTGATGTGTTGGGGGTTCAACGATCTGTTTAAGTAAAGGGAAGGGTATTTGTAGAAAAACATCATTTTTTAAATTATTTCATTCCATTTTGCTATTGAAATAAATTCTGTGTTAGCTTGCTTTTATTAAGCGTTAGTAGTTTTATGTTGGAACGGAAACAGGGTATTAAGCGCCTAAAGATATGTTTTTATCCTTTTCTTAGATCAAAGCATTTAACACTTGTTTGTGATGAAATTTGATGTTTCGTCTATTCAGATATATCTACGCCAGTAGTTTGATTTTATTCTAGCGATTCAAATTATTAGGATACAAATGGTCTATTAAGACTTATTGTTGTATCGCATATCAAAAATATAACGCATACATTTTGGCGCTTTTTAATAAAAAACGATAAAATTTCGTTATTAATAATATATATTCGTTCCCTTTTCCTGATTATTTTAATAATCAGTCTTATCAAATTACTTGACATTTTCTTCATTGCTCTTCATTCCGAACACTCTCATACGTTTGAATTTTTGTTGTTTATGTTATTGCTTTCACGGAACACTAGAATTAATTCGTGCATAATTGCTATTTAATATAAAAATATGTCCCTTACAAAAGCATCGTTCAAATAGCACTGCCCTACTGTTGTCATAGTTTCGGTATCTCTGATGAATATTTTTCGGACGTGAAGAATTTCTACATTCGGAAAAAGGGCGGCGAGGAATAAAAAATAGCCTCCGGTCGGGGCGGCGCGTACGACGGTGTCTCATATCCCTGAGCGCGTACGGTGATGACGCCAGGCTGTCACATTCTCCGGATTCGGATCATTAAAGGCAAATGATGAACAGCCGGCGAGCAGTGAGCCAGCTTGTACGGGACAGCCTTCAGAAAGTGTGTGGCGAAATAAATATGGCGAAACCGAACCGTCGTGTAGAAAAGCCTCCCAGGGCCGGATAGGAAACGGATAATAAAAGTTGGCAATGGCACGGCTGCTCTCCCACCATGCAAACTGGCAAAGACAGCAAACCCGGAAGTTATTTCGTTTACGGTTTTGGAACGGGATCTTCAGCGGGCTGGTTGGTGGACCAGGCGGTGGACGCGCATAGTTTCGCGTAGGCTAGCGGTCGGCATTTCGCTTTTCGGTGCGTATTCTGTTTCCGGACGGAAATAAACCGGAAAATGTCATCAACTCAACCGATGGGTAAGGGTGGGTGAAGTGTCGGCAGCAGCATTTAGTCTGTTGTAGAAACATTCATGATTGTGGCTGTCCTTGCTAGAGGTTTGTGTCGTTTTAAGGGATCGCGCAGTGGCAACGGGAAAAGAATGGAGGGGAAATTGGAAAACAATTTTAATAAAGTGCTACGTAAATCATCCTTTGACCACGATAGCCACCGACCACCGGTTTGGTGCCCCATGCAGTCGACCCGTGCAACAAAAAATAAAATCGGAACTTCTTTTCAAAAACTAGCGCACTATTTGCAAACGCGTGGAATTTGTTGGATGTTTTATTTTTGCCTCGTTCCGAATAGCGTAGCAAACAGTACGGATGGGGAGAAGCGGCCGGCTGGCTGAGATTCAGCTTACTTACTGCAGAGCAATTTCTGTAATCTGAAATAACTTTTGTCGCCAAAGAATGCCGGCCGTTTTCTCGGCCGTAGCAGCGCACGGAAATCGTAAGTTTTCCCGCTTTCATTGGCACTGCATAACTTAGATTTGTGGGAACTTTTGTACGGAGAACCGATTGAAAGTTTGAAGCTTCATGGTCCGCTTACCCGATGTCGTTTGGAAGTGCACACTAGAACGGTTTGCAGTAGAGATCAGCCTTAAACAATGGCAGGTTAAAATTACTACAAAGCATTGCTCGTTGCATAAATTTAGGCGTTCACTTAACGATTCTTTCACACTTCGATTTTTATGTTTTCCTAGACTCACACTAGGATGGTTAATGGATCATTTGAAACTTCGATTTGATTTTGGTGAATATGAATCTTAATAATTTCTTCTTGGTACCTTTTTTAGACCACCACGCCTTGTGACCACCACATGACCGTGAAGGTTTTGGGACAATCGACTGTCCTAAAAATTGAAGCGCGTTTTACTGATCTGGCAAACGTTCTAAAACAGTGAACATCTATCTTTAAGAGATAAGACAAAACTACGAATATAATTTTAAACTTTTATTGCACAACACTGCTTCAAAAAAATTGAAAAGAATGTAGAAAATTTTGCTGCAAAAGTCGGTTAGTACATAAGCACGAACGAGAAAACAAACGACTCGTCACAAAAGTTTGGTAAGACTTTTTAGTTTGCTTGAAGGCCGAAGAAAACTCGCTTGCTAACACGTGCCATGGTTCTTTTCGACCGATTGTTTTTGCCTGAGCAAACTTTTCATACAAGGCGGTTGTGGACGTCAGTAAGTGATACGTGATACGATTTCAAGCGTATCGAGATTCGAAATGGGAATTTTAAGCCCCGTGGTGATAAGTTAGTAAAGGACTACAATATAAAGTCTCCTAGCGTAATCAATATTAGTAATCGTCTGTGTAGTGAAATAATTTCTTTATTGATCTTTTTAAGATTTCTGTGAAAATTCTGTTAACCGTTCAGTGAAGGATTTTTGTGTAAGACCGTGACCTACCTTAAAACATTTATTTTCTATCCACTCATCCAGCACACAACACTTAAAAACAAAACCAGTTTGATTTTCTATTATCGTATCTCCTCCATTCCCCTACAGTATCCATTCCCTTGTAGAGGGCTCCATTACAATCTTAATAGCATGGGGGTTTGGATTAATTTTTGGACTTTTCAAAACGATGGATAGAGGATCGTTTCGAATCCGCAACAGCAACCCATTGAGAACGAAACCCAGCCCTTGGTTCCCACAGTTCTATTAATCAAAAAGTCAAGGATTCAGGGTGCCCATCTTCACGGACGATTACCGCCAAGTTTGGGCTGCGAGAAAGCAAAGATGTAACAATGTTTGGGACCATCGAAACAATCCGGTTGGTCGGTGGTGAAGGAGTTGAATAATTAAGTTTCGGCTGCTGCCGGTCGAGCTGAAAGCATTCGCGTGGTTGACATTTTGGTTTTCAGGGGCAGTAGCTGATCGACCCTAAATAAGCTGTCAGCGGGAAACGGGCGGTTGCAAAGTTTTACTGCGAGAAGAATTGAATGTTTTCTATGGTAACGATAATGCAGCCATGTTTCGGTCACGTCTAAAGATTCCTATTTTATTATGTTTCAAATGGCAAATGTGTCAAGTTGATTTTTGCTTCTGTTTATGTAAGGTGCACTTTATGAAGAAGTGGAATGTAGCTAAAAATTAAAAAAAAAAAAAAGAGCAATTCATATCGTAGAGCGTTTAGCTGTTGATAGAAAAATAAATAATAAAAACTTCTGTAAAATAACTCCATGGCAATAGTGAATCGTAAAAGCTCATTACACACTTGCTAAAGTTCGTAAAGTTCGTAACCACATTTTCAAAGCATTCTCAGCATACAAAAACCTTCGAAAATTGCTACGGAATGATTAAGTGTGTCTTCTTGACTACTGCCCTGAAGTAGTTTCAATAAGTTTTAATGTGAACGTATGGCAAACTTTTCGCCCGGAAAACCTTCCATCGCCCCATGGTGACTTGCTCGTTATTTGCTTTAACCCGAACCGTTGCCCCAAAAGAGGTCGGAGTCGAAAGCATTTGGAGCTAAATATTTGTGTGCTTAAGTGGGAAGCAAAGATTGGCACGATGGTTCATCAAAAGTTTTCTGCCAGGGTTTGGGAAATTCTACCTCGTCGTGTGTGTTTCGCAGCTTCCTGAACGAAACATTCTGCGTGTCAACGAATATTGTGTTAAAATTGAGCATATGTGATAGGGCGCGAATAGAGCACATACATTTAGGCGCACACGCTCAAACACTTGACAGCTGTCCCGCTGGGCAGCGCTCCACAGAAGCCCCAATTTCAAAACGTGTTCGGAAAGATCTATAAAGCGGCATCAATTAGCACACCGGCTTACACGTCTGATAAACGTTAATTACACTCTAAACACCGTCACCGATCTTGCAGGTTCGAGCCGTATGGAAAGATCACACTGTTCGTCCTGTGCATGCTGAACGTTTGTTTCATTAGCAACGAAATCAACCGTCGTGGTCTGTCGGTGACTGGGGCGTATACAGCACCAGTCGCTGTGCCGGACGGACGTAGGAAAAATCTAATTCCTTTCAATCGACATTCCCGTCTACCTCCGCCTTACCACACCGTCCATACCGGGTGTCAGTCTTGTGTCATACCGAGGTACAATTAATTCCTTGCCAGCCACTCAGAGCACGATGCTTTAAATCATCCCCCGGCCTCGGTGTTGGCAAAGACGTCGGAGGACGGAAAAATGTCACACGCATTGCATGATGAGGACCCGCAACTCAGCCCCCAGCGCACCCGGGTGTTGATGAAGATGGGAAACGATGCCAGTTGACACCGAGAGCATGGCTTGAAACAGTCTGCTCGTCCGAACGATGGTACCGAAAGGCGCTCCGAAATTCACAACACGTTCACCGGGAAAGCCCGGCCAGGACGGAAATGATTAAAAAACGAAATTAAAATCTGTTTTGCCAGCCTCCCTCGTCTCGGTTGGGGTTTGGGCGGTGCGGTGCGGTGCGAGTCTGTCTGGGACCGATGGTCGAGGTAAAATATTGAAGGATGTGTCAAGGAAAGCCTTGGACGTTCGTTTGTGCCCAGGAAGCGCCCAAAGGGACCAAGCCTACCGAGTCTCGAGTGCGCGCGCCCACACGCGTACGATCTATCATCGAATCGGAGGGGCTAGAATCTAGTCTCGTTTGCGTGCCGACCATTTCTCATCCGGGGGAATGAGAGAAGGAGGGCGAGTGCCTCAGGGATGACTGTCGGCCGCGCCAACCTTCCTTCCATTTACTGCTGTTCCGCTGGGAAAGGCTGAGAAAGGAATGCGAATTCGAACACGAATGCGAAATCATCATCAGCAGCGTTCCTGGTTTGCGTCCTTTATCAAAATCATCACCATCTGTCTGATGTGCCGCTCGCTTCTGATAACTCCCCCAGGAGCTGTGAAAACTACATATGCATAGAAATTGGATGTTTGAACCCTGGGCGCGGTAGTGTCTGAACGGTGAAAAGAACGCACCAACATCCTTCTACCGGATCGGATGCAACCGTGCAATGTGAGTCTTATGCCAGGGTCTCGCACACCACCCGGTAACACCCGGTACCACCTGTACCAGCTCTGCGGTCGAAGAGAATGGAATATTTTAGCATCTTCTTCTCTAGTCTTTTGACAAGGAGGGCATCCTCCTTCGGTGCTGAAATTTGTGGGGAATAACTGGAACGGACGAAACAACACAAAGTTGCCATGCTGAGGCACTCCTCGGTTTCTTTGGTTCCTCCCGAAGTGAGGTACTGCGTTTTTCAGACTAATCAAAAATATCAACTCGGATGGTTTGAAGGCGCCTTTTGAAGATCATGGAGGTCAAAGCCGCAGTTAAAGTGGCAAACGTAATCTGCAATTTGTAGACAGTTTAAGCTCCGTACGCTTGTACACACCCCAGTCTCGTGAGTGGTACAGAGCAGAATAGTTTGGATTTTGATTCGTCATGCCATGCGACAGGGAAGTTGAGGCAGATTGAACGTACATAGCAAAGCATTTCGGTGCTTCTTGACTGTAATGATTGCGTTCCCTGGGTTGCAAGGTCGTGCATGGTCTAGACAGCATGGGGCAGTACGGGAACGCATCGGTTAACATCTGTTCGACACCTATGTTTTTCGTGCGTGTAAGAGACAGCTCGTTTCTCGTGTTTATTTTTTTCCCCCTGTACTGTACTGTGTGCACAAATTTGTGTTTCGTTTTGGGTAGGAGCAACGACTTTTGAATGTATTTTCATTTCAAGCAGAGGGAGTTGATTGGTGCAAGGTTTCAGGGCTAATGTTTATTCGCCAAGTCTGGTCAATGTTTGCGTAGTAGATTGAGTTTGTGCTCAGCATCATCGATTGACTTTACGAATGGATTAATTTGGTATGGTTATGGAGAGGCTTCCGTTGATAAAAAAAGACGAAAGGGACATTTGAATGTCTTTAAACCTTTTTTGCCTTTCGACTTCAATGGAAATGTTATGTTGAATGTTTGATGTTATATTTGAAAAATATTCTTTATTGCCTAATATATTGTATTTCACATTTTTAACACTGATTTAAACACGTACAAGGACTCATAGTGTCCCTTGTAAAACTATTACTTTGTAATTTTGTTTCTTTTTCGCCTCTGCATTCGAGGGGACACCTTGTCCGTCAAATTATTCAGTAATAATAGAATGAAAAACGCCTAAAGGTAGGCAATATGTAGGATATAATGGTTTTTCAGATGATTTGCTACATAGTATTAAGTCAATATAGTTTGAAAATTGTACTTATTCTCTCTAGTAGTCTAAACTTCATGATTTTTTTTAATCCTTCGTAACGAATTTTTGCATCAGAAAAAATCATGCATATTGCATACCTTAAAGCACTTCACGCCCCTTAGATAGAGACTGCCAATCATCTCCTGATTGGTTTATTCCGGTGCAATTTTAGCACTAAATCAATGATTAGCTTTAGGTGCAGGCATCAGCACCGTGCTGGTAAATTGCAAAATCATTTAACGTGGTGGGGGTGTCTGTTGTTTGAAGAGTTTTGTGCAACCCAATACGTTCGCGCGCCACTCACCCACCATGGCCGCGGTTATGTGCAGCACAACCGTATGGGAGCGGTTTAGAATGATAATTAAAATGTGGTTCCCCGTTTTCGGTGAACTGCATCATTACACACAGTGCTAGTGTTTGAGTGTGTGCGTGTGTTTGTGTACTACAACAAACGGGGAGGTGGATGGATCCCGTCTTGTTGGTGACCCATTACCCACAAACTACGCACCGTTCGTAGCGGGCTCGAGAGGAAGGGTGATATTTAAGCGAGGGTTTTAAAATCCACAACACCGGGCAGCTCATCCACACCCCATAGTGTGCAAAATATTTTAATAGATTTTGCAGCGAACAGCATAAAATGCATTTAATTGCGCGATAAGCAACGCAAAATTGATGCGTAATTATGGCAGCCGGTCGGTGTTGTGAAGGTGGTCGAAAATGTGTACTCCTTCCGGTGGGTACGGCTTTGCGTGGTTAAACACTGACGGGTGAGAGGGAAGTGTATGTGAGAAAAAAGTAATTGCACGGGATTAAACATGTTTGGGATGAAAGGTATTTAAAATTGCTGCATTTAACGGTCGGTGAAGGAGAACAATTTTGTAAGACCTGATTTTGTGATTTAACTAGAAAAGCTTAAATTGGTGTAATTTGTGTATTTAAACGTTTGGAAATTTAAGCACTCTGTAAAGATTGTGTTTTTTATTTAAAAAAATGCAAATGCGTCTCATGGTGATGATAACTTGAAGTCCGATAAGATGTTGCTTGACAAAGAATAAAATATTTTGAAGGCTGCATACCTTTAGGCGTTTCGAAGATAGAGCAATGTGGATTCTTTTTTTTTGCCTTTTTTCGTGTTGGATCATGAGCAAAGAATTAGGATAACAAGCTTAAAACAAATAGTTATTTAAACACAGTTTTATGCTATAATTATCAATGTTTCTATCAGAGCGTTACAGTGTTATTAAAGACTTTGTGTAGGATTGCGATGTTCACTGGTTTACCCTACGGTATGAGAAGCGATATCTCCTAGGGACCAAAAACGGCACCAGCCTACCTTGCAGAACACCGGAGAGCGCCTTTAGATGTTATAGTACCGCTACACGTCAGGGGCAGTATTAAGATCATTAGACTGGGTGCCTTGGGAATTGGAAATAAATTCAGTCCCCCTAAGGTCTTGCTGTGTGAACATGTAAAGTTAATTTTTCCTCCAACCAGAC
>KB671911.1:0-55627 GCA_000349105.1 Anopheles epiroticus
CCCCCCCCCCCCCACAGTTCTGCAGGCCACAGCTGTGAGAGAATTCACGGTTCTCGCAAGCAGCCTGAAATTCAACCATTAACCAGGGGTGAAAAACGACTGCCGAGCGTTGAGGGGAAACACTGTGCGCTTCACCACACACACACACACACACTCCGCCAGGGCGCTGCCATTTGCAGGTGTGCCGATTTGCTACCATTTCCATATGCACTATGCCCGGGAGTTAACAGGGAGGCTACCGTTCGCACCCGAAAGCTGTCATCGTTGGTAACTAATGCGACACTTCTTTTCACTCGGCACTCGGCAACATTATGTTGCCCTTCCCCGTCGGCGGGCTCATTGCCATCCAGAAAAGATCCCACGAACTGTGGAAGTAGAGCTCATCGGTTTTTCGTTCCTTACAGAAAACGATGCCTTGTGTACCTTTTCTACAGCATTCGATGCATTTGTACTTGCTGCTAGTTCACCGACATTACGGCAGGATGGATGGAAGCTTTTGAATAAATAAAACGAACTTTGAGGAATCTTGTTTTTTGCCTGGCTCACATCCTCACCTTTTCCCTGCTCTTTTACGGACTTGCACCCTAACCTTGGCTGTGTGCTTATGACGGATGAATAAGTCCAGTGAATGGTAACGGGATGATAGGATGGCTTACAGTTATTATAAAAGGTCGAGCAGGATCGATGATGCACAAGCGGCGAATGAGATTCAGTAAATTAGTTTTGCTTTAATTCAACACATATATGACGATACATACGTTATAAAATCATAATTACATTCTCACATTCACAGTAAAATTATGTCAGAAGATGCGTATCAGAATTTCTCTACATTACAAAGTTGGTATTTTACTATGAGTTGAGTACTATGAGTTTTTCCTATTAAACTAAACCCGTTTTTCTAACCACCTCACACATATTTTTGTAAAATTCCTTCAATACATCGCAACTGCTTAACTATATTTAGACCAATACAGAACTCATATGACGTTGAAATTGAATGTTAAAGCTCGAACCTTTTGAATTATACATCTCAATGTAACATCTGTAAGTATTGCAGTTTAACCAACTTCTGGAGCAATTGGTAACGATCGATTATTTAAAAGCCTTTTTTTCTAAATATCTATTTTCTGAATGTCTTTACAAAGAAACGAGCTGCATGCTAAAATCAATGGACGCATATTTTTTAAATCATATTTTTCATTACAATGCAACGGAACTATAAATGTCGATCAAATAACACTGAAAATCGTTGATAATTTCCATTCTGAGTTAATCTCCAACTTCTCGAAGCACTTCAAAAGTAGGGCTATAAATGGCCAGAACATCATTATTTCAAACAATGGCCTTCCAAACACCAACCATAAACAGCTTTGTCCTTCAATCGTATCTCTGGCCGACAAAAGCGCAACTCTCATCAAAAATTACCATAAATTGCATATTAATCCAATAATAACCGACCGGCAATAATAGTGGTTCAATGCACTACACTTTGTTCACCGAGCGCCACGTGTGCAGAAAAGAGCAATTGAGATAAACGGAGATTGATGGTGCCAGAATCGAGAGAGAGAGAGAGAGAGAGAGAGAGAGCGTTTAACCTCGCGCTAAAAGCCTGCTTGTCGGTGCAACTTCCTTTGCCCTGCGATTTAATCCACGCGCTGTGTGTCGCTGTCTCTGGCGATCCCTCTTTTCGCTGGAATTCAAATCCATTACTATTTCACCAAATGACGCCCACACCCGAGCAATAATGCAGTGGAAGACGCATTGCACCAAACCTTGATGTGTGACCCCGTCCGTTGCCAGTACATCACTCGGCTGTCACCCTTACCGAACCTTTATGGTTTGTGATGCAAAAAAAAAAACGCTGTTCACCCCATAGCCAAATTAAGATGGAAACCTGTCCCTGCAGCAAACCAAACCTTAATTTACTTTCCATTTTCATTCCAAAAGTCGCACCGAAGCATAACCCTTTAATGCAATGCAATATGCTGTATTTTTCCCTCACTGCCGACAGCTCCAAATGGTGCGGCCTTTCGGCCTATAGAAAAACTTTTTCTGGGTCTTTACACGCAGTTTTCGCACCTAATGGGTGCGACAGCTACGATTATAGATCCTGCATGTCAGATGGTATTAAAACATGTGTTCAACTTTCTGGGCTGAACGTTTTACCCGTATTGGACGTGAATTGAAAGGAGTTATCAACGAAGAAGAAGATATTTGCAAATGAAATGTCTCTCCATTTGCTTTTGTTCGTTCCTTCAATATTGTATTCTTGTTACATTTTCCTACTTTCTACTTTTTTTTGGAATCTCCCATCGAATCGAACTAAAAGTATGAGCAAGAAAATATATTGATTATCAAAATAATTTATTACTAATTGAAAGTACATTTAAACAAGCGAATATCATAATTGTTTTTTAAAGTTATTAAACTAGAAATATTATACATATCTAGCTTTTTTTGTTAGTTTCAGAGAAAAGTCGAGTTTTTATGTTCGTTGTATAGGTTTTTTGAATTTTTAAAAATTTATACACATCCCTAGACATAATTAATCTCTCCCCTCTAATATGTTTTATCAGTTCAAAACTAAATTTCTTCTACTCCTAAAATACTTACTTCAACCGCCAAATTACTAAATTAGTAATGAAACAGAATTGAACAAAAAAACACACCGTAGACTCTTGCGGCTTTCTTGAATTTGGCAGAAAATGAGAAGTTTAAAATGATCCCTGCTTTTAACATAACAATTATGCTTCGTCAACCATATTGTTCAAAATTTCAACGCCGTCTTGATGATACCTGAAACGCACGTCATTTGCATAGAAATCGCACAGAGTACTCTGAGCATTTTAAGACTGTCAAAAATCATTAAATGTTTACGATACATCTTCAAACCATCGATGTTTTAAAATCAAAAATAATAATGCATCTAATGTCATAGACCTGGCCCGAACATCCGTTGAACCCGACGGAGACGCCTAGTACTTAACTCGGCGTCGGCTTTTTAAGCTTAGTAGTCAATTAATTGGGCCAGTCCGGAGGTCTCAACTAGTACCGGTGTAGGTCTTTCATAAGGTTTGTCGTTGTATTAAAAGCTGTTGCCCCCCCCCTGCGCAGGATTGACTGTTCTGCAATAGGTACATCCAGTCACAGAACATTAGTGCTCTCGTAGAATTTGACCCCACAAGGGTCCTCCCCCCCCCATGACGCAGATATTTGGTGATGGCAATCTCCTGAGGGCTTTCCTTCCGCTTTCACTTAGCATGTGACGTTGGTTATAATCATTTTTAATAGTATATACATCAGTATGGTCGTGATTTCAAACGAGCTCATTGTGTTGTAAGTTTTATCATAAAAACTGGGATTCCATTGGTTCCGGTTGCTTTATTGATCTTCGACCGACGTATAGCTATCCGAATTTGGTTCGATACTAGATGCTACTGGCACGATTCAAAGAATAACTAATTAAGCTATTTTTTTTATTTTAAGCGAAGAGCCTTGATCAATGCCTTAAGTTTTGATACCGTTCAGGTTATGTTTTTAAGCTGCAAAGTTATCAACAGCTCACCAAAATACTGTTGTATTTTTTTAACCTTTTTATCACATGCCTGTGAGAATACCCCAGTTGAGCATTCCCCTTACAGAGGATCAATTGTGTTTTTTTTCGTCTCTTCTCATAAGCTTTGATTTCGGACAGCAATCCATAAACTGGGATTATCCCCACCGAAAATAGCATTTAAAATGTCATTTCGTAAAATTGATGTTTTTTTCACCATGTTCACTTGCCTAATAAAAAATACATTTTACAATGTTTGCTCCGCTTTTTTCGGTTCTACGAATTTTCCCCCAACAGCGCTGAAAACGGCCGATCAACGGTTTTTCATCAATGGCGACTACACGATCTCGCTCAGCGGACATTACATTGCCGCCGGGACCGTGTTCGATTATCGTCGAGTCGATGGGCTGAACAACGGGTCCAACAGCAGCTTCCGGCACGTGGAAGGCATCACCGAATGGGTGACTGCGCTCGGCCCTACCAATGAGCCGGTGCAGGTGTTTCTGCTTTCACAGTCACCGAACCCCGGCATCAAGTACGAATATCTCCTCCCAGTCAGCGTCAGCCCTGCCGAGCCCGCATCGCAGGAAGAACTTCCCAGTGCAGAAGGTAAGGGAAATCGGAACAGCTTGAAATTCGCCGGAATTGGAAACGAAATCCTCTCAACTGTAACATCCCCGGGGCGGTGCAAGTTTTCAGTGTATTTGTACTTTCCGTGTTTTTTTTCGTTTGGTCATGTTTTTACAGCGGGAAATGAAATCTCGGAAAAATCCAATCTTCGTGTGCCAAAGCAGCGCCTGGTAGCCTCGCCCGGCAATGGCACCACATCCAGCACGGGACGCGTTGGTCAGCGTAAGCGCAAATATCTGTGGAAGGTGATAGGATTCAGCGCGTGCAGCAAGTCCTGTGGTGGAGGCATCCAGCAGCCCATCATTAAATGCGTCCGAGAATCGCCGACGCGCGTCTTTTCGGCCAAACGGTGTGCCCATCTGCAGCAACCCGTGCTGAACGAGAACTTGCTCCGCTGCAACACTCAGCCGTGTCCCGCGTACTGGAAGCTCGGCGAGTGGGACCAGTGCAACTGCGAGGAAAAGTACGACGAGGAAGTGTTCCGCACGCGGGAAGTCAAGTGCGTCCAGGAGCTCCTGTCCGGGATAGTCATACAGGTAAGCAACGGTGCGTGCATGGAGGAGCTGCCCCCGAGCACGGAGCGCTGCGAGTGCTCGCGCGTTGTAAAGCCCACTGCACCGCGGACAGAGAGGCCCAGATACAGACCGGCCGAAAGTCAACAGCAGCACGAACATCGTGGACACCGGGGACACCAGCATCAACAGCATCACGATCACCACGGCACACAATCGGGCCACAGCCACACGCAGAACGACGGGGAAAATGGCCCAATGGCGAACGGAGGCTTCGCTGTACCGCACAGCCGCCAGCGGCCCGACATAAACCACATAAACTATCGGGCAGAGTCCAAGAAGACTGGCGTGTGGCTGACGGCAAACTGGAGCACCCGGTGTTCAACGAACTGCGGAATCGGAACGCAGACACGGTCGATCTTTTGCGATCGCAGCTCGTCGATCAACTCGGAACGTTGCGACCTGCGCATGATGCCGGAAACTTCCCGTGAATGTACGAGTAATCGGGCGTGTGAGTTTGGCGAATGGTTTGCTGGCCCGTGGACGCTGGTAAGTGGCATGCACGGTTGTGGTTGTTGGTGCTCGCACAAGCACTAACTGTGGTGACTTCATTCCAGTGTTCCGGCGATTGTTTCAATCTAACGCGTTCCCGGACGGTCATTTGCATCCGCAATGACCATTTTGCGCCTGAAAGTGAATGCGACACCGATTTGCGACCGAAATCGATTGAACCATGCGACACAGAATCTTTTGAAGAGTGTAAACCCAGGTGGCACTACTCCGAATGGACTGAGGTAAGTTGGTTCAATGTTAGTTAGAAGGCAAAATGGGTAATGAGGCAAAACGGGAAGGTTGTCTTGAAAAAGACACTACGAGGCTGTGGTCTTATATTGTGAGACTTTACGTCTCTACGTTCCAATGTCTGTCGAAAGGCTTTAAAGTACAAATCGTTTAGATAAGCGCAAGTTCAAACATTCATCTCATCTTTACCTACAGTGTACCAAACCTTGCGGTGGAGGCAACCAACGGCGTGTGGTCAAGTGCTTAGAGTTTAACTTGCGCGACAAGCTGCTCCAAGAATCTGGCGGCTGTCGTTATGCAGATCGGCCAACGTCCTACCGGATGTGTAACGAAGAGCCCTGCCCAATAACGACTGCTGCTCCTGCCACCTCCACCACAACCAGAACGACCACGTCCTACACGACGACCCTGTCCTCATCCTCCTCGGTCGATCCGTACTACGAGGCACGATCCGACATGATGTCGAACGATGAGAACTGTCGCGACGATTTCCCCAACTGTACGATAGTGGTAAAGGCGAAACTGTGCAACTACGCGTACTACAGCCAGGCGTGTTGTCAGATGTGCCGAACGCGACAGAACGAACTGTATTGAACTGTGAGGGCCAGCGCTGAGTACTTTTATAGCACTTCACACTAACAACTCGCGACACGAGGCTGCGCAGACCGGGCGTTACAGCAGCACCCGCACTCTGCGTCCATTACCAATTACCAGTTGTGTACCGTGGGAATGGCAGCATTTTCCGCATTCGTTTTTGTTTAGTTAACCACCTCACTGTGGGGTGGTTCCAGTAGGTATTTCCAAGTTTGCCATCCAAGCTGAACACCGTTGAACAGTATTTTCCGTTTAAATAGATTTCCAGAAACAGCCCGGAACCGGTGGGGTGGGCCAGCATCGACAGTAGACTCGTCACTAGTAGTGTTATAACATTAACTCAACCGTTTATTTGCAACCAGGCACCAACATATATTCGCACTTATTCATCAACATCCGACGACGGACGTTTGTCAACTTGTTTCGATTAAACTGACAGCTTGGTCCCACTAACGAAAGTCAAGCTTTTCCGTTTGCCCTTTCCGTCGTGCCAAACACTTTGGCCGTGGTTTGTTTGCATTTTGGGCGTAAGAAAAATAAAAAAAAGGAACAGTGTTGAGGCCGTTGAGGATTGCGCTCGTGGCACAAAAGAAACATGAAGTGGTTTAGATATTTATCAAAGAGGAATAACTACAGCTTCACGTCGTCGTTACACATCAAAGAGTACATCATTATTGTTAGTAAGTATTTGCGACTAATAAAACAAAGAAAAAATGAAATCAAATCAAACACAGACCGCAAACAGCAGCCACCGCAGGAACGAACGAAAGAACCGACAGATAAACGAAACTTTTCATTCACTGTAACTATAACATAGATCTCTCCCTTTCTTTCCAATAAAGGTTTGATAACATTGGAGCTTGCTTTTGACGATCATTTCGAGTCAATGGGTACCAAGACACGAAAGAAATAAGGAATTCTGCTGCTTAGCACTACTAGGTTTTTGGTTTTGGGTTATGTGATAAAGACAAGCTGAAGACGTTTTTCAGCTCATAAGATGCAGTAAGTACAGTTATACGAGATTTTACGCGATTATGTTGTGAAGATGTCTGCAAAGCATGAAAATGGGTCCAAATGTCATCAACGGTTCAGAAAGCATACGGTTTATCACATGGGAAAATTTTGGGTGCTGATAGTTGCTAAACAACATTTTACATAATTAGTAATAACCTATTATTATAAAAAGTTCATCGTAAATTTTTCGTATTATGTAGAATAGCCGTCGTATGTTGAAAACGCGTCGTCCGCAGCGCCGTCTCCTCATCGCTCCAAGCAAAACCTTTATTTGTGTGTTGGTCACTCCACTCGCATAAGACTCTCATGTGGACACTGAAAGGTTCTTTACCTAGGCAACAAGACCGAGTTGTTCCTCCCTCTTGCTCAAAAACAATTACATATATCGCTGAACTAGAAAGAGAGGTAGCTCGGTGGTCTCATGGATAGCGGCGTAGGCCTCTTTCATGCGATTAGGCCCGACGTTGCATCGAACCCCAATCGGACCGCTGTTGGCCCCCCATACGCAAGATTCTTGCTATGAATGGGTACATTCAGTCTCAGAAAGACCCAAGCACATTGGTTAGGCCTTGACTCTACAGAGGTTGTGGTACCACCCAAGAAGAAGAATAAAAACTAGAAAGAATGCTGAATGGTTCTAGTTCACCCGTCAATATGAAGAAAATATAGCTTACGATTTCACTCGTTCAGGGATCGATTCATTCCATTTTGTTTATGTAAGTCTGTTGTTCAATTTTTTATTTTATTGATTAAAAATAATTGATCCGATCAGATGATCCGTATCGCGTTATGCAATGAACCAGTTCTGAACCTTACTTACTTACTTATCGGGCGCTACAGCCGTTTCGCGGACCTGGCCTGCTGCAACAAACTCCGAAACCGCGGCTAAGCGGGTTTTGTCAGGTTTTGAAAGCGGCTAAGAGGGTTTTGTCAGATTTGGACAAAGTCCATGTCTCAGAGGCATACGTGAGTACTGAAACTATATAGGAGCGATATAGTCCCCCCAGCTTCGTCCGTCGCGACAGGTGTTGTGAGGTGAAATGCTTCCTCAGGCTATAGAATGACCGGCTGGCCGCCAGCATCCGTGCGCGCAGCTCGACTTCTATGCTGTTGTCGGTGCTGACTTTTGACCCAAGATAGATGAAATTTGGCCGCTGGTGGTGCCACCGTCAGTTTGGTCTTTGCCTCGTTAATCTGCAACCCGAGGTCCTTTGCCGTCTGCTCGCTCCTTTGGTAGGCGCCACATAAGAGAGCCGCAGACCAATGATGTCTATGTCATCAGCGTCTCCTGGAAGTTTTCCATCCACCTTCACTCATTGCGTCGTAATGTTTTACCCTGACTATTCTGTCGTATGCAATATTGAAATCTATGAAGAGATGGAACGTGTTCAGCTTCTGTTCTGCCATCTTCTCCAAGATTTGCCGCATGGTGAAGATCTGATCAGTGGTCGATTTCCCATTTCGGAATCCCCTTTGATAGTGTCCCACTATCGATTCGACGTATGGGACAAGTCGATCCTGTAGGATCAGGGAGAATATTTTGTAGGCAGTATTCAACACCGTAATACCCGTGTTGTTGTTGCAGTCCAACTTATCTCCCTTCTTGTATATGGGATGGATGATGCCAAGATCCCAGTCACAAGGCATTCGCCATTCCATACCTCAGTCACAATTTGATGAATTTCATCTTCTAATATTGCACCCCCGTTTTTGACCAGTTCAAGTGTGATTCCGTCAGTTCCGGGTGCTTTGTTGGCACCCACTAGGGACACTAGGTGACACTAGCACGGTAACATCAGCTAGTGGAGCTTCTAGCTGTTCGTTGAACTGGTCGTTGAGCAATTCATCAAAGTGCTGAGCCCATCGCGAGAGGACCTCTGGCTGGTTACTGACCAGATCTACATCTCTATTACGACAGCAGGACACCGTAGGTCTAATGTTGTTTAGACTTTCTACCTCCTCCCAGGAGTTTTTCTTCGTGCGGTGAACTCTTTTCTCTACTCTTTCTTCCTTACTTACTATTTTTTACATTATGGCAATTGATATTCCTGACGCTAGAATCAGTGACAATGTTGAAAGGATATTTGTTGCCAAATTGTACATATACAGTGTTTGCTGTAGAAACATTTAGAGTTGTTTTATTTCGTTGTATGAGTAACACATTTTATTGTGGCATGTTTATTGATTGCGGCTAAATTTGGCAACACATTTGCTTACATATATTTTTGCTAAACTAAAGGAAAAAACTAATAATTGCAGGAACTTTCCATAGATCTGATTAAATGCAGCAATATTTTTATAGATTTAATAGCGAAGAAAGCGTTAAGATGTACTTTAATTGTATAAATTAACCGTGGTATTTTGAGCAGAACAGTTTGGAGATCGCTAGTATGAATAAACAGGATTTTCAAACTACTGAGTAAACCTAGTTTTGAAAACAAATACCTCCCACACAAGGCTATTTCGCAAGTGTTTTAACCTGATTGTAAACCGTTTTCACCACACCGACCATACTTAGCACTGTGACCGCGATCGTGAACACGGTCATCATCGTTATGCCCTCGGTGATAGTGTTCTGACGATAGATTTTTTTCTCATAGGCCAGTACGATCGCCACCATGCCGAGCACGTAGCACACCGTGCCGGTCAGATAGTGGCTCAGCTTCGAGTAGATCGGTCGAATGCGTCGTCGAAGCTCCGTGGCAAACAGAGCCATCAGCCCATTGACCAGGGTAAGCACGAGGAATGCAAACGATACAAGCCCTACGATACTGTGCGAGGACGAAAAGTGGCGCCGATTGGTGGACTCACGGAAGTAGATCTCTAGCGCTATGCCTACCACACAGCACGCGCAGCCCACCACCTCGATCAGCCAGTGGACGGTGCGCTTGTGCGAGTGGGACAGCTTTTGCGTCCAACCATTGCCACTGTACAGCAACACGATCCCTTCTGCCATGAGCAGATGATACTGTAGTAAGGGTGATATAAGCACGTTAGCAACGGTAATTACACACTGTCCGCTCCACATCCTACCCCGATAAGAGTGAGAAACACATGCCAGGTGTAGAGCTTCTCGAATCCATTCATCCAACACAACCAGCTGGTGTAGATGCAGACCACCCCGATCATGGTGTGGTTGAGCGTGTTGAAAATGCCTTCCGCCATGGAGAACCACTCATTTTCGGTGGCTTTCAGTTTCCTGTCCGGCACAAGCTCCTTCTCACTAGTGTTATGCATTGTTACACTTGATTCGTTGATGGTGGAACTGGTTTTCGAGTAGTATGCAACACTATCGGAAGCAATGGGATATACAAGCTAAACACGATTATCACATTGTTTCTGTTGCGCGCGCTATTTTACAAATGAATCCGGTGCGATCCACGCGCACCACTTTTGTACGGTTGAGTAACAGATCGATAGTACTGCAAACAGTTCAGCAGCTTGATTGTTTTGCTGCATCAACACCAACACAACCTCCACGCCACCCTGTTGTAACACTGCGCTCGGCGAAGTGTGCATGGACGATTGTTATCAGTAGAACGTGTGCGAGATGCTACGTGAGCGACTAGGGTCTACGGTTTCAACCGATACGCCCTCGCGTCACTCTACCCCTAGCTGAGTGACGACAGTGTGATTCTTTTATCCAGCGAAATCGGAACCAATCGGAATTTGGGAACACTTTTAGCCAGACGCGGTAAATCATTTCAAACCAAAACAAAGAGAACCAGAGCAAAGCAAACGCATCGTACTACATTACAAGACACGCCGCGATTTGATTTTCATTTGGACTGCTTCCCAGTTTGTTATAGGTAACAGATACAGACAATCAAGTCTAAAAAAGCAATACTAAGAATAAAAAGAAGATTACAAGTTACACACCTAGGCAGGTAATTTCCAAATAGAATCCTTATATGTATATAAAATGTTCAAATCAAGGAATGGTGGAATTGCTAGTTATGTTAGCCATCATTGGTCTTATAATGGTCTTAAATTTATACATGTTTATTCCGCAAATAATGCATCTATTCGTAATGCCAGCCTATACTACTACTATACTAACACTAGCTTCAGTTTTACACCTAATCTCCCATTCAATAAATTTGGAACATTTGTTCGGAATATAAGTGACGCAACTGTTGTGTTGAAGTTTCATTAAGATTCTCATCGTATTTACATATTGTATGAGCTTTATAGCGAATCGTTTAAAATATGATCGCTTGGCGCTGCACTCGCACACGTGATTGTACTTTTTTTTAACACTCCCCATAAACTTAACATACCCGTTACACTGGTTGCTATTGTAAGCGCAAGTCTAGTTGCCTCTGAGAAGTGATCCGTAAAAATACGCTTCTCGTATGCAAGCGCCAATGCCACCAAGCCCGCCAAAAATCCAGCTGCCCCAACAGCACGATGCACGCGGTACAACCACACGGTCTTTAGATATTTGCGCCATTGCCATCCCAATAAGGCGGCCACACCGCTAGCCAAGCTGACGGCGACTAACACCACCGATATCAATCCCACAATGGAATGCACTGTATCGATGTGCCGTTTGTGTTTCATTTCTCGACTGATGTACTGCAGCACTACACCTAGCAGGACGCATGCACTTGCAACGGACTGCAGCAGCCAGTGAATGGTTTTACGGGTGCAAAAGCGGTACGGAAGCACCGGTTGAACACGCAACGACGTGATACCTATGGGCATTATTAGATGAAACTGATATCGATAACAATTAATCACAGCGTTTTTCAGCATGGTCACAGAGTGGGTAACTTACGCAGAGTGCTGTAAGCAGAAGATGCCAGCTGTAAAAGCTGCCCATTCCATTGTTCCAACAAGCCACCGCAATTGTGATGGTGGGTGCGGTAATGCAAATTGGATAAATAATATTCCACACAACATGCAAGAAGTACTGTTTCGAACGTGAACATGGTGATGGCTGTGAAGATATCTCTTCTTCTATAAGTAATTTTTTCATGCTATTTTCACTAGCTGCGCACTGATCACAACAACATCAAAGCTGATCGCAAAATGGAAAAAACGGGGCGTTTCACAATATCCAGGCTACAAATTATCGCAGAATTGACTATCATGCTATGTATGGGTACACTAAATCACAGCCCCCCGTACGCAGGATGAACAGCCTTGGTACGCTTCAGTCACAGAAAAAACCAAAACACATTGGTACTCTGGTTTGATCCTAAAGAGGTTGTTGTGTCCTCCAAGAAGAAAAAAAACGATCAATTCAAAGTTATACCAGCTCTACCGGCCAGTTGGACTAAAAGCGACAGCATGCGGTGTATCTGCCACCCCTACCCAAAGGGCGATTTGATAGGGTCATCACTAATTTTCTTAAAAGATTCATTTTTATTACAATTTCATAATAAATGTACGTAATTTAAATTATTCAACAACATCCCATACATATAAATAGAAAGAAAAACAACTTTCTAAATTGTTGCGTTGACTTTTCATTTTAAATTTCTTTAGCGCATGCAAAAGAATGGTGGATCACTCAAAAAACCGAATAAACTATGTGTCATCTCATATCCAAATAGCTCGGATATTCAAGTTACGAGGTTTTCTCTGTAACTTAATAAAAGACTAGGTACACTCGGTATGGTATCTGTTTAGCCAGAAAGAAGAACGCAGAGAAGTAATATTGATTAGTAAACGACTTTCCACAGCACATTACGCGTCATGTTCATAAACCGTTTACACATTAGGCGCAACTGCGAGACTGAAAACTGCCAGCCTGTCAGTGCTGTCAGTTGGCTGTAAAACTGTCAAAATCTTTTTCGTCAAGCATAGACGAAAACTGGTGCGAGATAGTCGATAATCGCTGAAAACGACGATAAATCTTAACAAATCTTGTCTTAAAAACAAAATAATGTGCAGGTTTTTCATCCTCATGTGTGATTTTTTTTTTGCTTTTATCCGTTTCATACTTTTATTTCATAAAAAAATATGCAAGAAGGGAAACAGCTATTTTTCATTGAGGCCGGGCTACATAGAGCGCAAAAATGTCAAAATGGTTTTCTCAATCGCTCAATCTCAATCGCCTATAGGTTACTACGTAAAGGTGATGCGTATATTTTGCAACAAAAAACAACGTTGCGTTGAGTAGCATAATGCGCATTGGGAATTCCCACACGCTGCTTTGCAGGTTCACTGTAGACCAGAAAGAGGCAGATAGAGAAAAAGAGCGAGAGAAATCGACTTTTATCTTCAGAGTCGGCTTGCGCATAGGGGATAGCTAAACGCAAACATAAACAAAACGTCGTTGACGTTGTCACAACATTTTCTTCCAAGCACAAAATAGTTACGGAAGTGTAGTTTTACCAGCTGCCGATCTTCAGCACGCCCTACAGATGCAGCTACCAACATGAACTACAAATTCGATACCAGTGACTTGACACGACGCATAAAGCGAACGTTCGATGGAAATCTTTCCTACCGGAAACTGTTCTTGCTGCTTTTCGTGGTAGCCGTTTTTCTGCTGTACATAGGACCATCGTTTCTGCGATGGTTGTTCGGAACTACGGAGCCAGCAAGAGGTAATCGCTATCCGATCGGGACCAAATTCTGTACTTATCAATAAAATTGCATTCCAGATCAACCGATGCGTTGTATGGATGATCGATTGACACCGTTTTATCTGCAGAACCTCGAGTACAACGTTAACATTCGCCATCAACCGGCTTATCCTCACGAACATGACGCAATCCCGTACGTGGGCAATGGATGGTTCGGGCTGGAGATACAAACCGATGCCCATTTAAACATATTCCTCGGCCGTGCTCTACTGCAGTCAGTTAATTTCCATCCCATTGTTAGTGTAGCAAGCTCTGGGCAGCCGGCGAGGGAAGCAACCGTAGTGGAGTACCTAACCGGTATCGTGCACCGGTTTCAGTGTTTTCCCGATGGTTATCATGTATCGTATCAGTACTATGCGCATCGCACCATGCCATCGGTGTTAGTACAGGAAATTCAGCTAACAAATACCAAGAATCAACTGGTGGACATCGAGCTGATCGTGCCACGCATATCGGATTGGCCCTCTGCCATTGTGAAAAATGTGAAGCTGCAGCACGGGTCCGCTATACTGGAGTATCAGGTCATTTCTGGCATGATGGATATCCCTCCTACAGCTGGAAGCAACGATGACAAAAAGGTACGCGCCGTGTCAATCGTTGCCCGCAAACTGCCTCGTATTATTACTCTCAAGAAACGGGGCACCACAAAGTTGGAGCTGCTGCTCACGGTTAACTACTCCGACCCGATATCACGTGACAAATATACGGCGCAGAAAGAGGCGGTCGAAAAACACGCCATCGATGCCATGAATCGCGCGTTGCTAGCAGCGGAGCATGGAGAACACAATGCGTACCACAATTTCAAACGTGACCACATTCGCGTTTGGAACAATCTGTGGGAAACGGGTTTCCACATCAGCACCTCCAAGGCAGAGAACACTTTGAACGGTAATAACATTAACGCCACTATGTATGCGGTAGTATCGCATGCCAGGGCGTACGAATTTGAGCAGTCAGTAAGCAGCAGCAGAAAGGACGAAATTGCCCGATCGCTTACCTATGCGGAAGGATGCTACGACAGCTACCACACGCTGCAGGCGGAAAACTTATGGCGACCAATGAGCTCGTTTGAGCAGTTGAATGCAGTTGTTGGCTCCTGGATGCTAACACTCGAAAAGCAAGGATGCCATAATCTAATCAAAGCCGGTGCGAGTGGCATCGTGCAAGCGATGGTGCTCAGCTTCGGCGGATTGCGTTTCAGTAACCAGCATCTGGAGCTGAACATACACCCCAAATATCTACACCGCGATTATGATTTTCGACGCCTGAATTACGGCAACATGACACATCTCAACATTTCGATTGCTGTACGGGAGGACAACAAAGCGGTCCTGTACGTGGCGTTGGATCGGTCCGATCGGAACTATTACGCCTGTGATGCTGGTTGCTTGGACGATCCGGTACAGTTGCGTCAGTCGAGAACCACCTTCCCGGTGAAGCTTACGGAACCGGTCACATCCATACTGTACATAACTTCGGACAAAAAGCATATGGAAGACTTGCGACATGCAATCCATGTAAAGGAGGTTGTGGAAGCACCGGCACACGAGCACCACGTGATCGCACTGCATCGACACGGCCAACATCTGGGTGGATTACCGACGCTGTTTTGGGTCTCGATTTGCGTCATCATTATCGTGTTTCACGTGTTTCTCTGCAAGCTGATAGTGAAGGAATACTGTGATCCCCCGGACAAGATGAAATATCGCTACAGCAAGCCGTAACTGGTTAAATATTTTCCTTTCTCTTTCGTTTTTATGTAAATATTTAGTTTATCGCAAAACGATTCCCAGTTGAAATTGTATTCAAAATTAAAAAGTATTCGGGTAACAGTGTGCTTACGTTGTGCGACAATGGGATGCACTCTCCTTTAACACGTATTGTCGAACGATTTGCAATAAGATTCGCAATAACACGAAAATATTATGAAAGGCTTTGTAATACACCATGAAGAATTAGATATGCTACCAAATAAAACACGCCAGGTGAATATAGCCCAACAATCTTTATTTCAAATCCAAACCAAAACATAACAACATTCTTCACCAGCGTATTGAAACGTCAAACCGTTGGCAACAATGACGTCCAGTGCTGCCAGCCGCAAAGATAAAAATAAAACCTTTGACGTTTATAAACATAAATCGGAGCTAGGACATATTATGCCAATTCAGTTAGAATAGCACACGGAAAGAAAGATTGCACCTCGACATTTCGCACCATCACCCAACGAGCAAGCCAAAGGCCAGTTCGTGAAACAAATAGGAAAATCTACACCATCTAGTACGTGTTGATTGATACAAGGATGGATGTGGTCCAGTATCGAACGCATTGGTTATAGAGAACGGAAGTGAAGTGTTTTGATTTTGGGTTATACGCGCTACAAAACCAAACGTTCCGCTTTGCCAAGGGCTTCTATTTGCGAACGTACAAGAAAGGGACGCTTGGGGCGGTCAATGTGAACAAAGATGTGGCCAATGAAGTTGGATATGACCCGGGAGGAATGTCGCGGCGTTCTTCGGCGGCTAGGTAAGAATATGGGCGCCAAAAATGTTGCCCAACCACAGCAGCATGGTTCTGTTCCACCATTCCCTTCTTCCTTCGTAGAGCTCGAATCGTACGGCACGGTGATAAGCACCTTTCGGGCGCAAGGATTCTTAAGCAAAGAAAAGATGCGGATATTGGAAGATCTAAGGCGAATCCTCCACATTACCCACGATCGCCACAAAGCGGAAGCGAGACGCGCTGCGAACGATGAGCGCCTCACCACGGTAGCGGAGATGTAAGCAGGAAAACGCACACACACAAATGTAAAGGTAGATTCTCTTCTCACACGTCGTTTCGTTTTCTCGCACCCTTTTTTGCGCATTCTTTTGGCGTGAACAGCATTTCGGGACCTAATAGTGGTCAAGAGTGGCGGCGCGAAGGACACCGTACGTTTCCGGTGCTACCCCGAACGGTACCATACACAGCGCTGACGTACATAGCGAACACCGTATACGAGCAACTCACACGGGCCAACACTAAGCTGCCACATCCTGCGGACACCTCTTGCGACCGGCTGAAGAAATCGGAAAATATGCTCAAGTTTGAGCTGGTTAAAGAGCAGCTGTCATTGTTTGAGAGTGGTTTTGTACGAGATGCCGCCGTGGTTACTTCAGATCCGGTAAATTAACGTTATACTGCTACATCATTTATTTCATTGACTTTAATTAACTTGTTTGATTTACCCAATTTTCGTGCTTCGTACAGCTGCAAGATATAATGTCGAAGAGTTACATTAACAGGGAAGAAAAACCTGCCGCCACAGCTAAACCCGTCGAAAACAAAGCAACAGAATCTAAAACAGATGAAGCAGTGCCAACATCGAATGGTGAGAAACCAACAGAGCCCCGTGAACCCGATCCTGATCGTTCATCTTTGTGCGATATATTGTTGAGCACGAGCAATCGGGCGGAAAATAATGACACAAAATCGCACGACAAAAACAATACATCTGTTGAGCGCTCATCCCGTAAAAAACCGCAAGGCACCAAGCGAACGTGGAAAGCCAAATTGGTCTTCCCACCTGCCAAACGTTCCAAGCAAGGGCCACCCAAGAATGTAAAACAAGCATCTAGAGTTAACAACATGCAAAGTCCACACCTGATTCATTCGTACGCGGTACCATTCGACGCAAAAGGTTCTACAACAAACGGTGCTACGAGTAGTGAACCGCTGCAGTTGCAACAGCATCTTACATCAACCGTGCCTCAGACAGGCCAACAGAACAATCAAGGGAATGCAGCAGCACAAGCGACAAAAGCACAACCATTCGGCGCACCTGGAACCAGCTTTGTACCTCCAGGGAATAACGCACCATCAACGATGTACAGCCATCAGCAAGGAATTCTGCCATCATCTAAAAAGGACATACAGTACAATTTGTTCACATTAAAACCAACCAGTAATCTAGGGATGAGGGGAAATATGAACATCCCTTTGAGAGGGGCCGGTATTCATACGCACGGCAAATCACTACCTTCTCCTTTTCTCAACTATCAGAAAAAATCGCCAAGCAAAAATATTCTTATTTCAACCACCACCTCCGCTGCAACGTTGGCCAGTTTGGGCTTTCCGTCGCCGCTTCATCCACCTCTGCCGGACCATTCAGGCAGTTGGTTGAGTACCAAAATTCGCGATAAAACGGCCAAGCAAGTTAAAACGATCCCAACTATCAGCACGTCCACAACCACGCCACTTGAAGCTGCCACCGAGCGATCAAGTACATCAAGTTCTACCGAACCCAAGCAAAGTGCTAAACAGGTTGAAGTTGCAACAGAAAATGTGGAACAAAACGCAGAGCAAAAAAGCTCTGTATTTAATTCACCCACAGTTTCAAACAATACTGTACAGACCCAGACCATGAAGAGTACCTCCGAGCTTGTGCCGAACAACAGTAACAAAGGTACGATGCAGCCCGTGCAACTGGTACCAGCTAGTGGTGCGCCTCAAAGTACTGCTTCTACAACGACAGCCCAGAAGAACAATGTTTTCATCTTACCGAAATCGTCCGCCGTAGCAGGAGTGCTCAATTTGGGACAAAAGATCACCATACCCAAGAGTATGGTCGATTCATCGACGACCGCGTCAACTGTAATAAGTCCTCCAAAAGTAATTGTGCAAACCATGCCCAATCCCTACAGTCCGACGACCATAACGCTACCGGCCTTACAGTCGACCGGTGATCGGAAGAATGTGGTACAGCAGGGATCGCGCTTCACGGGAGTAACTGAAATGCTCAACAACTCCAATTCTACTACGAAGGTGGCAAATGAATCATCCGTTGATGGACGGGCGCAGGAATCCGCAAAGCAATCTCCTTTTATCACCATACCTTACGATGGTGTTTCCGGACGAAAGATCAAAATTTCTACCAGCCAGCTGGTTCCATTCAAAGGAACATTACATGCTTCCCCCTTCCAGACGAAAAACGCGGCAAGCATAAAAATTGGAGCAAAAAATATCAAAATCGGTACGGATAACGATTCCTCTGTTGCTGCTGGTATCTTCTCCGCCTTGTCTGGTAAAAGTAGTACCGATAGGGAAGGTGAGCAGGATCGTCCAAAGATGATCCCGGCACAGGCACATGAAACGCCGAGTTCCAGTAGCACAACAATTGATACAAAAGCCGATAATATGCCAGCAGGCATTATGCAAACGAATCGCACCGAACTAAAAAAATCAACCATCGTTAAGAATGTTGAAGAAAATGTGCCGGTAGACAGTAAAGATAATAAATCCTCCAAAAAATCCAAGGATCATGGTACGCAAAGTACTAGCAGCACGTTGCAGAACACGGTTAGCCTTTTGCCACCGTCACAAGAGGCAATAGATGCTACGGAGACAGCACACAGTGAATGCGATATCATTTCCTCGGACCGAGGAGATGATTCTTCCGTAACTGATTCGGCTGATACGGAGGAAGATCTCGATGACGAACCGAGTCAAATAGAGGAAGATGAATACATCGAAGAGGATGATTTCAACGAGGAACAACCAGTGGACGTAGAGATGAATACAGATGCTCTCATCATCGAAGAGGAGCAAGCAAATTATGATTACCTGATAGAAGAAGTACCGGGCGATGAAGAGTTCCTCGAAGAGCATGTGGACGATGAACTGGTTGAATATGTCAACGATGATTATGGTGAGTTAAAGTGCCACAGAAAAAAATCTTTTTTTTTCACACTTCTCAAGAAATAATTAAAATTATATTAATTTCGCATATAGGTACCACGGAGGAATTGGTGGCAGAACTAGAAAGCGGCACATCTTCGCAGAAACCCTTCGAAAAGCATCGTTCCGCCAACGGGCAAGATGAACTGCCATCGGAGATCAACTACGAGCAAAGCAAGGGTGGATACGGGACGATCGAGAATGGCGAAATGCAAACATTTACATTACCAGACGGTGTTGTGTGTGATCTGATGGAAATGGGATCGGACGGTAAATACCGTGCACGTCCGTACTCTTACAAACAGGAATCTGTGCCGAAAGCATCCCAGCAAACGCATCCAATAGTAAGATTGAGCTAGGTAAGCAGACAACAATACGCCCGAGAGGGCAACTTAATTGAGACGAGCAAGTACAAGTAGTAGCTTTGGAGTGATCAAGTTGCACATACACAACCCACATAAGGCTCAAGTTGAGTGGAAACAATTAGAAGCAAAGCTGCAATTGACAAACTCATGTGGTCTGATTACGCTATTTATTTTGGAGTGATATATTTTTCTACACCCTTTTTATTTGTTCGCTTGCCAACCGATCTCGGCACGATAAACAATCAAATTGTTTCATTTTGACCTACAATTGTGGATAAATGTGTATCTGTCGAGATGCGTAAATTGATCGCAATAGTGAAGCTAGATAAAACGTTTACTGTTAGACCGGTGGGACTCCCTTAAACTTAAGCACAAAACCACTTACATTGTTAATACCTCAATCAACTTCATTTAATTTTTCGTTTTCATTGGGTTTTTTAGAAATCATGCATATCGTGTAATTGTTGACACGCTGCGTACATTTCAAAGTGTTGAAATTTTGTTCGTAAAATAAGATTGTGTGTACAAAATTGTACATAAACATTAACAATAGCGGCTATCATTACCATTCATTGCAAGTGTAAAAATCACATGATGAAACACTTTAAGAGCACTAGTTATGAACATTTACCTGTTTTGTCAAGTGGTGAATACAATTTTAAATCGTGTAAGATAAAGCTGCCCCGGGCAAGGACACAACGGCAAAATTGTGTGCTGTTGTCACACAACGTACGTACCCGCTTGTCAGATGCATATATTCAGTTTACCTTTCCGATGAAGGGTAAATGTATTGTTAGGGCCTAAAACCGATAGTCGAAAAACGATAGTATTAAGGGGTAGTTTTAAGCGTGAGGATTTTATTTTTTTATTTTTTTTTAAATTCCACAACATGTTAATAGCTTTAGGAGAATGTATGAAAAGGAACAGATAACAATATCCGGCTTCGTTTGAAGTTAAGTTAAGCAAACGTTCTATTCTTAACGCAGTGTAAAACTTGTCACAGTAATGCAATCGATCTGTTCCGGTATAAACCGTTATTACTTTAATTTAAGTGAACAAATGGAAAAACGTTGGAACGAAAACGTGTTATTACATTGTGCTTGAATGTTTAACCCACTTTCCTGCAACCTGCAACATTTAACATTAAGGGTGCGAGTGTGTTGTACAAGTGTAGCTAACCATGGAGGGCAACAAAATGTAATCCTAACGGTAACAGGAGGATATTAATATTGATTCGAGTTGACTTCAACAAAATGAAAATAAATTTTAAGAAAAATACCTATTTGATTTCGATGCAGTTTTTCTAGAATTTGCAGCTCTTGAACGAGTAATGAGTGAATAACTGATTTTTTTTGTTTTTAATTATTATTGATATCACAATCGTTTGAATACAATTCAATTGATAACTCTTCAAACGATTTCGCATTTAGAAACATCAGATAAATTTAAATTCGGATCTATGTGGTCTGTAAAGGTGTTTTACATATTTTTCATCGTCCTGCAAATTCAATCATTTTATCTTTAAAATATGTAGTGATAAAAAACTCAAAATAAATTAATTATAAATTAAGGCAATTAAAAAATAAAATCACACACAGACCACGCTCTGCGTGTGATTTTACCATAGTTTCGTCACGTGTGTTGAAAGTGAAACGTCATCGAATGTGGCACACGTTTACAGTATACATAATGTGGAGTAGAAAGCGTGGATCAGCACTATGTCTGTTTGCAGCACAATTGAACCGAAGGGTTGTGAACCCTCCGTAGCAAATTTGCTCAGAATGATACACCGTCCGCTGCCGTCAAATCGGGCCTGATCAGAGGCAATTGAAACACCAAATCTCGAATCGATATCATTAGACGGTGATTAAATTAACGAAAATAAGACTGAAAAGTAAGTTAAACGTTTATGGTTTTGTGTCCCAGTCGTACCCTTAGGCAGTAATTGATAAAATTTGATTCGCAGGTTAATCCCCCATCTTCGGTTTGGTGGTAAGTATTTGCTCGGAAAAGACCAGTTTTTTTTGCTGCTACCACCGAGCGAAGCTGATTAGCGATTTATTTTGGGATACATATATTTTTGGACCATAACACTGTTTTTGTGCCGTAGGAATATCCTGCGCCACCATGCGGCTGCTGCTTCCACTGGCGGTGTTGGCAATGCTTTGCCTAATGCCCCAGCATCTCACTGCCCAAGGGCTGGACAATCTGGATGATAATGATTTTGCCGAATTCGAAGACTTTGACGATGATGAGTTTGTTATGGGCGAGCCGCACCAGGCAGGGCAGCAGCAAGCATCCGCACCATCGCAAGGAGCTGCCGACGGTCGTCAAGAAAATGAAGCACCCGGCAAGGTCCAATCGAAGAGTGCGGCTCAAGACAGTGAAGACTTCATGGAGATTGACGACGATCAGGCAGACGATGATGGTATCGTGGAGGACGAGGACAGCGAATTCGAACATTTCCAGGATGAGGAAGAGTTTGAAGGATTCGCCAGCACGATCGGTGACCAGGATGAGGGCCGGCAGGGTGAACCGGTTGGAAAGCATGGAGAACCGAAGCTAACTATTCCGAAAGTGCCAATACATTTCCGCACCCACTGGGACTCGTACTGGATGGAGATGATGATGCTGGCCGGACTGATGGCTTACTTTGCTAACTATCTGGTTGGTAATAAGAAAAACTCGGCCATCGCCAACCAGTGGCTATCGATACACCGCAGTTTGCTGGAAGATAACTTTGCGTTGGTTGGGGACGATGGGAAGAAGGAAACGGAAGGGTCGACCTTTAGCTTTAACAAGGAAAGCGAAAGTGTCTACACGCTGTGGTGCAGTGGTCGTACCTGCTGCGAAGGTATGCTGGTCGAACTGAAGATGATTAAGCGGCAGGATCTGGTGTCGCTGATAGCAGGCATCATGAAGCCCGTGCAGGATCAACTACACATCAAGGTCGAACTGTCCCCGGACTCGATGGACAACTTTGTGTTTTGTGTTGCCAGCCGTAAGCAAGCCACCAAAATGTTCAAAGAGCTCAACGATTTGGTACGTATCACACACAGACACAATTTAAGATAAAGATTCCAAGGCCTGCTCATTTAATTCTATCATTTCTCCCCATTGCAGAACAAATTCTGTTGTCTAGTCAGCAAGGCCGAGGAGAAGTACAATATTCCCGGTTTTGCTTTGTTATCGGAGATTGCCGAAGTATCGGCCAGTATTTTAGATGGTAGGGTAGTTGCAGCTTTAAATAAGTACTCGCACCTGATTGACTACATTCACCTGTCGGACCAGTACAGTGGTCCGATCCAGCAAGAAGATCCGAACCAGCTGAAACGCCCGGAAGTGAAGCGTATTCTGCACTGTGGCTTTAATGTTCCCGTGAAGGGAGACCTGGAAGAGATGAAGCCACTGCTCATACTCGTCTTTTACCTGATGGATCGTGTGCGTCGTTACAAGCTGTCGAAAGAGGTAAGTAACAGTTCATATTCATTAAACAGCGGAAAAAAAATACTGACGGTTAATCGCACCCTGTTTGCAGGCCAAGGCAAAGTCAGATAAGAACCGTGCGGCGGTCGAGGAAGAGTTCATGAAGAGCACCCACCAGGCGCGTGCTGAAGCGGCTGCCCTGCGCCGCGAAGAGAAGCGTAAGGCCGAGAAGGAGAAAATCCTTGCCGAGGAAGATCCGGAAAAGCAACGGCGCTGGGAAAAGAAGGAGCAGAAGCGTCAGCTCAAAAAGCAAGCCCCCAAGATGAAGCAACTTTCGATTAAGGCTCTTTAAAAGTTGTGTTTTTTTCTGTTTCTTGTGTGGACACGATGCGCAGTTCGGTATTGGTGGTAGATTTTTTGTTACATTATGTTTTTCTACTTCTTGGCGTAACGACCTTATAGGTCACACCGGCCATTTCTGGCTCAACGAGAATTATTATAACACGTAGTTGGATGACAAGTCTAAGGAGGAACGGTTCAGATGGAATTCGAACCCCTTCCGTGTACGTTATTATTTGGTAACATCGCTCGCGTACGTTGAGATTTGACCGTTAGAAAACGAATTTCCCTAATTGTAGGAAGGAATTCCATTGCATTCTTCGTCATCGTGTTCAAAACTTGGTCAAAGGTAGAAACGTCGTAGCACGTAGAAACGAATAAAGAAAAAGGATAGGAAAATGTCCGCCTTTCTTTATGTGGGAATGAACGATACCAATGCACCGGTTCCGGTTGTTCCAGAAAAATGTATATTTTCTCTCCCTCTATCTTTCCCTCCTCTCTCTCTCTCTCTCTCTCTCTCTCTCTCTCTCTCTCTCTCTCTCTGTTAAACTGCACTCACAACTAATCCGTACTAATCAGCTTCCAATGGTCACAAATAGTTTGAACATCACAATTACACAATGTACACGGTTGCATTTTTTAAACATCTTTACGATACATCTGCAATATTTTGTGTTTTTACCTGTATTGTGTGCTGCAATAGACGCTGAAAACTTAATCTATTATCAGCAATCCATCTTCCACACCGTTTGAGCTTGCTGTGTTCTCTTCTAAGTTAACCTTTAACAAATTGTGCAACATACTATGGTCATATATTAGGTGGGTCACTATTATCATGCAATCTTGCGTATCTCTTACTCACTCTCGCACGCCCGCCTGCCTTGAGTCTAGAGCCAAAGAGATAACAATAAGCATTCTTTTTTTTTTTTCTTTCGCTAAATTTTGCTTATTTTTTCCTTCAGTCATATGCCATCTTCCTTAATTCGAACGTCTTTTGTGTTTGCTCTGCGCGCTATGAAACTCTGTGCAAAGAGGATTGTTCAATGAGTTTGATTTTTAACTTCTATCAAAACATGATGCAAACAATCAGTCATAAAACTAGCTACACAATAATGTACACCATTACAACAATTTTGAATACGTTATATATTCCGTTAGAGCCACAACAGGCGACATGCCATACTCTTCGCTCTTGCACACACTTTAATGTCTAAATCTGTCCCAGAGACCAAAAAAAGTGGTCGCTACAGTAGAGTTGGACGGGAAGTAGTGAATGGTTCAAGATTTTGAATACGATTTTTTAGATGTCTACTGCAGCCACAGCCACTACTCTCTCCTGCTAATCACTGATTGTAAAGATAAAGATTACAAGGAAGAGCTTGTAGTAAAGAGCTTAGTACTTTCTTAGCCGTTCTTTTGTAGATTTGATTGATTCAGTTTCTGTTTGCTTTGCTTCTTGCGTACCGTGTAGGCCATTCTTACTGTATATGCATTTGTAAAACTGTTATTTTTTTTTTTCAAAGATTCTCGTGAGAATGTTCGATACTAATCATCTTTTTTTTTCTTAATATTTTGTTAGAACCATTGTTTGAACAACAAGAAAACACACACCAATACGAATGTGATCCTGTTTCATGTCGTAACTCCGTACGTTACGTTAGACTTTGATTATTTAATATTTAGACATCTGCTGTACTTCTTCACTTGGCACAATACGTTCATGTATTGCCTACGGAGGTATACGGAATCAGAATTTCGAAACCATTCCATTTTTCAGCCAAGTATCGAGTGGTATACAGAATGCATGTGTGTTTTTGAACTTGTTGTTCGGTATTAAACGGTCAAACATGAACGAACATAACTAACAACATGTAGGTAAATGTTTTTAAGATTATATTAGACCTCTCGTATTTCTTTTAGTGGTTCTCACTGTACGCTTTCCTTCCGAGCTACTGCTCTTGGCGACATATTTCTGAGTTTATTGTTACCCTCATATTTGTACACGCGGTTTGTTGTAACAGAACCGTAGATAAGGTTCAGATACAAGAGATAGAGAGAGATAATTTGTGTACAGCTTACAGGGAAAAAGTCGTTACATGTAGATGAACCGATTATCGTTATCATATTGTATCATTTGCTGACGATTGTCCATTGCCACTGAGTAAAATAGTTTGTGCCGCGCCTTATGCTATGCTACAATTGGTCACACAATTTGCTAGAAAAATGTTAAAATGTATGTATTGTTTTGTGCAATTTTGTTTCAGTTTATGATAACACAAGAGCAGTACATCTAAGAGCAGTGATAGTTGGTAAGCACCAGCAGTCCAGCTTACTGATGAGTAACGAATAGCAAAATATTTATTTACCTCATCCTACGTTTCGCATAAAACATCTGCACGATGTTTTGTTTTTCTCCTGCTCAGGTGAAAGTACAATTATTCAGCACCAAAAAGCGAGATCAAATAAACGATGGTATCACAGTAATAAAATTTGAAAAGAGAAGAAAACTTCCACTGGTTCTGACAAGATTTGCTTAAAGCATATAAGGTAAGTTTCAACCTACTTAGGTTAGGTTAGCTGAGAATCATTTAAAATAGTTTTAAGCACTCTTCTTCGATGGGGTACTGTGCGTGCTGTTGCTTTCCTGCTCCAACAACTTCTTGTTCAATCCCACCACTACCTTGCAAAACTGATTGTCCGCTATGTCGACGAAATCGGCCAGAAACACGTTCGTCCGTGGCTTTTCCTCACCGGCGAATGTGCCCGGTATCTGGCCCCTGATCCACTCCATCAACTGTCGGTCCACCGCTTTGGCGCATGTGGTACGCAGCGATGACATGAAGCGAGGCACGATGTAGCGCACCGTAGGCGTCAGGACACACTGGGACACGAAACCCGTATCGGGGCGCCGCTGTGCTAGTGATTCGTCCAGATACTGCTGCAGCTTCTTCACGTTAATCTCATTCGGCCAGGGAGTCGGCCAGTCCTGGCTGAGCCAAAAGCGCTCATTCACACACGCATCGCTACGGTACACAATCAGCACCTGCTTACCGTTTCCGGTGGCCGACTCCAGGGTGCAATCCTTCAGCTCGTTGACGTTGCGGGAAAATATCTTCCTGTCAAAGATGCGGTTCAGTTCGGCCGACAGTACGCAGTGATCGGTCGGGTTGAACGAGTAGAAATGCTGACAGTCCAGCACGACAAACTCTTTGGGATGGGTGCGCAGAAACTCTTTCAGCTGGTCGAGCGGTTCCGTAATTTCCTCGCAAAACAATCCGTGCACGAAGTAAAACTTGTTCTCCGGTCGCTTCATGCAAATGCGCAAATCAAAGTACCTGTGGAATCAAACACATGAAAGGTGATTAAGAATTCCTCGGTGCGCTTGTGGCCGGTATTACAGTGACCTACCTTACTCCACACTTCAGCTGCTCCAGAATGGTGTACCGTTGCGTTACGGCCCACCGTCGCACGACACAGGGAATGAATTTGTTGAGCGTGCCTACGATGGGATCAGCGTCCGGGGCAACCGGTGCCTTGTTTTTGATGCCGTACGACATCGTGTCATGGGAACCGGGAATGGCCAAATGTATCAATGGTAGCGCCTTTAATTCTGCTGGTAGTCTACCCATCCAGTTTTCGAGATCGTCAGTAAAATCGATCATTTTTAATTTGTCTCAAAGCGAGCTGCTCACGGTAATGGTAGCTTTGGAAGTAATGCAAACACGATGTGGCGTTTTTCTGAAAAAGAAAACCATGAAAAAGACGTTGTTTTAACTCCAAATCAACTCTGGACAGACCCATGCAAATTACGGACACGTAGATAAACACATCCACTTCTAGTTATTCTTATTCCTTCCTTCCATTTTTCACCTTCTGCCTATTCTCGCTCATTTGCTTTGCTCATCTGCCTATCTTAACTTGCCCATACAATTTTAGCAAGGAACGGGATCTATCGTCCAGAGAACGTCTCCAGTGATGTGCTTTCCGGAGAACCCCTACGGCACGATAACCGACTTCGAAGTACCGGGTTAAAAACCGGATCCGAAAAAAACTGCTAGGAGTTATCTAATCTCTTGAAAATCGTTTAAATTTCCCTTGTATTTCAATCCGACAGAAGATTCTTCACATCTCTTCACATTTCCATAAAAAAATAATAAATTGCACTCCTACTTCTATGTTTTCTAATATGAGGCACCTAGCAATAGCACTACAACCATGGTAGCACTTTCGATATGTCGTGAATGAAATATGTCCTATATGTGAAAAGAAATAAAAAAGAGATATATTAATTTATATTTTTACCCCTTCAATGCCTTTTTTACTAATAAAAATCCATTTAAGATTGTTCCGAGTTGTCTAATATTCATCATTTTTTACTATGCTGTGCGTGTATTATTTTAAACAAATAAAAATGGGTATTAATTTTCTTCAAGCTTAAAAAACTTATTGTGATGCTTTTTTATTACAAAAGATTTCAAACTTTTGTAGACGTACGCTCAGCGAACCTATCAAATTCGTTCCATTCCTTTTGATAGGGAAACTAGGATACAGTTCCGTTCCGAAAACATCATATTTCCCCTTCACTACAGAAACCACCATGATGCTTTTGGCGACAGCCTTAACAGTACAGACAACACGTGTTCTGTTGCCAAGCAACTAACCAGTATAGACAGTGCGCGCAATCCAAGGCGACAGCGCAAAAGTCTGGACGGCCTACGATCCTAGGCGCCAACTACATACAAATCCATTTCCTCTATGTTTTCTTTTCCCCTTTTTTGTCTATTCTTACTACTTTTAAATTTAGCTTGCAGTTCATATAAAAGGGATAACTTTTCAGACTAGCTTTTAACTTTAGTTTCAGATCGGCTCAAAGTCTGTATAAAGAACTTGTTAATTATTAACTTCAGAATCCTGCGATTCGTGAATCTTACCTCATGGATCATGGCATTTGGTAGATTAATTCACATTGATAAAAGGTGTTATTAGAAAGTCTACTGTCTATAGAATATTCGAAATCTCTTAAATTTCATAAATTTGTTACAATACATGAATCTTTATAGCTTCATAATTAATCAATTATTCCTTAATCTTCTATAATTCATAATGCTACATATTGGAGATTCGTATGTTTGTATAAGATTCGTGAACCATGATGTTATGCGAAAAATGTAATTTAAAGGACCAGCTTACATTTATTATTATTATTATTATTATTATTATTTGTTTATTAATCTTCAACGGGCCGTGTAGCCTAATTAAGATGTAACAATTCATGTAAAAAAAAAACATAACAAAAACGAGATATTAATCGCAATTCACTGCAGCCACGGCAAAAGCCGGAGACGTTCCTTGAAGCACTGAGTTGAAATGTCGAATTCGAAGCAATCCGAGACAGAATTGAAGACAACCGACATGCGGAACATAGGGTCAGACCGACCAGCGCTGGAACGGATTTATCAAAAACAATACCATACCATCATATCAAATTAGAAACCAATGAAAATATTATTACATTTACGCAATGCAAGCAATGATGGTGTTGTAACAACCAGTGGCATCCCTACGCCATTCAGAACCTCTGGGATTTGTTACCGCACTTGATGTGAGGTGTACGCTCATTAAAAGAGGATTAGTATGTGATTTTTTTGGGGGCGAAAGTCATCCCGCTGTCCATAAGCGATTGCAGATCGGGTTGCTTAATTTATGTTCTATAGCGTCTTGGCGCATGTTTGTGACCTTTGCTGAACCTGATTCTACATTACAAAACAATTGGAAACAGTGGTAAAGAAGTATCCAGTTACCTAAATACTGTAATTGAGGTTTCCTTGTACATTGCCAGAGAGTTCAAGGTCATGTAAATAGATCCTTGAATGCTTCCAAGTTCATATATCCCGTACATCACAGGATTAGGCACGGCAAAAAGTGAGCTAAAACTGACAACCTACGTACACACGCGATGGAGATTCCAGAACCATGTACAGCTCCAGAGCATTTGTAGCATAAGCAATCGCCATCCCGGGTTCACCGGAGGATAAGGAAACAAGCAATCCGTACGTTTTGTTCGACAAAACTTATAATTAGGCTGGCGCGTGTTTTCACAATGCCCAGCATCATGTCAACCATCTGTGCGGACCGCGACCAACCGACCAAACCGTTCCGGCAGTCGCAAGGAGACATGACAACAGTACTAAAAATACGCATTTTCACAGAAAAAAAATCAAAACAATGCTCCCTTTCGCCGGATCCGAAAGCTTGGAACCGTTCGACGGGGTTCGACCAGTTGGATGGTGATCCTGGACGCGATGCTGGATACGAGCGATTACGAAGCTAAATTGGATCCGTTACGCTCTTCATTTCCTACCGGCGGCTCTTTAAAATGGCACAAATGGGATATACTAATTAACTTCCAGCCAGCCAAGCAAAGGGACGAAAGCAAAACAAAACACGCCACCTTCTGTGGAGCGTTCGGGACCGACCGACCACGGTCTTCAATCTCGCTTGTAAATAATGTAACAGCCTGGCAACGGGTAGCCGCAAGAGCGCCCGAAACAGGGCGAGGTTGCAATGGCTGGCGCTGAAGCTGCGCTCCGTTTCGATCAATATATTTGGCAAACCCTTTCGGGTGGAAAGGTGTGGAACGAAACATCCTCCGGAAAAGGACGATTCCGCGATTTTCTGAAACAAAAATTCAACAAGCAGAACCATTGTGCAGCTGGAAATGTTTTAAATAGTAACGTTTGCTGCAGAAGCCCAAATTCGAAGTCTTCCATTTTGATGATTTCTTGTAGGTTAACCAGACGTTGAATCGTAGCCATAAGCCATAAGCACAATGTTTTGATACGATTGCAAAAAAAAAAACTCCATTGAATAGTTAATATCGGCATCATTAACACAACCACCATCATCACAGTGCTGAAGGTAGAGCAAGTGAGGGAAACATCAGTGGCAATGAGGAGAAAGTGGCTGACTCGGGACTACAAGAGTCGCAGGGGCAAGTCGACGGTCGTATGTGCTCGCCCACATCTACGACAGGCAGTACTATGGGGCATGGTGGTGCGGCAAGTGAGAGATAAAACATACATGACAAACTGAGGGAATTGTTTCTGGAGTTTCTTGCGGAGATTAGCTTGAGGAGCACATCTTTTCTGTTGGAAAAACAGACACCTACCAATCAGGTGAGCATTTGTTGATGGTGACATTAACATGATCATGCTTATGATGCTTCTTTTTTTGCAGACATTGTTGGCCGATGTGAATAAATCCTGACTGCTGAGGAAGAGTGGAGCGCAGAGGATAAGCTTGCATTAGATATCTAGCTGGTATTGGCAACTGCCGAACCACTCTGTCCCGATCCAAATCCGGCTGTCGTTGTTTGCAGTTGCAGGTAATGTCCGGGTAGAAGTTTGTTTTTTTTTTAGTTATATGGGTTGCGAGTAGTACTCACTCGCCTCACCAAAAAGAGCGAGAGCTCTGCTCACTCATCGTTTGCTGAGGTAGCTCTTTTTAGTTGGGAATATTTCTGATTTAGAATAGTTTTTGTTAGGCAATCGATAGTTATTTGGCTGTTGCCGTAATTTTATTTATTCATGATCGTTCAGTGAAATATTTCAATTTTTTCATCCTCATAAGAAGCAAGCAAAGAATTCATCTTCATATGAAGCTCTTCTTGCGTGCTCGCTCATTGGTTTCATTGCCTCGCTCTGTGTTGATGGCGAGTGAGAAAGAGGTAGCTCTTTTTTCTTCTGCGTGATTAAGCGTATGACACCGTCTCTGCCCGCGAGCAAAGAGGTAGCTCTTTTCTCGCCTCACTTGAGTGAGCATACGCTGCTCCTCCGCTCATTAGATAGGGGTAGTTTTTTACAACACTAGTTGCGAGGTATTCTATTTTTTTAGGCAGGCAAAGGTTAGATGAAGCGTCTAATAATATGTCCTTGGAGTTTGGGTTATTTCCTATCCCTGGGTTTTTACTCTCCTTAAGCACATTACTCGACTATAAAAGGGGCAATTTTTTGTAAGAAGGCAATGAGTTTATCTTCTGATGCGAGTGAGCGAACCTCGTGTCAGGCGATCCGTGTTTCGGAGAAAGCAAACTGTGTCCGTGACAAAAGCGTTGAAGTGAGTCAAATAAATCCATACAAAATTAAACATTGAACGGAAGGAGATAGAGCTTGTTTCTTCCATCACCGCATCAAAATATATCGCAACGTAGGGCGACCATAGCCTGGTGCACGTAATCAAGTAACAGTCGGGATGATGGCTATTAACCAGCAACATCGAAGACAACTGCTCAACACACCTCCGATTCGTCGGCAAGCGAAAAAGTTCTCTCAGATCGCTGTAAACCGGAGGAGGCAAACCGATCAGTTAATGCATAATTTCGGGTTAGAACTAAGCGATTTTATGTATCTGCCGTTGGCAAACCAAATTAACCAGGTTATACATTACAATTACTTTATTGAACGAAACTCGTGGCAGGAAAACAATCATGCTTGTATTATTAATTTTCATTTTGTTATAACTGTATCTGTAATGGTTGTTGATATAAGTTTATGTATAACTGTTATGTAAGAATACGAAATGAACCTTTAAACCATTTTAAACCAGCTTGGTAACGTCAAATGTTTTTATTAATAAAATTCAATTGAAATTGTAAATGTTTAAAAATGGTTGATTATAAACCTTGTGCGAATGTGTGGGTGTAAGCAAAACTTAATGTAGCGATCAAAGTGGGTGTAATATACACTATACATACAATACAATATCCGCGGTGTAAAAAATTACAGAAAAGGTTGGCACTTCGAGGTACGGTCACTTGCTGGTGTGTGTGTGTGTGTGTGTGTGTATGTTGTTTACTTTTATATTAAATTTTACGCATAGAAAGACACATTATCAGTGTTGTTCTAACTAAACCGGCCCAATAAACCATACAATCATTGAATGAGAATACACATAAAACGCTGCGAAACGATTTGAACTCAACTAGTAACAAGGATATTTTGGTGTTTTCTATTCACTTCACACTGCAAAAGAACCAAAAACAATACAGCAGTAGCATCTGTGTTGCTATTGTGTGCTTTATTTTACCAAACCGCGTATCTCGAATATCCGCGTAAGTCGAATCTAACCAAAATCAGCAGAAATACTGTCAAAATCGTGTAATTTGTGTTTGTAAAATGTATTTTCAGCTCGTTCATTTTTTAGTTAATGGATTTGTACAGATTCTCCATGTAATTAACTATTTTCGTTATTTTAAAACATTACCAACAATTTAAATTATTTACCATTCGACAATTTATGTGTGAAATCAGTACAATTTGCTGTCAAATGAAGCTGTCAAATTTCCAAAACGCCGCGTCTATCCGAATCAGCGTATCTCGAGAACCGTGTAACTCGGGATTTTTTTTTTAATCAAACATTTTTCAACCTTCACTTTTATAAGCACCTTTCCATTTAGGTCATACATTTTGTATGGGAGATTTAGAAAGCGAAATAGCTTCAAATCATTGGAGTGCTGCAACAAACTACTAAAAAATAAAATAGGCCGCAGATACGACATTTGTAAAGTATTCAATATATGTTATAGTAGTTTACATTTCATATGATAGAGCACATTAGTTCAGTTTTTCGGGTTGGTCCGAAGGATAGTGAGCGTGGAGTGTTGTTCGATAATATTTTTCGAGGTACAGTTAACTAGACCAAAATGTCTCATCTCTGGCCTTGTAGGTATTTGTATGGTCAGTTAGTTCTTCAAAATCATCATCTTCATAATCCGATTCAGTAGGATTATGTTCGGGTAACTGTAATTCTACGGCTTTAGAATTAAACATATTATCTAGGAAGGACATTGACTACATATCACCATCTTTATTGTTTCACAAATAATCACATATTCTAATTTCGAACGTCGCTTTCTCAGCATTTTTCTTCGTTTTACGAAGAAGCAAAAATACATTGGAACTCCTCCAGAAACACAAATCACCTAAAACCTTTGAACAATACTGATAGTATATAATGAAGTGTCATGTAATCAAATGCCATGAATTTGAACGGCTGACAGCTAGCTAGCTTTTTTAGTTTAGTTTAGTTAAGTTTGTTTATTGATGTAATATAATCATAATTATAATAAACCTTTTTCACATTGGTTCCGCGATCAACTGACCTCTACTCAATTTAAGGAATGTTTGCAACGCTTTGCGATAATGGAGAGTATGCTATTGTAAATAGTACTTAGATCGGGAAATAGCTAGCTAGCATAAACAAATACTTTGAGGACAGCGTCAGTGAAATCAGTGAAACATTTTTTTTTATTTAATCCTTTTTTTTAATATGATAGGAAATAGTATCACAAAGCTTTCCTGACATTTTGAAATCGTTACAATTGCTAACGTCGTAGATATTCACAATTTACTACGCACAAGTGTAAACTCCCATACAAAATGTATGACCTACCCGGGTAGGTGGTCATTGAAATGAAGGTTAAAGATATGTTTACACGGTATGATTGATTTCACTGTTCCACCAAATCACCCGAAAGGCCCCCCATCCCCCCCAAACAGGCCAATGCTGTTTGCTCGTTTTTTTTTTCGTTTGCGTTATACCACGCATTGGTGAAACTTTTTGAAACTCTGTTATGCACAATAATCATATGTACATGCATAATCACACACAAGTTGAATGTTTTTACTATGTTACATTTAACAGCGGAAAAATTGCGGATCGAAAGCAGTATTTTATTGGCAGATTTTGAGCGTTTCGCGGGTTGCGTTGCTGAATCGAACAAGTATGCTGCCAAATCGAAAGATTTCAAAGTATTTTGCAGCAGATTATCAATTATAAAATTTTAGCGAGCGGTTTTAGCTTTTGTTTTGAAAAATATAAAAACAAAAACAAGTGTTTTCATTTCAATTTTCATACAAAATCACAACAATAATTGTTGTAATACAATTGATTCCGTAGAAATTGGTGATTTTTAAATTAATAGCAATACGTCCTAACTGAAACGATTAAACGCATAATCACTGCTGCTATCGTTAATAGTATTATCCTCGTCATCACTGCTGATGATTCGAACGGTTTATTCATTGGAATAGATTCGGAAAGTTATTACCCGTTATGTTTGTTGAAATGTGAGACGTTACGTTCGCTAAAATTCGGTACATGATTAAAATTACTTAAAATGCTAAAAAAGTTTAATGAGCATGATTGCTGGATACTTTTCAACCGATACCGAGAATATCCCCATGTACCAAGTTTAAACGAGAGACTCTTTTCCATAGAAAGTAAATGAAATTGTTTTCAACGCTAGCAAATTTGCTAGCATAAAATGTTTAACATTTTACATTATTTCTAAAAAATGCTCCGTAAGCTTCACAACACAATTCAAAGCTATTATGTTGCACAAATCGTAGCATCCAAAAGAAACATCTTAACACTCGCATCAACAACACACTCCAAGTCAAATAAAAAATTAAATGTTAAATGTTAAGCTCGAAACGCATTTTTCATACGAGAAAATACCTAAAACAGTGATCAAAAATCTCTCATCAATATTCCAAACAAATTCCCCGATTGTATTGAATATTTAGTAGCAAATGTCGCACCTAACTGGGCGTGAAGCAAAAGTACAAAAATGCACATTTTTTGATGATTATGAACGCTAAGCTTCGACACCAAAGCTAATAATATGTATAAGGAATAAAACTTTGCCCGTAACGCAAAAATTCGCTCGTTACAAGACGTATCCGTTTAACATTTCGAACTGTTCGTAATGGAAAATTTGGTAAAAGGGATATTCGTTATGAGAAAGTCCACTGTTTCATTTTGTTAACACAATGAATCGATCAATTAATTGAAAATTGTTTAAAAATGAAAAAGAAATTAGTGAAAAAAAACTCCTTAAATTATGTCACCTTTTCAATGAAAAACACGTTTACATATAAAATAGTATCAAACGATGCAGGAAATAGAAATTCCTTCTTAAATTAAACATTTGTTCAAACGATTATTAAGATATTGAGTTAATTATCTTACATATATATGATTATCTTACATATATATTATCTTACATACACATTTCTATGTAATATTTTGTCTATAGAGACGAGAAAGCAATGTTCTGCTGGTTTTATAATACACTTAAGGATAAATATCGTTAAACGTGTGTTGATTGATGTAGCCGTTCATTCCACTATAATCACACTATATAATCACACACTACTGACCATAATCTTAACCATGGCTACAGTACTCGATTTAATGGGTAGAAAGGCACTGTTAAACACTTTTTCTAATTTAAACGACCGCCATAAAACAAGTACAGCTGTATGCCCTGCAGTACTCTCGACTACTGAATGTAGTATATCCGATCCCTGATTCAACGCTTCGGAACTAGTGTTGGGTATATCTGAATCAGATTCATGAATCTTCATGAACCATTCAAATGAATCAAACGATTTGAATCTCAAATAAATAGGATAATTAATCTTGACAACGATAAATGTTGATATTCAGGAATTCTGGAAACCCCGTATTATGATGCATTTCAGTTTCGATAATCATGAGTTTTCATGAGTCCTAAATATTCATCAATCGCTAAAGAAGGATCAATGAACCTCAACACTTTGATTGCCGTAAAAGATCACTGTATCGTAAAAGAATCCTAACAAAGAACCAACGACAAAGTGAGACCAAGGTCTCCAACTGCATCCTGACAAGTCCTGGCTCGTTGTACTGCGCGATCTGAAGCACACTATTGCCATGTTGCTTACTTACTTACTTATCTTGGGCCTACCACGCCTACTCTGTTCAAGTGAATGGCCTAAGAGGACTTTACGGGCTGGATCGTCCGGGTCCATGCGTATAACATGGCAAACCCACCGGAGTCGGGAGAACTTTATCCGCTACACAACAGTAAGGTCGTTGTACAGCTCGTACAGCTCGTCGTTGTATCGGCTCCTCCATTCTCCCTCCTCACGTATGGGGCCAACAATCCTCCTGAGCATCTTCCACGTGGCTAAGAGGGTTTCACCAGATTTGGACAGTGCCCATGTCTCTGAGGCATACGTGAGTACTGGAACTATATAGGTGCGATATAGCCCCAGCTTCGTTCGTCGCGACAGGTTTTGTGAGGTGAAATGCTTCCTCAGGCTATAGAATGACCGGCTGGCCGCCAGCATCCGTGCGCGCAGCTCGATTTCTGTGCTGTTGTCGTTGCTGACTTTTGACCCGAGATTTCGTGAAATTTTGGACGACTTCAAAAGTGCTTTCACCTATCCGTACGTCACTCAAAATCATGTTATCTTTTACAACCTATTGCCATATTATTTTTTACTATTACGATGGAATTAAATAGCAATACAGCCAGGCCGTTACTACTGAATAAAAAAAAACGATGGAATTAAATTAAATTGCAATACAATTTCGTAGTTTCACGCACTAAAAATACATACTCTACTAAATAGTATACTACAAAAGCAAAAAGTACCATGGACTGTTCAATACTAAGGAATACAGGGTTTTTCACGGTATAACGCAACTGTCCGAATGATTTACCCAATCGTTCGCTTGAACGACACTACAATCTACCCCTTGTATAAAAAAAAACTCGTCCTTGCGTTTGATTTGGCGTTTGTTCAAATAAAAACGACAATTGTGGTAATCAAAGGAACAGCGTTGCTGGGACCGGTTGATTTGTGTACGGTACACTGTAGTATCGTGCAAGTAAACGATTGTGTAAATTATTCGGACAGTTGTGTTATACCGTGACAACCCCTATAATTACAGTAGGTGACCGCTAACTGGTTGCTTTTTAACTGGTGTGCTTTTTAACTGGATGTTCGCTAACTGAGCAGTCAGCCAGTTAAAAAACACTTAAACGTCAAAACAGGAAACATCCGGAATCTCGTTGAGAGTGCGTCAACGTAAAATTATAAATGAAATGAAGGAAATTCGTCTTCTGTTAATGTTTCGTTCTCACCTCATATTATTAAGCACTATTAAACTAAAAAGTATAGTTTAAACCAATGCAAAAAGCGTTAAAATTCATTGCCAAAGGGAACAGGACATCCAGTATAAATTTCTTCTTAATCTTCTTTTATCGAGCACAATGTTACCTTTTGTACTTTATAGAACCTGTATTTCATAAAAATCATGTTCAAAGGTGTACCGCTCTATACAAGTTTTTGAATAATCCGGCTCCAGAGTTACGTTCAATGTTTATTTTGTTACGTGGCGCAGTTGAAATGACACGCCAGTTAGCGAACACTGTTCGATAACTGGCGGCATGTTTACAGCCAGTTAGCGGTCACCTACTGTATAAGATTAATCTATTTTGAGATTCATAAATCCTTTAAAAATGATCATTCATCAATTCGGGACTACCTGAGTGAATCCTTAATCTCCTTTAAAGGATGTTCGTTAATGCAACACATAAAATAAATTGAATAGTCACGATGAGATAAGGGTCAACACAGTGGCACTTTGTATTATTAACTGCAAGTACAAATAGCCGTAACATGTGGTAGGCAAGTAATGGGGAATAAATTGACATGTTTTTTGTTTTTGCTCCAATGTAGTGGTTGAACAAATTAAAGCCACGACACGAAATGCTGGGCGAATCATTAAAAACTGAAGTCAATAAACGAAAACAAATTACTAGCAAAAAGGAAGACTACATTCTACCCGTCCCCAACCGGTCTCCCCCCCCCGTCGACGCGTCCCATGGCGCAGCACTACGTCTGGGCGATTCACGGTGGATGATAATTGAATTTCCTGCCAACGACAATTAACGACCGACGCACGGATGCGAAGTTCGCACACGATGATATCGACTGGTGAAATGTGGTTAACGTGCTTCAGCCCTGCCAGAGCACGGGTCGCATCTGCCAAATGTGGGGTAGGTAGTGCACCATCACACGGTAGTGTGCCTTACGCAAAACATGAAAAAAACGGAAAATAAAACCGATATCTAAAAGCGTCGCACCGTGAGCCAAATTATCTTTCGCCTTCTATCCTCTACTGCTACTGTCTAGGTACCATTTACGAAAGCTTTACGAAACTGGCCGACGTGTGTGTGTTTCGATTTTCGTAAAAAATTTCTTTGTTCTTCTGGTGCTGCTGCTGCTGCTGCTGCCGCACCGCCTAGAGCAACCGACCTGGGGCCACCAATGTCTTGTTTCTCGGCCAATCTGTGTTGTACAATCAATACGCACTTTGGCAATGCGTACAGTACGGCCCCCTTTTCGCCCTTTTGTCTGTGCGTTGCTTATTTGTATTCGAGCAGAATGATGACCTTTTTCTTGGGGCACATTGATAGTTGTGTTGTGTTTTATGATTTCGTTCGACTCGGGGCCACATGCAAGGATTTTGCAAGGATTTTACTTCTGTATGGTGAGTTGCGTAGCATCCTTGTGAGGTGCTCACCTGAAATGTTGTCTTCATGTCTTGTACAAAGAGCTGTTCTAGAAGGGGGGAAATTGTTTAGCCACCTGTGAAGGTAGCACCTAATGGTTATTTTTTTATAAAATTTTGTCTAGCATAGAATTATTAATTCTTCTTTCAAATTTCAATGTTTCCGCACATTATTCAACGCAAAGTTACAAAAAGCCCAACACTTTTCTGCGACATACAAAGTATCACACGACTGTATCCTGTCCTTCATTTTCCATTGTGCTCTCTCTTATCATGAATGCGCTTTGATCTTTCATTATGTTAAAGACACCCGAGGATGTTTTTCAACATGTACCATTTATCCGGAAGGCTGCTGTTAGATTAAAGCCGGGATCTGCTTCAAAGGCAGTTGAACAGGCATAATTTGCTCAATTTGCTAATTAACATTTATAGATACAAGGCGCTGTATGATGTTTTTAAAGGTTTAAATTGCTTTGCTTCCATACGGATTGCTTCGTGTAGTTTTTAGCATTATATCAGCCTCAGCGTGAAGCGTGCTATCGATAGCTGCAAAACACAGTTCGTAAACAAAGCTTTTGCAAAGCTGATGAAAGCAACTTACCTTTTTTTTGTTTCGTTTTCACGCGACGCCGTGCTACTACTAGCGATGTGTTTCCTTGTCTTCGAAAAAGGGATACCTCGTCAAGATATTGCACCGATTTCACCGTAGACGGAAGATGATAACGGATGTTGGCAAGGAAGAGCTCTGCAAACCGTACGCACGTTTCTTTTCACAGCTGTACATTACGTGCAATGGAAGTTTTGCCACTTCATTCACACTAGCACTATACAAAACGTGTTTTTTTTTTCTTGTGCAAAGAGATAACAGCTTCTGCGGTAGGTTACACTGTAGCACTGCAATTGAAGCTAACGAATAGAGTGGACAAGAACAATGATAAACTTTGGCTTAAAACATTTGCTTCCCTTTACACGGGTGCAGACAAACTCTTGTCTGTAGAAAAACACAGACTTTGGGACAGATTTTATCCGTCCCTCCTATCAGTGCGTCCAGTTCGCGTAGCCTCAATGGCAAGACTCAAGCATTAGGGGAGGATGTACGAGGATTTCGCGAATTGCTGTAGCAAAAGCTTGTTTATTGTGACAGATGACAAGCGGGGTGAAGGTTAGCGAGTTACCACACGAAACACACAGTATGCGAGCATGCGTACCTTTAGCACAACATTTTACTTACGCAGTTCTTTCTTCAAAATAAAAATATGTACGCGTATGATCTAATCTGACGAAACATAAAGAAGGTTTCGCAAAGTTTTGTAGTACTTGATAGCAAGTATCTTCAAACAGCTTGAGCAGGATTTTGGCTTCAAGAAGTTTGAGCTGCACGCACCGATTTCAAAACTTTCTTCTGCTTGTGGTCACTTGTCAACGTTCTCATTGTCAGTTTGACAACAGCCAAAAGTCAATAAAAACAAGCTTTTCAACAATGGGGAATACATTGTTTACAAGTGTTGCTGCTTAAAACAAACAAACTAGCAGAATTTTTACCCAAAATTTCACAGTTTTTACAATTTATGTATATTTTCACCCATTGACAACGACATCTAGAGTAGTAGTATCGAAGGCAACAATAAAAGATCAGCGTGGAACGTTTTTGCGGAGATATACGAAGTGTACGAGGTGTACTTTGCTGGATTTTGATGGGGAAGCAATTTGTAAAAATATTGACGAATTGACCAAGAATTCATACCTTAGCTACAATTCTTGCAGTACCGGTTACAGCATAGTTACCGGCTGCGTTAGGTGAAATAAATCATTCCGGAAATAAGATTGTGGCAATAGCTATGGTTCGAACAACCTGTACCACTGTTGATATCGGTTTGGCCAGGCCAGTTGGTCGTGATCGGACGTGAGCTGCTCATAGCTGTTAACCAACTGTACTGAGTTTGCCTGAACTCACCAAAAATGGAGTTCTTTACGCACTTGTTTCACTTTACGGTTGCCGGATAAATCAGGAGGATCTAATGGAATCTATTTAGATCAAAGACAAGAAGGGTTCCGCACATTAATCAGTTTCATAACATCAATCCTTCGTGTCTAAATCGAGCAGAACTGTGTCTTTACAGTAGGTATGTATGCAGTATCTGCGTTACAATTGTAATTCATTCGTTTAAAACATACAATCATATTCATTCCTATTCTATACATATCATTACAGAACATATTCCTCTCTGCATGAGTCATAATATTCGGCTGCACACTGCAAACATCTCTGCAATATGGATCATTTGGAACATTTGGGGGGTTCCATCGACGGGCATCAGGACATGTCCAAAGGAGCCCTCCGCGCCACCTTACAGTCTGCCGATAATGGTTCATTACACTTCATAACGAGCACGGGAATGAATCACACTGGAAGGGAACAGGAATACATCGAGTCCACCTTACTAGGCACGGACCTGTTATCTAGTCAGCTGCCGACAAATTTGCTAAATGAATATATTAATTCGGTTTCGTCCACTACGACCAGCTCCATCGGGATGCAATCGGCGCTCATGGAGCATCACTATCGGCCATTTGGCACGTCGGAAGAACTACAAAGCCTTAATGGCGAAACCAGCAAGGATGGTCCAGGAACGAAGGTAGTGTAATGGAATTGCAAAACAAGGCAGTTAGATAACGTACGATTTTCCCTCATTTTAGGACATTCCCGGCTTCAACACGTTATCATCGTACGATAAAATGATGAACATTGGTCAATCGACTTCGCCCATTAGTAATGGATTGGCTCAAATCGCTGGTACGATTGATAGTTACGTTCACTTCCCTCTTCACGCTACCAGTTCCAACGGTGAAGCATTTGATGTAGTGGCAAATGCGCTTGCCGCAGTGACCACACACCAACAACAGACAGAACAGCAACATCATCAGCAGCAGCAGCAGCAGCAGCAGCAGCAGCACCATCACTATAGTCTTCCTCATGCATCCAGTTCGCACCTACAACACCTGCAGCACCAAGCGCAAGGACACATGCATCATCATCATCATCATCACCAGAACATTGTGGAGCTATCAAATTCCCAGCAAATGTCTTCCCTGGGACATACGAACGTACCTGTGTCGAGTAGCCTGGGCTCGCTGCTTCCCTCCGTTGACGTTACGCTGAAAGCATACAGTCACAATAATCCAGCTATGCTTCCCATCGCCTCTTCGGCTGCAGGATCGACTGACATGCACAACGTAAGTCTCCAGATGTTCCCCGCACGAAACAGCACGGTTGCATTAATTATTTCTCACTAATTTATAGAGCTCAACTATGACCATCACGTCGATGAGTTTAAACGAATCTCCTAAACGATTTTTTTCCTGTACAACTCTTCCCTCGCTCATTACGCACAACCAGCGTGCGACAACCTTCTCTGTTGGCGATAGTTCAGTAGCTGCAAAAGGTTTAGCCTCTAGCGTTATAGACTGCGAACCGCGCACACATGACGAGGAAATGGCAGAGTGTGTTGCATCGATCGGCGGGAGAGCGTCGTGTGCACAGCTGGGAAACATCAACCTTCCCCACAAGAAACGCTTGGCGAAGAAATTGGGCGACACAAAGGAAACGTTTTGCAATGATGTGTCCGAAATGGAGCAATCGTTAATGCTGACAAACATTCAGTTATCACAACGTGTTACAGTAGCGGATGTTAGTGGTACAGTCGATACGGCGAACAGTTCAAATTACGGACATGCTTCAGCACTCCATAACGCGTCTAATGTCGAGAGCAGCACGTCCAAAACCACGTCTTCTGCCCCTAGTGGTATGAAAGCACCACCGTTAGGTTCCTTTTCGTGTCAACTTTGTGGCAAAGTGGTGCAAGATCAACTAGCGTTTTTTAACCACCTGAAGGAACACTACGAACCCACGGAAAGTGTGAATGACGAACCTTTGGAGACCAATGTGAATGTTCCGGCAATATCGGCTGCCAAAAACGATATAGTAACGGTTGATGGTAAAAAAGCCAAGCCTAAGCTTCCTCGGGTGAAGCATACGAAAAAGTTGAAGAACGATCGCGCCGTAAAGCAATGCCCAACGGCAGACGAAAGTCTGTCGCAAACGCAAAATGATACAAAAGCAATATTGTCCACTGTTTCCAATGGGAACTGTGCAAAAACGATGGAAAGTTTGCTGCAAAATCCAGCACTAAATGAAGCTATGATCGTACTGGAATGTTCAGAGAATGGAGGTGAATTTAGTGAAACGGAAGACATGCTTGAAGGTATCCGGAATGTGGTACAAAAGGTGCAGGAAACGGTCGATACGGACACGAACGAGGAGCTTTGCATAGCGAATAGTGCAGGCTGGTATGCAAATGAAGCTGATAGCAATGGCCCAGTAAATGCCACGGTACAGGATCCAGAAAAGAGCAGTAGCTTGCCGTTGGGTGGAGGATCGCTTGATACGCACGATATGCATATGGCAAGTGGAGGGGACAACTTTTTGTTGCTTCTTAGTAAAGACCAGTTCAACGAAGCAGGTAATTACGTGGCATGAATTTCATAACAGAACATGAGTATGTTGCTAACTTATTGTTTCTTTTTAGAATTACTACAAACGGAATCTACCGACTCAACTTTGTTAAAACCGCTGGATGCTGCTACTTGTGAGCAGCTGTCCCATACGAATTCTCTGACCGGATCTTCTCCGACCGAAGCATATGTGGCCGAACTGCAGTCGAACGGAGAACAAAATTTACAACAAATGCAAACGCTGCATTCAACACAATTTCCATTTGTTTCCAGCGTTGATTCGCTGTCGGAATCGCACACCGTTTCATTTGAAGGTGACGAAAACTTGCCACTTGCTGCCTCGATGCTGCTTTCTTCCAACAAAGTGAGTAAAGTGTCCGTGGCTCCCTTTGCTGCACCATCCCAATGTAGTCAAATGCCGTATGTAACAAAGGCCAGATTATTCAAACGAGAACAAAAATCCGATGGCGATGAAGATTGCGAAGAGAACGCTGAACAAACGTCTGCATACGAACAAAAGCAACTGACGCAGCTTCAACCATCGGATGGTGTACCACACAACGGTGGTGAATCTGCCATCGATGGTACAGATGAACAACCATTGGAAAATTGTCAATTTAATGGAGACGATGATGAGGGAGCAGAACCAGATGAAGATAGTTTCCTACCCGACGAGCATCTCAACGAGAATGAAGCTGAAACGGAGGGTGCAAATGAAAAGGAACGTGTAGGTGCTAGAAGTAGTAGCAGCAGCAGCAGCAGCACAAAACTAAACAAGTACCAGTGTCCGATAAACGAATGTGGACGATGGTTTAAATCCAAGACTGCATTTTCCTACCACCAGCTGCAACACACGGGCGAACGTCCGCACCAGTGCCAAGTGTGCCAAAAGTGCTTTTTCACCTGCAGCGCACTGAAAGTTCACGAGCGATTACACTCGGGCGAAAAACCGTACAAATGTGAAGACTGTGGCCATCACTTCCGCCAGTGGGGCGATCTGAAGTATCACAAAATTTCCAAACACTCCAACGAGAAGAGCCATAAGTGTGAGTTCTGTGGGAAAGAGTTTGCTCGCCGATACTCGCTGGTGCTGCACCGGCGCATCCATACGAACGAGAAAAACTTTGTGTGTGAGTACTGTAAGAAAGCGTTCCGCGCTAGTGCGTACCTGCAGGCGCATCGGATGATACACACGGGAGAAAAACCGCACCAGTGCAGTATATGTGATAAGAAATTCCGCTGCCACGGAGACTTAAACAGGCATCAAAAAACGCACGCACGTGTGGGCAAAACTAGTGCCGCGGGAAAGCAGACGGGAGAGGAAGATGGTACTAGTTCAGCGGCGGAAGGGACCGCTACGAGCAAAGTATCTTCGATGGTGGTTGATAAAGCTAAAGTCAAACGAAAGACTATCGCACAGAAAAATAATAATAGTATAGTAATTGAGTAATAATTAACATGCCTTACTACATCCTACGGAGGAACACTTATCAGCCGTGTCTCGGGTAGATGTGTTGAGATGGCAGAATCATGGCATGGATCCTCTGTTTTAAGAAGGGCTACCCGTGATGCTTAAAGTTCAATATTTGTTGTAAAATTAGATCTATAAAAATATACGGCGTAGCTGGCGATTTATTTACGATATCTTCCTGTGCCCATCATTTCTTTCATTCCTGTGAATCGGTGAGAAGATATTGGAAAAGGTGAGTTAATTTGATTTCCGTCTCTTAACCGACGAATCCAATCCAATTGTTTATTACCCACTCACTATTGCTTGCCACGATTTATTGTGCAAATTTTGGAACGTTAAGCAACATTTCACGGGAAAGTTTGCGTGAGGTTGATTAGTTTTTTGTTCGTGTACTGTTTTTGTTTTTACTCAATTAATCTTGCTAAGTCTATCAATGCTTGACTCTAATTTTATCGTATTCACAAAGATTCTGCTCATAATTACCTTGGACTAAAGACTGAATTGTGGAATTGTTACGCCTTTTTACCGATTGCACAAACCATAACTAACGATCCATTACACGTGTGATTCACTCGTTCACACCCGGTGCTGTAATTTTAGATGGACTTTTCTGGATACTTAAACTATTCCTTACTTAAAGAGAAAGCTGAAATGGTAAACAATTAACAACAGTGAGTGTCGTTGAAACATGGCCTTTAGTGGTTTCAATTTTTCAAACTTACCTGTAAGGGTACCCTTGCGCTTTGGATCGGAATATGGAAAGTATAAGCGAGAAAAACACAACAACCAAAAATAGGCCCACAATTGCTGTGACTTTACTTTTGCGGTGATCGTTCTGCCAGCCTGCCTCGGTCAACAGCACCATTCCCAGCACAATCATAGCATCTGCAGATAACAAATACAAAGTTAGAATTTTAAACCCCCTTTCAGCTCCTGAAGCACGATCAACTTACTTAAAAACATGACGATGTAAGTCTCAATCACCAACTGACCCTGAGACGAGCCGTGTATGTACGCAATGCCACCGTTTTGGCTCTTGTGCACGAACGGCGGGCTACGGATGTGGTTCCACATTTGTCCGGAAACCATCGCAAAGCAAAACACCACCGCAATAAGGGCCCACATCTGCTTGTTGTACAGAAAATCAAGATTGTTTCGACGAAGGTAAAGGAAACCACCGACAAAGAGCGACAGCATCAGAATTGCCACGGTGGCGGAATAGTTTGGTGGGCGGAAAATTCGGATCTGTATGTCGGTACGTTCCTGAATCCATTTGCCGATTACTTCCGCTGACACTCCTACACGCTGAATATCCATCGTGTCGGCCGGTTTCGGCTTTCCCTTCGGGGGGAAGTGGATGAACACGGGCGCCGTGTTTAGTCGAAGCATCTGGAACACGTCCGAACCTTCGTCAAAGTCGACCATGGCAAAGAACAGCTTGTTGGAGTAGGTCTGCGAGTAGCGGTACGAGTTGGCCACTATCGTGTACTCGTCATGAGCATGTCTGCAAATCACGCATTGTCGTGCGGGTGCCATGGCCGTAAACATCACGATTATCGAATAGTTTCGTGGTGCCGACTTGACAAAGTCGCGGAATTTGTTGCCATTGAAGCGCAACACCGGGCGCTTCGTGTTCATGTCCAGCAATTGCTGCACCTTTTCAGACAGCGACTGTTGTCCCTGCTGCGGGGTAGAATGGAAACCGATTAGGTGAAAATGTAAACATCAACGTCACCACAGACTTCGTTGCAGCGAAAGGAAGCCGGTTCGCCACGGTACTTACGCCTCGGGCATTTTTGGAAGATTGGCTGTTGACTAATTGAAACAAGCACAGAGATATTGCGGTGAGAACAGCAATTTTTATCAGAATCTTCATCTTGCCTGAACACGGACCAACCGGAACCGAAGAAGAGAAGAGCTGCAATCAACTTGAATTGATCTTTCTTGTGATGTTGCTTTTCGGTGCCAAATGACACTTATGACGTGTACCAAACAAATTGTTTTCTGTCAAGTTTCTGGCAGCATTTACATTATGCGAGAACGAGCGGTGGTTGGTTCTCAGCATCGCAAGTAGGGTCATTTAAATTGACTACTGATGTGTACTGGAATCTTTTAAAACAGTGGCTCGCTTTTTCAAAGAGTTTAATCGTGATCCTATTCTTTTAACTCCTTAAAGTTCGATTTTTAGAATGGTTACCCGATCCTGCTAAAAGTTGCTTTACAGCATATAAATTTGATATTAAAATTCTAATTTAATTTCGCATTGAAAAACTGAACTCCTTACAAAATTAAGTCTTTCAACTCCATAGCAACTCTGTACGGAAATGAATGTTTCGAATCCGATTCAACACTTCATGGCATTTATTCCTTCGAGTCCGTATCAACTCTTTACGGAATTAAAAGCATCGAGTTCACATCATTTTTTTACGGAATTAATTCTTCTGTTTCGAAAGAACTATTACTTCTTTTAATTATGTAGCAACTCTGTATGTTATTACATTGTAATAAACCTTTATAATCCTTTTAAGGAGTAACAATGACATGGCAAGCCATAATCACAAATTAACATCTGGTCTTGATGTATATTTTCGATGGATTAAAATTTGAAAAAGTGTTTATCATATACATATATTATTTAAAATGTCAAATATGTTTTCAAATGTTTGACTTCAAAAGGTCCTCCAGAGAGATAATCAAACTTAATCGTACGTTACTTCCTTGCACTTTAAATTGAACAAATGGTTCATGATCTGCTATTATTGGACATCCATTGTTTTCCACAAGGACTGGAACGCCACGCCACGAATAAAACTCGGTCTTCTGTAACTTGCTATACCCACAGCAAGATAGTCACTGATGGGATTCGAAAATAGGTGTTAAGAGAGAGAGGGAGAGAGAGAGAGAGAGAGAAAAGATGAGCTTTATGGCGAAAGCTTAATCTATAGCTTATAGCTGTGAAATAAGAAGTATTAGTGATAGGGTATGCATGAGGATTATGAGAGCACGAGATCAGCATGAGCATGAGATCTCCTATATAAGCGCGCGGCGATTTTGTATTGTTCTCTTTTTGCAACAAATTTTGTAAAGCACAACGTAGGAATAAAGATCAACTTCCCAACAGTCACAATACTACGTATGGGAAGGGAGACTATTTGAGTAGGATTCGAAATGTTCGTGTCGGGACTTGTAAATTTTCCTATTCTATTAGCAAACGAACACAGGGTCGCACCAACCGTTGCTTAATCCTTAATAGCTTAATCAGAAAGCCCGTTTATTGCATCCTCAAATCATCAGTTGTTCTGATTGTTGTTGATAATCCAGCCTAAATAATTCCCTGGAAGTGAAAATTTAATCGATAGTAATTCAAAGGCTGAATGCTGGAATCTTTAATTGCCAGGACTTGAAAATATGTATGATTCAGATACGCATAAAATAAAATACACATAGTGTATAACAATAATTTTAATGATATAAACCACGTAAAAACTGTTTTATTTCATCAAACTTAAGCTACTTCTTTTCAAACATAATCAAACGATTCATTTCTACCTTCAAAAAAATATGGGTTTTTGCGGTATTAACAAAAGTTAAAAATAATTCAAATGAGAATTCTAATCGAGAAATGTGTGCAATATAAGCTACGCTGTAAAATCCAAATAAAATACTCTCTCGTGCTTCAATTTTGAACGATAGTTTGTTCTTTACCTTAATAAAAAAAATGTAGTGAACCTTAAAATTAACATTTGAATAAGAAACAATTAAAAGTATGCGCCGATGCTGCTGATTCTGACATAGAAAAAATATAAAAAAACACACACCCACACACAAAAGTGATACGATTAAAACGTGCACGGTGAGCGACCATGTAGATAACGCAAATTACACTAGCACGGACGTGACACCGGTGCAATCGTTATAGTACACACGCACAATGAGAACTTTTGCAGCCGGCGACGCTGAGCGCGTATAGTGATATTGGAATATGCGAAGCTCACTCAAATATCAACGAACCGGAGGCATAGCTTACGCTGGAGTCTTTCTTATCACAGCACTGATTGCTTTGGTCGTATTTGAGAAATTTGAAGCTCATCCGATGACCACGACGTTTCAGTTCTTCGACGGCTTGCATCAGTACGCCGATCGGATGGCGGCCGCAAATGGTATTGTTGTACTTTCGTAGGTACTCACTAAAGCTGTCCGCCTTGAGCGTTTCTATCAAATCCATGCCCATCTTGTCCAGCGTTTCGATCCATTTGTAGATAGGACCGGAACCTTCCTCGTAGTACGTATAACGAAACCGTTGTCCCCAGTGGCAAAAGTCGGATGAGATGACGAACAAATTCTGTGGGTCGGCTAGGTATGGGGCGAAAATTTTACCATAAGTCTCTTCCCACTCGTTGCTGATAGAACCGACCATCACAGGTATGATGGTAAACTGATCGCTGTACCTAAAATGCAGGGTAACCGTGGTAACTGATCGTTTCAATCATAGTGTGCCAGGTGCTTGTACTTACTCTTCCATCACTTTGGCTACGTATGGAAGATGCATTTCGATGCTGTGTTCGTCTTCGTCCGTCTTTTGGTCCATCCACTTGAAATGGCCAGTGCTTTCGAGCTGTTTGTTGATTGCCTGATCCACTTTCAGATCATACAGCGGCGTACGGCAGTATTGGGCGGCCGAGAGGGCACATCGGGACAGACGCACATGATGCGAGGGACCCAAAATGAACACACGTTTCCTATAAAATGAAGCGTGAAATCATCATTAGGTTCTCCTTCGAGATAACAGCGATGCAAATTGCACTTACACAACGGCAGGACTAATCTGCCGATAAGCCCAAGCACCGCAGGCACCGCAGTAGCGATATCCGGCGTGCGGAGCGATAATGGCACGGGCGGGACCGAATGTTAAATCTGCATCGTTTAACCATCCATTAAGCTGACGGTTCAATTCAGCTCCTGTGAATTAAAGTTATTGAATCCAAAACGAGATCAATAATGTTGGCCTATTTGGAACTGCCCTGCTAGGTGGATCAAGCGATGCGACTAACTAATAATAATTATGCACCTGAATCCGTATACCAGCTACCAGCATGCGACGCCTCACGGTACATATTAGGCATTGAATAAGGGTTTTAAGATGCTGTTGCTTGTCGTTTTGTCTAACCACCCCGCCGCTCGTACTTCACGGAACACACTTTCTCGATCAAAGTGAAAGTGACTGTAGCAATGGAACTAGGTGGAGACTTTTGTCTAACTGTGGATTGTCTCTCAACACTCTACAAATATGAAAATAAAAACAGAGAAAAAGGAACATATTAGTTGTTTAGATATTCTATAACTCTTGATAATGCATTAAAAATTAGCGTAATTTGACACTTCTTTATGGGAGGAGCACAAAGTTCCTTCACAACATTGGTAAAAGATGTTTTTTGGCTTGATTATTTGAAGTAACTTCTTTTTTTTTGCACACAACTTACCTATCGATGATTGAAGTTTTGCAGTACTCGACTATTGTCCACGTTTAGTTAACACTTGGGCAATGTGTTTCCAAAACTTCCCTGCAAATCAATGGTCTTTCTCCTTGCTCATGCGAACAAAGTAAGACACGATGGATTGGAAGGAAGGGCAGCGACAGGGAGGTTGAATGGTTGTAATTTCAGTGCAAACTGGTGCCGTGTTTTGATCAACAGTGTACACACACGTGCGAGGGGCTAGGTATAGATTTTCCTGGGCATTCCGAATGACTTTGAAAATGTTGAACTATGCACGAAAAAGGTGCAGCAAACAGCATAAAACTGTAATTATTTCACACTGAAATTGTTTGTTTTTGGACTGCAGTCTGTCAAAATGTTGTGTCAGTGTGCGTGAAACAGGCCATTCGTTCATACCCCCCGGTTGAGCAATGCGACAATGTGTGACATGTTCGACGAGCAGAATATTACGCAGCTGATGTTTATTAGCCAATAATGCATTGCGCAACTTGCTGGACTGATAGTCTTTTATTGTTCGGAAGTTGGCTGAAGGTTCGAATAAAATGTTTTGGTTGCATGAACAATCCATTTTTCGCAGTAAATTGACTAACTCAACCCTCTTTTCATTATGGAAATGCTATTGAAGTATGAAATATATTTATTGTTGCGAGGTTTAATAGAGATTTCAAAACATTCGTGATCAAGGAACATTATCATAGCATTAACAATCTTTCAATCATGGAAAATATTATCATAATTATAAGAATTTACAGCAATTTAATTTAAAGAAACAAAACTAATTAAGCAAGATGTTCGAAACATGCAAATAAAAATAAAATTTTCATTAAAACCTTATAAAAACAGAAAAATAAAGAAATTAAGATAAGCCAAATTTAAATAGAACTAGATTTTTTTTTTGCATTTTCAGAACCAATGTGTACGCGACACATAGAGCATCACCTACGCTGTGTCAAAAGCACGTCACAGGACCGTTTACAGTCGGTGATCGAGTCGCATTTGCGCTGCTCTCAAGTGTACGCCCACGGTGTCTGTATATCTTTTCCGTTCCATGTATTCATTCTTCATTTTCACATCTCGCTTGGAGGAGAACGAGTTCGTGCTGTCCGGTCGCTGGTTTGTGCAACTACACCTTTCCATTCGGCTAAGCATGGCCACAAAGAACAAGTGCAATTAATCGATGACAATCGGCGTCGGCAGTGAATTCTTGGAAAACACCGCCGGCAGAAAAATACACACGAGCGCTTACTGCTTTGCTTGCTTGCAACGGCAATTCTCGGCTACCCTCTCCTTTTGTTCTTCCGTATTCTTTTTGTGATCGTTTTTCCCGAGTGCGTGAAAAGGCCCCGAAAATTTCAGGTTCAGGCTGGGTGGGTTAGAGCAGAGTGTGTGCGCGCGTGTGTGTGTGTGTGTTTGTGCCGGAAAAAGAGACCGTGCAGAGCGTGGGGAGAAGGGTGCTGACGGGTTTTCCTAGATGCTGGTGCCGAAAGGTGTCGAAATGAAGTCGGTTTCTGCGTTGCCGTAGTAACGGCGATTGATCGGTTCACGGTTTTCGCTTTTCTCTCTCTCATTTCCATCGTAGCGCGGCGGTGTACCAGGTGCACGGTAGTCGGTTCCGTAGACGCAACGTAACATAGGGGAAAAAACGGGTGAAAAATACACAAGTGTGAAGGTTTCTCAATGGTGTGTCGTACGCTGTCAGCAAGATGATTTGGTATGCACAGAGCGTGCAAAGTGTTTAAAAGTGTGTTCTTTCCGTAAGCAATAGTTTTTGGCGTGTCCGTGAAGGAGGGGCGCGGGTAGGCATTCGGTACCTCCGGCACGATTCCGGCAAGGAAACGTCAATCGCTAATGGACAGACGCATTACGAGTGCTTCCTGTAGTTGATCGGTGTGCCACAAAATATGGCCGTTGCCGCCTGTCTGAAAGCATCCCAGTCAACCGTCGTCTATTCTGGTCAGCCTCAGCCATTGCATCTGGTAGGGATGAGCGGTAGTACCGGTGGTCATTTGCAGAGTCAGCTGACCCGCTCACTGGAGCGCATCCTGGAGGATGCGCATCTGAGCGGGGAGCTAAAGCTGAGTGGCCGCAAACTGAAGGACTTTCCGAAGGCGGCGGGGAAGTACAACCTCAGCGATACGGTTATTGCAGGTGAGATTGTAGACTTGTAAAAACGCAGCATACTAAGTTTATTGAGATTTTATGCATTTTTCGAACACTGGACAATTTGTAGCTAACAAATTATTCAAAAACTGAGCATGAGTTTCCTTTTCATATTGAACATATTTATATATTTATATAATAAGAATTCAGATGTTATCTAGACATAAGTCTAGCAAGAAGATTCGATGGCCCGGGAGCAAATCAGACGGCAGTATGTTTTGCGATTAGAAGCGACGACAAAATCGTTAAAAATAAATTATTCCCGCAAACCGGCCAAAGTGTGTCCCGCATTGCACTACCGGTGTCGCCGGACTGTCGCACGAAAGGTCTTGAACTAGGTCTTGAAGTAAACACCGATGGGCACAGACAGACGAAAAAAAAACGATGGCATAAGGAATAAGATCAACGTGCTTTAATATTCATTCCACTCTATTTATACAACCTTTTTAATCGAACGATCCTGCGTTGCGTACTTGCAAAGCGTAATCATCGGCAACCTGAAAGCGCTGTTTTTGCAACAGACGTTTGGTCGAGCTACATAACTTGATTCATGTGTTCATTGGTGAGAAAAAAAAACATATTTATCTTTCATGAAAATCCTAAAGTATAGTCGTCTTCTGCAAATGTGAAAAAAAAACCATTGCAGACTGGCAAAATCTGCCCACAGCCAAACAGAATTCGAAAGAGCAAAATCAATACGTGAAAAATTGGCTTTTCCTCGGCTTCTTTTGGTGTGTGCAGGTTTTTCACCAAAAAAAAAAAAAAATGAGGACATACAAAATGAGGTAGTCTAGCTTACGTAAACAGCTCTCCGTCCAAGACCGAGTGGATGGTAGTGTGTACCCCTTCTGCGCTTATTGGCGGCACGCTTGTTTCGGTTTCTTCAGGACGACGAGGCGTTGGAGCTTGGGGCGGATGGAACCAAGAAGAGGAAAAACAAGTGGGGTTGGGTTTTGTTTTGCTCGCTCGCGTCGCGCTTACCCTGATGGAAACCTTGTGGTCTGGCCAGCGGCAAAAATTGCTCGAGGATAATAATTTCGCCACCTTGCCATGGTGCGCTTCAAAATTATGCTACACATCTTGCGCGAATTGGTAGTAAAGGGTCGCCATTTGGCCGTTGATTTTTTTTTTGGTACACCAAACGAACGAGCACTGACCTAGAGAAGCTCGATCTACCAGTCTCGTCGAATTATTAGTGTGAATTGTTGGCATGCCTGTGAGAAAGTACACGAGGCGCGTAATGTACTTTCGGGCCTTTCGAGGTTCCTTAAAAATGAAACCGTGTAATAGCTGTTCAAGCCACATGAAAAAGGGTAGCATTGGTAGCAAAAAGAAATTGCATTTTAACCAAAATTAGTTGCGTAGTGCGTTAATGCTTGTTTGCTATAATTGATCATAAAAAAACTGGAAAAACGCAAGTGAAATTATTGTGAGAGCGTCAGATCAAGTGCGTAAAATGTATTTGAACTGTAATGACATCGTTATTCAGTCTGCTTTTCAACATTGTAGCATTACATAGATGGATCTGCACATTAAAGCACTTTGTCCACATGTCATTGTGACCTTTTTATCAATGTCTGAGCTTATCGCATACGGGCAAGTTGCAAAACCCCGTTTGTACTGTTTACTTTCCCCTGTATAGCATAAGCAAACATCCCGCACGTTGGTTATGGTGCAGGCAAACAAACTTTATTGTACTACAGGAATAAAAAATATTTTTATTCGCTTTAAAAAGAAACATGTTTTATTTGCAACACACTTCAAATTCAATGTATGGGGTTACCACGTTACCAGATGCCGCGATACCGCCAGCTTAACATAGTACAGACATATGTGGCGGCACTATCTACACAGAAAAACCGTTTCAGAAAGCTAGGCCTAACTGTTTCATTTCAACCTCAATGGTGTTTGATGGGGAGCGCACCAAAGAACTGTTAAATTTATAAATGACATCATTCCCCAAGGAAGGCTCTATGGAAAAGCGGAACGGACTGCGCTTGATAATAGTGGTGCCACATATTAAAAAGGCGCTATTAAGCTAAAGATGAGCCTTCAAGAAGAAGCAGAACTGACTGGCTGATTGATTGAAATATGTTTACACTCACACATCGGATGATTATTTTTCAACAAAAACATTGGAACAATTGTAAAAACATTTCGTTCGCTCGTACCATTGAGCATTAAAGTCGGTATGTCTAGCCCATTTACCCCAGAAGAGGTTCCTCCATATTATAAATCAACTGTAGAAAGTGGTTGAAAAGAGGCGAATTGGTTTGATGAATCCTTTAGCTTTCCCCCTGAAAGCTGGTTAACCAGCAATTTGACTGTGTAAGATTTCGATTTTAGTGTTGAGAAAGTACAAAATGTTGTAAAACTCCGTTACGTTACAGTCCCGGGCTACTTGCGTATAATCTTTCTCTCGGCGCTACACAGAGCAGCAAAACGTCAGTTGATAAGCCACGGCATGTGTTGTACTCTAGTGGTGTTGCCCAAGAGTTGAATGCGTCCACATACGCACGCGGTAAAATTTTGTAAATATAATGCTAGCGGGCGATAATTCTGTGCATTGAAGTTACGTTTTGCTACGTTAGCTGAGTGTTGTGTGCAACGCAGGATCTTCAAAGCCGTTTGAAGGGGCTTTTGAAATGAAATATATCTATTTTTCTTATGTGGCAACTTGTTCATAAATTTGTGGGTAGGGCGGCGATCGGCGAAAATTGAAATACGTTAGCTTTTCGCTTTACGATGGAGAGTGGAAAAAACAGCAATACGATCAGAGCATTCTTTTCCGATTAAAGAAAATGGGAAGGAAAAACAAAATTGCTCAATTAAGTTGTGGCGCTTCGCCAAGGTTGCGCTTCTTCTTGAGATTGTGGCAACTTAATAGGGTCAATTATGAAACGTATTATAACCCGCTAATATCCCATAATGGGAGATTAATAAGCCTGCTCTCAGCGCTTCAAGTCTTAATTCCTGCGCGCAAACGAACTCCCACAAGTGGCGTGTACTTACGATTTTGTATCGGATATA
>KB671912.1:0-55001 GCA_000349105.1 Anopheles epiroticus
CGGAGAATGGGAACGATTCTGCCCGGGTGACAAATTACGATCTACGGCGGTGTGAAAAGCGCGAGCTTTCATGTTTTCCACCGTGAGTCTCCATTCGCCTCACAGCCACACACACACACACACATACATATGATTTGAAAATGGGTTGACGAACGCTTGCGGCTAAATGTAACCGTATCCATGATGGTGACAGTGTTGAAAACTGTGGCTTTGAGGGTGTGTGGGAGGAGGAGGAGATCATAATTATGATGAAATGATGCGAAACTTCTTGGCCGAACGGTTGCACAACAAGATAATCCTGCCAGCAGCAGCAGTGCGGCTTGCTGCACGGACCCATTGGTAAGGCTATTAATTAGTGATAATGTGAGTAGCTGCGTTTCATATTCCAACCATCTTAATCTGGTGATTTATTCCCTTGTTAGCGCCTAAATGTATGCAATCGTGTGCACATTATTGCTTTAATAACAGAAAAAATAAGTTTGCTGACAAGACCTTTTCGTGGATGGATGAATATGGATGGAATGGGTTGAAGACATGTTGCAAAAAAGGTCGTCGACTGAGAAGAAAATAATTAACAGTATTAACTATAAAATTAAAAGTAAATACGCCTAAATGTATGCAATTGCACGCTTATTAGTCATTTAATAATACAAATTAAGACAGCCAAGTGAGACGCTTCATTTCCTTTTTTGAACTTTAACGCAAATAAATTAAAAAGCTAGATAAATTAAAAAAACAAAAAAAAAGGCAGTACGAATATCACCTTAATTTGATAATTTTCTTAAGTAATCGAACATTTACTTCGATTTAAATTGTTGCTAATAGTCTACAAACCAAACTTCAACTCGAAAGAATTGAGGACTGCTCAAACTTTAAAAAATAGTTTATAGACTAAAGTTTTGTAGGAAACAGTGACATAATACTATTAATACTATTGCTTATGTAGCACGGAACAAACCAAATTTCCAGCCAGTTTATAAAATGCTAGCAAGTTTTATAAAAGTTCTTGAGAAGCTTACTAAATTGAGGATGGATGGAATTATGTTTAAAATGCTGTTTTCTTAAAAACAGCTTAAATTAGCTCCGGAAACGGCAAATCATTTACACTCGCTTTTTACCGCTTTTCAGTTAAAATGGATTTCCATAAACTCCTGTTCTGGACAATCAAGATCAATAATACTTGCTAGCATAAATTACAACTAAAGCCCTTTTTCATTCTGTAAACATCCTCTTGTACGTTTGTTAATAAGCCACCGATGTACTCGGTGAAAATAATCACTCATTCACTCAACAATAAAAATCAAACGCTCCGAACACTCTCGTCCTTCATTCGCACCATTCCAATCACCGCATAAATGATGCAAATGAAATGAAAGATATAAAATGCGTACAGAATAAATAGAGCACCAGGAAAAAGTCAAGCCGAAAACCTGAAAAAACATATTCCACTTCATTCCAGGTCACTAGAGTCAACCGCAAGCCAAGTTGTCGAAAGCAAGCGGGCCAGAGTGCCTTCGGACTAGGCTCAGATGGATGCAAGCCGAAACCGAATAAAAAAACAAAGTTATGCCTCCGGTAGAATAATCCACACTTTATGCATTATGCACCCCCTGCTCTACATTGTGTGATTGTTTTTTTTTTTATTCCACTTTTCCCATTGGCACTATTCGAAAAATGGCATCCCCTTTGCTGCCAACGGGCCAATATAAAACCCACCAGGCAGGCAAAGCTTTTAAGCATCGGTATTTTTGTGCAAATTTTACTTTTGTTCACGTTTTCCCCCTGGCAGCAATAAACGTGCACACAAACAGCATGCTGCTGCATGAAAAATATTTACAAACGCAATTGACCGTGTCACATCCACAGATGGATTCGCGCAAGGGCGAAATGGTTCATTTTCACGATGTGAAAAGCTGCAGCGCGGTACATTGTACCCGGTGCTGCGAAAAGGGCAATCGGAATTATTTCATTAAAATACGGGAACGCAACACAGCAGCATTTTGCAATTGACAATGCGTTGGAATTTTTCAACATTCGAGCGCACTCACACACACACACATACACACACGTTTGATTGGCAAGCAGGAGGATTGCTTTTGTTGTGTGATCGTGCCCAGCGGAAGAAGCATGTACCGGGCGTGAAACAATCGAAGTGAGCTCGCGAATGCATATTTTTGTTTTAAATCCTTTCTTAGCGTGCTTGAAATTGGACGGTTTCAAAGCATTAAAATTTCGAAATTCTAAAATTCGTTTCAACCGAATGAAAAAAGTGGAATTTTGAGAAAGAAAATTAACATTCTTCTGCTGTTTGATCAATCGTTTTGAAGTATGATAAATGCACTTCTTTTCTTAAGTCACATAAAAAATGCAAAATACTGTACTTTCTATGGAGTTTTAAAAAAGTGGTGTATTTATCAACCTGTATTGAAGATCACATCATCCGAAGCAAGTTAACTTAACTTCTGAATTAAGAACTGTCCGGAGCCTTAACGTTCTACTACTAGATTCCTAAAAACTGATTTTATCATTGATTGATAAGGTATCCCTGGGCCGGCTCGCTGGTCTCATGGGTAACGGCGTAGTACTGTTTCATACGGTCAGGCCCGTCGTCAGTTCGAATATTATTCGAACACATAACCCTCCCCCCCTCCCCTATACGCAGGATTAATTATCTCGATATGGATGGGTGTACACTCAGTCACAGAAAGATCTAAAGCACAATCGTGTTCCGGTTATAGGCCTTGACCCCACAGAGGTTGTTGTGCAAGAAGAAGAAGAAGATAGGGTATCTTTTAAATGGCAAACTAAATCTGAGTACATACATTACTGTGTCGTTATTCCCCAATGTTTGAGTGGCTCTAGTCCAAATAGCAGGCACTCTTGCAAGACAATTCCGACAAATAAACGAAACCATGGAAGATAGACAAATTCCAGTCCATGCAAAATATGTAAACTGCTCTGCAGGAGCCCACTAAGCAACATGTAAATTCAATAATTTAAAAAACAAGTGAACAGCACAGTGCTTTCAAGCTGAACAACGGGTATTTGAAAGCTTTAGCAACACGCTCACATATTGGAAAAAAAAACATTATGAGTATGTTAATAGAATATATTTTAAGGATAGGACACCTACAGTTTCCTCAAATTATTTGCCGCCCTCCCTTTTTCACTATTAAAAGGGATTTTTTTAAATAGCCATCTAGCCTAAGGAACCTCCATAACTTCAATTAACTGTTAATGGAAAAATTAACAGCTCACAGAAAAATTACAACAAAATGGTTCAATTGATTCGTTCCTAAAATTACGTTTAATTATTACCATTAATTTTACCACGACATATAAATCATTAACACTATTTGAAACAAAAATATGTTGTTTATCTTGCACTTACCTTTATTCGATGCTCGATGGAAAACTGGTGCCGGTTCTGCTGCTGTTCCCGTACTGCTGCCCACTCACTCTCACACCTCACGCGCCGATTTGCACTTTACCGATCGTGGCAAAAAATAGCAATTACACCTTCCAAAGCGAGCGAACCGGCTGCAAAACCCTTTTTCCGCCTTGCGTGACCTTTATCTATTTATCAAATTGCTCAATCTTGCCTCCTCTCCCTCGCTCGCTCTCTTTCTTTTTTCTTTTTACCGAGGAGCTTTTCCTTTTATTTTCTCACTTTTGCCCGAAACAGCAACAAAAAAAAATACACACTCACTCGCACAGAACAGAAACAAAACCTTTCATCAGAACCGGAAAAGGATTTGCTTGCACACGCGATAACACACGATGGAAGGGAAAGGTAACGAACGCACACACGCAACCAGAAACACACGGAAAAGAAGGTAAAACGATAGAAAAAAAGAATACGGCAACACACACACGCGCACACACACACGTACACACTTTATCCTTTGCAAATGAAGGAAAAACAGGATTTTTCACGCAAATTTTACTTTTGCTCTTTTTTATCGGCTTGTTACAGGAAAACACTTTTCTCTCCCACTCGAACTAAATAAAACACACACTTGCCTTGCGAGCATTCAACAAACACGGCTGCACCTTTACCACACGCGGCTAATTTGAATCTTTTTCTCCAAACTTTTCGTTTCCTTCGCTTTCCTATTTTTTGGCACACCGTAAACAAACTTTAACACTTGGCTCAACGCTGAGGTGCTACTCCGGTCCACTGTAGAGGGGAGGGGAGTAAGAGATTTGTAACATGTAACAGAGAGACGAGAAAACACAAAGGTAAGATAGTGGGTGGGTAATAAAAATAACTTCTTATGATAGCGATCAAGCACCATAACGTAACGAGTTGATGAGCGATTGACACGAAACCGTGATTCGAACAAACGCGGTGAGGGGTGTAGGGTGGTGATTCGATTACCCACCGTCCACCGTTTTCCTTTTTTTCCCTCCGGCTTTCCCAAGGCAGTATATGTGTGTGTGTGTGTTTGTGTCTGCATGCTTACAGCCACTCTAATTCCCTGATTGCATTAGTAAAACCCATAGCTCACCACACTCGCCTGACAGAGCAAATTGGTTCGGGAAAATTATTTTACAAATATAGAGCGACTAGAATAAAAAATACAATCCCGCTTAATGGGTTCCTCGATTTTGTCTTACAGGTTTAGCAGCACACCAGAGTGCAATTTAAAGTATGTTGTTGCAAATTATCATCTGCAAGCATGGGGCCCCGTTTTCCCCGAAGTAAGAAAGCTTCACTTCGCTGAAGCAATCGATTTTCCGACAACCCTTTCCGGGCGCGGCACGAAAACGCCTACGGTCGGGCTCATTTTCCGGAATGGGGAGGTGGTGTGCAAGAAAATGGGGCTCGTAATCGAGCCTTCGAGTGAAAGATGGTCTCCCATTCAGCAAACCGATTCGATTCGAACTTCCCACCACGTTTAGCCCCTAAAAACAAAAGGGAAAACAGTGAGTAATAATGCAACACATATAAAAACATAAAACAAATAATACCCTCCGCAAAGCCTCCATTTCAACCTCCGTAGCGCTTAAGTTCGATAAATTCCGCTCGATAAAATCGCGCTCATCAACTCATTCACCGTCCACCTTCCTGCCCCGCCCGGCGTGGCTTTTCTTCGGCTGCTTCCACTGCATAATGCTGTCCTTTGGCTTTCCTCCCAATTTGATTTACGGCCGGGGTGGGCTTTTCCTCCATCTTTTGCACTGCGTATCGATTATCGAACCATATGTTTTTTTCTTCCTTTTTTACCTAAAACACACAAACACGCATGCACACACTTGCAAACGATAAACAAAGTGTAACAATCGCAGCAGCCAGTGCTCGAAATCGATTTTCCACGGGGCATGGGCGAAAAGGAAAGGTAATTTAAAATTCGTGCTCATATGCAAGTGGTCGTGACGGGTTTGGAAATAATATTATAATTTCCCTTCCCACTGCCACACACGTGCGAACGTGCCGCAGCAGATTAGCCCGCGGTCCGCGGTCACTGATCCGATCCGGCTTGAAAGAAGGACCCACGCACACACGCACGCACGTAAACACAGCCTGCTAAAGGCATAAATTTAATTCACCTTTTCTGCTATTCCTCTGGCCTGTGTGGCTTCACACTAGACCGAGCAACACTTGCAGAGACATGCACAAAACAACAGCAAAAAAATAGGCACACAATAAATCTGACTCAAAGGTGAGGTTCGATGGCACGGGTCCCCAAAGTCTGCAATAGCGCTCGTATGTAGTGGTGCTAGATACGGGGCTAGAACGCTGAATGATCTTGCTGACGCGTGTTTCAGCCTGCTGTGTGCTTTATCCGGGTGTTGCTCGGTTCCCTCTCTTTGATTCCCTGCATTGATTGTCAAACCCTGTCGGCCAGGGTTGTCCAATTAGTGGAAGTAGGGGGGGAACAGTGGAGAAGCTGCAAGGGCAAACCGGCTTCACAACACAATGTGCACCGGTCTTAACACGCACACTGTGCACACCATTCGCACAACGTTTTTCGGCCTGTTTCTGTCGAGCGTCTCGGCGAAAGTGTATGACGGGCTATGACGCCATTACGCACACTTCGGCCACGAGCTGTGGGACGGAAGCTGGACCCTTTTCCTTTTCCGACACGTTTGTTTGGCGCACACAGACACAGGCACATACACACACATGCAGCTCTGCTTAAATCGGCACCCTCATCAAGCTAAACTGCAAAATCAAAGCATGCGGCGGTGTGCCCGGTACGCATGCTGACCTACCGAATAAAGCTCCACCTTTTAGAAGCAAACGCGCACACGCACACAGAAATACCCGCACACACGAGACACCTGGAGAGCGCGCGATACAATCGAACCACAAACGCGATTATATTGTTTTGGGGCCACACGCACGCACGACGCGACACGACACACACCGCAAGCCGAAAGTCAGAGGGCCCCCCGCTCGGGTCGGCGTTCATCGAGAGACTGAACGGCGAGCTGCGCTGTTCGAGCTGCTGCTGCGAGAGTGGATGAACCGCGCGAGCTCGCGGATGAACCGGGAGCGGATGAACGCGCGCGTGCTGTTTCAGGGGAATCTGCGAGAAAGAGAGCGTGAACGCTCGATGCACACTCCTGCTCTCTCGCTCGCGGTGTTTGTGTGTTGGAGCTGTTTCGTATCCGCACTTGATGAAATTGAATGAATTTCCCTTGTTGGTGGGGATTTCTCTACCCGCAGAAACCTCAATTTTCTGTCTAAAATATCAACAAAAACTGTTTGGAAATGTTACGAATTTCAAGTGATTGATTAAATGAATTGCCAACCTTGTTTAACCGCAGCCAGTGGCTACTGTGTCCAGTAAAATCGCTGCCCAACACGCAAAGTTTAAATGCGGAACCATAATGCTCCGCGGGTGATGTAGTGATGGGCGTAAGGGTCGCCCGTACCGAGCCTACTTTTCACGTGCTTTTATCCACGCCGAAGCAGCGAGAGAGTAAAATGGGAATTTTCTCCGATATTGTGCTGGTTATGGTTTTTTTTTTTGCTGGTTTCTTCCTACGAAACAGGACCTACCTCGTACTGGGCGCCTCCTTACATTACGAAACGCTTTCGCAGTCAGTTTAAGGTTTTGAATATTAATTTTTCAATTTTTGTATATTTTTTTATTTTGTCTCTGGTATTTTTCTTTAAGCAAATTTTCAATTTTATTGATACAAATATAACGAAAGTTAAGCCTTGACCCTCTTAGGGTTGGTTTGCTACTCATGAAGAAGAAGAAGTAGGTATAGTTATTACATTAGTACAGTCTTTTTTTTCTGAGTTAAGCGGTTCTAAAGATACACTGTTTCGGAGATACGCGGTTATGGCTCCATGAACATATTGTACTAATTTAGCACATCAAATGGCAAATAGAAAATAAGCAAGTTTTTGAATAATTCAAATAGCAATCAATTCTAAAGCATTGTAAAATTCAATGATGCATATATTACGCGAGCTGAAAAATTAAAAAAAACACAAACATCAGATTTAGGCCGTTATTATGTTGAAATTGACTATTTGACTTACGGGCAAATTCGAGTTACGTGGATTTCTCTGTTACGGGTAATTCACATAACTCAGAAAAACACTGTAATTATTATAGAAATAATTAAATATCGATTTTATAAACATAGTTTTTCATAAATTATATGTCTAATTACATACTTCGAAGCGTTAAATAAACATTTATATACTACGTGCAAGCTTTAAAATTTCGCCGTTAGTTACTTTTCGGTGCATTTAAATTATTTTTTATTATTTTGCAATGTTAAAAAGTTATAAAACCACTCATAATATAGCTTATAGAGTCGATTTATAGTCTTTTTCTTGCCATTTTCAGACAAATATGAGCAAAACAGTGTTTCCATAATTGGGGAATTATTCATAATCATAATAGGATGTCATAATAGGATTCATCATAATAGGATGTTGCCAAGAAAAGATAAAACTTTCATAGGTAGTATGCTGGTGTATATTATAGTAAATATTTTAATAGTATAAAGAATCGGATAAATACATTTTTTCTTAACAAAATCAAGCCTTCTAATCTTTCATTTGTAATCAACATAACCTCGAGTGGCCCTCAAATCTCGAAGAGGATACATCCGTTACAAACTACCAACGAGCTATCGATAGTTGTAGCTCTATAAATATTTTCCAATAGTTCGATATCATTAGCAACGTGGACATGAGCTATCATTCCCGCTTAAAGTAACATCAGGCCATTCGACAGCAATCAGGGGTCCGTGCTTGCTCTAACTTTGATCTGTTGCCCCGGCAAACGCACTCGTTCAGTCCACCCTTTGAAGTATCAATAAAAATGCCACCGAACCGAACGAAACTAATGAATGAACGTCCGGCAGACTGGGTGTATGCATTCGCTCCCGCCCGTCGACAAGTGTGCTCGTTAAATTGAACGATTCGGAAAACATGTTGCAGCGTTCGTTACTATATTTGCCCCGATAGCAGTTTTGAATTTAATAGTGCATAGATCATACAGCTGTGAAATCATGTTCGTGGTATTTTATTTTTCCGCATAAAGTACTACGGACAAATAAAATGCTATTTGACACTTACATCTTTCTTGAAGCCTTTCCATTTCCAAGCCATCCTTTTGCATTTATTTGAAATTTCAGGGTTTCATTATCAAAACCATCATGAAGACGCGCTTCCCTGGAAAGCACTCCACTATTTCCGCTTAACACTTCAAAAGACGCCCTGATGCTTTGTCGTCTATATCTAAAGGCTGTAATTCGTAGCTAAAGCAACGCCCGTTTTAATCCGCAAAGCTACTCAACCCTTCATTTGCGCACATCATCCACTATTAAATCGTGCCGGTATTTGTGGCATTGCTTCAATCAAAGAACGACTGGGATAAAGGAAGCAATTTCACGGAAGTCCTTTTGGAATGGTAAAGTCTATCGGGCTCAACTAATCGCGAGAACCGGCCAGAGGTAGTGGCAATCTCAATGCTTTACACCCTGGTTTTTCCAATAACGTTTAACGATGGACCCGAAGGACTGTAACCGTCTGTTCCCGGTTTGCAATGAGCATGCTGCTTATTAAATGCTATGCAAATCGGATTCTCTTTCACCTTCCTGGCTACAGATTGCATTGACCCAGCCTTTGTGCTGGCGACATAGATGACAGCTGAAGAGGTTTGGAAGCTGTAAAGGAAATGATAAATCACTATGGCAATGGTCTTACTTTTTATCCAATGCTTGATTCATAGTCTTCAGTTTACGGTAGCTTTGAATGTGGAATGAAATCAACCATTAGGTATGCAAGCGATGAAAGAGAAATTTTATGTATATGTTAAATGTTAAATAAATAACAGTAAAAAAAACAAAAACTGAAGCTTCAGAAAACTTTGACGAACGCCCAATTTTCAGTCGTCTTATTTAGAAGGAAGGAATCATTCAGGAAGGAATTGCTCAAGTGTAGCATAGGACAATTGAGTTAACAATATTTTTGAATTAGTAGAACTAATTAAGTTCTCAAAGAAACATGTTAGTTAAAGTAAAATTGTGCTAAAGTATGCGAGAGACTTACGGAGTTGGGCTCCCTAGAAAAATGTGGACAAATCATGTGTGGAGTATTGAACTACGGCATATATATGTTTCCATGTCCAGAGTATGCAATTTTTTTTCGTATTCTATGTAATGCACGTACCAAGAATTTCATCAATTTTTCATCTCTCAATAATGTTGAAATCCATGTTTTTCTTTCTAGTGCTATAAATTAAACAATGGTTAGTTTTGCTAAATAAAAGATGTGTATACATCGTGCAGGGGTTAGAAATACTTTTGACTAATAACGGTCAACATTTTGACGGTGAATCTATTATGGTGCTATTACATTGGATAGATGGAATTCGAATTGGCACGTCAGAGTACGTTTGAAAGAAGTTACCACGGCCGAAAAAATGAATTCGGCTAGCCCTATGTAGATTTTGCCATCGAGTGGAATTTGGATGTCACACAGAGAAAAAAGGTAAACAAAGCTTTATTTTCACTGTGGTTGGTTCTGTTATAAAATAAATGCTGTTTTACCTACCAAAAAATCGAAGAACAAGTGTTTGAACGCCTTTACAATAAGAAATTCCAATTCAATTCCAAGTGTGCTATTACATTGGGAAACGGAATTCTTGTGTCAAAATATGCTTCTGGATCGGTTTTGACAAACCAATTCCAATTCCATCTATCCAATGTAATAGCACCATTAAGGATAGTTAAGTGTAGATGAACCATGTATCTTTTTAGTGTAATTCAGATTAAATAAAAAAACAAATAATCAATCAAGCATTTAAGCAATCAATTTATGTTTTTAATGCTTTCCATGAAAACAAAATTTTCTCACCTCATTGTTACTTTCCTAGACATTCGTTAAACGCTGCACAGTTTTTCCTACGATTTCCTACCATTTTGCATACAAAAATTACACTCGACTGGTCTTTTAAATCAATTCACGTGCCCCTGTCTAGTATAAGCAGCTTATTTTCTACACACTGATAATGTTCCGCACCGATCTCGGATTGTATCCGGCCGGCACATATCATATCATGTGTATAGCCCAATGACACACATTTTATCCCCGTGCAAAAGGAGGCCATTGAACGAGATATAACCCTCTGGCGGGTGGAACACCCCCAAACACATGGCTAAAATGCCCGTTTAGCCCTGTTGTTCTGCTCATAAAATATTCCAATAAGTATTCATATTTGACCCCTTTCGTTTGCAAGGTATAGGAGCTTCCTAGGATGTTTACAGCAGGACGTCATTTCCGGTCGCACACCCCGAGCGCAGCGACGATCCTTCCTTAACTATTGTAGCACGTCGTTGCTTATCGCAGGTCTACGATCAACGACGGCATTATGAAAATCTCTAACGACGTCCACGGCAAAACGTAGACCCCCTTCCGAGTGGAGACTTCCACTGGTTAGTCTATCGGTAAGCTGAGCATACGGATAAGACTATCCCAACGCCTTAAGAGTCTATGCACAGCAAACCGGGTGAACCTATTTAATGGGTCCGATTATATCGATGGCCATCATTAAGTGGAAGTAAGGCAGAAGTAAAACGTTACGTGAGCCATGGAAAATGAGTCCTTTAAGCCGATGAACGAGACAACGTGAGAAAGCTTTCTTGGTATAAGTAGTAATCTGCATAGGGCATATTCCTGTAAAACTGTATGAATGTAATGGGCATAAAGGCTTTCATGTTGAAAATCTTAATGCTCATGTTGGTTGCTAAAAATATTGACATTTTTCCACTTTTAAAAATAATGCTGATTGATTGCATACCTTTAGGCGTTTAATTAACAATCCATCTATTCATGCATGCAAATGAATTATCCATCCATGCAAATGTTTCGTTTAAAGCAGACGTTCTTGATATTTAAAACAAGATTTCCCTTTAAGATACTCTCCCACGTACATACCTCAGGTATTAGTTATCAGAAATGGATTTAAAAATTTCATTTTCATAAGTGCTTCTGAATCATGAACCCCACAAATGTTACTTTATATTCATCATTTGTCTCCAAATTCCAACATGACTATGTTTGTTGGGCAACAGCTGGCTTCGACGCTATTTCCCTCCAAACATACACACAAATCTCCGTCCGAAGCGTAAAAGTTCACCCATTCCAGCCCTTCTTGAGATACATCCGTGTAAGCGGGGTAAAACATTTTTAATTAATTTCTCCCTTATCAAGAAAACTCCTCCACCGCTCCATTATCCGCTATGTCAAGCTTAAAGTTTTACTTCAACCGTTACGCCAGTACGTTCCTCTACATAATATCAGCATGAACAAGCTTCCTAGAAATGCGTACCACATCTCAATCCACCAGAGGGAAAGATCATCGCAGCTGGAAAGGGAATGGGAACGGAACGAATATTCGCTTTGCCCGGTGCACTGCACAAAAATACGTCCAGAGCTATTCAAACAAGTAATGGGGACGGCTTTCGCTCAACAGGTTTCCGGACATCTGTCTCACCGGTATCCGTTTTGTAGTTGTAGGGCAAAAGTTTCATCTTACCTACAGTAATCACGTCCGTGCGCTGCCAAACACGCACCACACGTTGCGCACACCTGTGGGATAGATCTTTTGCCTTGCCGTGTCGCACTTTTAATAGATTTTAACAAAACTTCGCCTCAAAAACATGATAATATTTCTTATGTATTAAAAAAGTCAAAGAAAATTCGTAAAAAATCCGTCATATCCAATTGGATATTATTATAATATACTGCAGGGTAGAAGGGACGTATTTGTTTTTAAATTAATGAAAATAGATTTGTGCCATGATTAATTTTTGTTTCTCTTTTTTATTTCTATATTAACGACCTGTTAGTATTGCTTTTTTTTCTTTATATTTTAAGTTTAAATTATGGTCGTTTTTATAATTTTGTGAACCGGCATGAAATAACCAATTTCATCAAATGTTTATTCAGTAAAAATTAAAAACAAGGATTACAATGGCCCTTGTCTGCTAACAAAACGCCTAAAAGTATGCATGTCTTCTTTGATTGATTTAAATTCGAGTTTATTTATTAAATAACTAGTTTTTTCCATAGCATGATTTTTTACTTTTATATAAAACTTTGTATACAACTTTATATACACTTTTCTACTTTTACTAAGCAAACAGAACGACTACGACCCTGATCTGACAACAGAGCAACTATTGTATTCATCCTAACCAGAATTAATTTTCATCGCAAAATTACGTAGATCCGTTATTTCGAAGCGTACATAAATAGTTTATATTTGTGTTAATTTCATTATTCCGTAGATTAAGTACACAGTTACTAAGTTATCAACCATATTATATCATATTATTGATGAATCAATCAATGTGAGAAAACAAATTATTAAACTAGCTTTGACTTTGTAGAACACCGTCAGGTATACTTTTTGGCGCTTATGTTCTGAATGAGGGTTGAATTTTCCATTCAATCTTTGTACATTTAAAACTAAATTCAAATATTTTATAAATGCTTTGGTTATAAATAAAAGTTATCATAAATAACATCACATCATGTACCGACTAAATATAAATGAAGTTTAAATGATGCTAGAGGCAAATTGAACATGTGCAAATTGTTATTGATAATTGATAATTGCACGAAGCAAAGAATTTACTTTTCAGAGATTAAAACGTGACTTTTTATCAACAAATTAAAAATTTAATTAGGTTAACATCTTTGAATTCATTGGTCCATTTTATACTTCCATCGGATGAATCGTAAAAAAATAATGAAAATTTCAGTTTCTTAAAATTCATCGATTTTGATGTGCTTCATTAGCCTTCGTTCGAATAAACACATTAATATATTTATTTATTTTATTTTTTTTTTTTTCATTAAGACCCATCACACTCTCCAGCTCGTGCACCAATTAAAATGATAATTCATTAATTACCAAAACCGTACGCTTCGTAGCTGCATATTCTTGGCCAAATCGAAAACACTCAACGCATCCACTATATCGGTGGCGCAGAATGCAACAAACTGTTTCTACCGGCAAAATTATCATGCACTCCGCATAAGCGGATCGAATCATGCACATCAGAACCTCGCCTCGCTAGTAAATGCTGCACGCGAAAATGAGTAACACTCAACGCATAATAAATGCAGCTTTCATCGATATGGGTGTTACCGTGGGCAAGGGGCAAGGAGAAACACATCGCGAACGAAATAAATTGCACACAAATAGAATGTTCAATACATCGCCACCGCTTCAACAGCTTGTTGATTGCACTCGCTTTATCGATTGTCGCGAAAGCTACAATTTGTCATTCGACACACGCGTACGCCACAGAAAAACGGCAAACTATTTTCTGCAAATGATTTTGGCCACTCGCGACCGAATTGGATTCTCGCGTTTGCTTCCCTCGACGCTCGCTTTACCCATTTTTTTCGGGAGCTTCCTTTTGAAACCCCTACCGCCCGCTCGAGCGCTCGTACACGACGACATTTTTGGGCGAAAAACTCATTAACACGGCAACGGGTAATGAATGTTAATTTCCTCCCACGGCCCCATGCGGTGCACCCTCACCTGTTCGCCGAAAACTAGTCCACACTGACCACAAAATGAGGCACGAAAAGGTGAGAAAAATGCCCATCCCCAGCTCCACGCCCGCCAGCAGAGTGGACTGATTACTGAATAAATTTTCCTGCACCGGATTTTTCGACAACGAAGGGCTCGGAGTTTGTGGTACACTTCCGTTCATTGAAATGTGGGTTGAGGGCGCTATACAGAAGGTGTGAGAAAAACCGCAACAATATTTTAAATTAAATTACTCTTCCGCACGGCACCGTCGGCGGGCGCGTTCGTTGACCGAGCCGACGCGTGCCACGTCAAGCAGGGATGGAATACTCACCCGCCAGCACCAGTTTTATGACTTCCGCATCCTTTTTAGCTGCCCGTGATAACGAAGATATAAATCAGGATGTGGATAGTGAAAGGTATGTGTGGGCAGAGTGTGTTTAAGTGTGCGTGAAAAAGGGAGAGAGAATCTGCCTCAAATTGAAATCTACTTTCAGCCAGTACGGTGATTGAGAAGGACGTAAGAAAAAAGAAGGGCTACATTCTGCTCCTAACTTCCATATTGGGTGTGCAAAACGAAAACGTAAAAACTACTCGGAGCGTATATCGTGATTGTTTCGAATCAATTTATACGTGGGTTCACCACTATTGTGGGAGTTTTGGTTGTTTTTTCCGTTTACTATCTCAACTCTATTTATAGCTTCGGTAGTAATTACGAACAATTTATCGCTCCCGAACGTAAACCATGAGAAAGAAAACAAACAGCCCCTCTCAAACGCGTTCAAAGAGTGACAAGGAAATGTTACTGAGGCCGTTAGTTAAAGTTAAAGTTCAATTCACCAACGCAAGAAACGTGATTTCCAAAACTAATTTCCCTAGTGGTCTTGGTTTTTTGGGTTGATATCGCCTAAATGTATGCAATAAGTTTTTCTTTTATTTATTTCGGATAGATTTCGTGGTACAAATGCATATCGTATGACTTCAATTTGAATTTCTTTTATAATTTAACTATTTAACTTGAACAAATCGAACTCTAGGACAGATTTTTGCAAAAATAATACAAAAATATTGTTTATCCACACAACAATCCACAGCACAATCTCTTCCCGGCCGAAGAATTAAATAATTAACATTTTCCTTCCGCTCACATGTTGATTGGTTTTAAGTTTGCCCATTGGATTACGACGCTTAAATTCAATTTCCATCCCCTCCTGCACCCCCTCATTACCTACCGAACCGTTTGTCGATTATGCTGAATAATTAAAATCATCGCAAAACAACGCTTCCCACAATTAGGCGACGTTGCCGCGCTGCCTGGTCGATAGGTTTTCCCGATTTTCTAATTTCCTTGACGCAAATTTTCCAAATTTCCGTTTGCGGTACACATGCCACCAGCGGACGGAGAAGGGGATGGGTGAAACCATTTGGCTTAAATCGCAAACTTTTTCGCTCATTCTGGCCCGGGCCAGCCTCCGTGTGGTGGGCTTTCCCGCGGTCATCAATTAATTAAAAGACAAAGTAATGGACAAAGTTTGCCGGCCAACAGGCCTTCTTTATGTACCTGGCGGGAAGTGTTTCGGTGGATTAGGGCGCGCAACTTGCGCCACGATTGTTTCGGGCAATTTGGCACTGGATGGTTTTGGTGCAAAGTTTCCACTTCAATTCCATCAGCTCGGGCGAATGCTTTCGTTATTTATTTATGATTTTACTTGTGCAAATCAACGACGTGACGAAGTTTTTTTTTTTATTTAAATTAAGCCCCAGTTGACTTAATCTGTTGATTACAGTTCGGATTGATTTTTAGCTTTCTTGCACGTTTTCGCTTTTGTCCTAGCTAATTAGTAATCCTCTTCATCAAGTCAGTTTTTACTTCAGTTTGAGGAACTCAAAACATCTCAGTTCAGCTGCAAAAATTCTTAGTAAAGTTACATAGAATTAAAACCAACAATGGGGTGAATGATGACCTTTTTGTATGATGAGCCAGTTTTTTTTTGTATGTGTTTTGACGTTTCTCGGCTAAAATACCGCAAGCTCTCCATACAAAATCACAGGCAAAACTAGCCAGCGTGAAAAGCATTGGATTTTGTTTCGAGCAAAACTCTAAAATTTAGATTCTAGCAGCTGTCAAAACAAACAATTTTTCGGGCTTCTTTGGCAAGGTCGGTTCACATTTAACTTAACTAATGAAAGAATCTTAAACTTGCAGTTGTTTTAATACACATGATAAATCATCCATTAATTTGTATGTGTAACTATCTTTAGCTGTGTTACAATTTTCTTCTTCTTCTTTTTCCTCTGGCTGTCAAACAATTCTTCATCCATTCATGCATCAATAATTACACCCAATTCAAATGATTTTTCAGTAATTATTGTGGTCAAGGTTGTAGGACTTTGTTTCCTACTAGTTAAAGTGATTTAATTCGTAAATGTAAAGTGTACATCATAATGATTCCCTTGATTTTGCTTTCTGAGGAATAAGAGCAAGAGGGAGATAAGTCGGTTCAGCAACGCTATCGGCAGACACTTTGGGAAAATAGAAGCGTGTTTGATCTACCGATAAAACGGTAAATATTACGAATTACTTTTTTACCAAAACAAAAGTAAAGAATTTAACGAGCACTAGAACACTTTAATAAGCAGGAAACACTGATCTTCGACTTGGCAAGATAATAAACAAATATCACATAGATTTAGTGTAAGGATTGAAGCATGAATGGATGAAGAATTGTTTGACAGCCAGAGGAAAAAGAAGAAGATGGAATTTGTAACACAGCAAAAGATAGTTACATGTACATATTTAACGAATAAATATACATACTTTCAACCGAAAAATCTCGGAAAAATTTACAAGCAGATAATGCTTTGTAAATTAAATAACAATCACGTGAAGTGACTATATAGCAAGAGCCTTAGTAACGGAATTTGAAATTTTATTTTTTGTTTATATTCTTCAATCTACGACTTTATGTCACAACGATCTATCTAATGGAAACTATGCTCTGCTCTTCTTCCAACTGCTTTAATGTTTGACAGAAGCAAGCTTAAATTTTCTGATTCTCTAATTTTGGTCATCATAGACCCCAATACTAGGAAAACTATTAAAAAGGATTATCAGAGACACAGATTAGTTCTCCGGAAATATATCACTAAATATCATATTATTGTTCCTTTCACTTTAAACTGTTTAAGTTTTATAAAAAAAAAATATCTTTGTTTAGAACTTATTTTTAAGTTTTTTATTCCAGTTAATATTACATTCCTAAGAAAAGATACAATATGCCATTGTTTTTTAGATCATCCCTGTAAAATTATTAAAACACGCCTAAAAGTATGCAATTTTCGATTCAATTACATGGTATTAGCAGCGGCTTTCACTTTGCCAAATGTTCTTTGTACTAAAATTAGATGATTGCGTGCCTTAAGCTCAATCTAACCACGCGAAAGTTCTAGTTCCTTTAAAAACACACATAACCTCACACCTTTCTTGGTCAGACCACGTTCGACCAGGAACCTTCCCACCGTGATACACTCTAAACACCCTGCTCACCAGTGCATTTCTCGTACGCAACCCGTAAGTCAACCCGTAAACCACAAAACGAACATATGAAATAGTTTCCCAAACTTTCTCTCCTACCCCGACCAAACAACAGGGGCAGGCGGTTCAAAACTTTCCACAGCCCAACCCAACCGATAATGTGCTAACGCCGTTTTCGTTTTTGTCCTGCTTGTGTAGGTTCTATCCCGACCCGGTACGCCCGACATTACGACCCTCAGCGCTTGATCTTGACGTCACTTCCAAACACGAGGTGCTATTCCAACGCAACGCGTTCCTTTGGCGGAACATCTTGGCTCACGGCCTTGGTTTAGTTTTCGTCGGCCGCAAACATACGTTTGGCTTTGGGGAGGACGAACTTCCGAAAGGTGGGGTAGGAAAAGTTGCTCCCACTACCATCGCATTGGCCCGGGTGATTGGAGGTCGCTGGTGAACCATTGCAATGAGAATGCAGCCTGACCTATGGCAGGAAGGGAGGACGGTTGGGAGGCTAACCACCGGAATGCAAACTTTGCCAAAACTCCGATCCCGAAGCCCCGGACACAAACGGACCATAAATCTGCATGGCTCAAGACGCTTTACCGTGCAACGAATTGACGTCAGGCTTTTCCCATTCGTTTGAGCTCATGTTCAATGGTTTGTTATTTTTCGCAGTGGTTAAAACATTTTCTACAACAACCAAAAACGGCATTTATTATAGCATAGTGTGGAAACGTTCCATTAGAAAGAGCATTCTGATCAATATTTGCGTTACATATTTGACAAACTGAATCATAAGAATGCTTGTGACATCTAAATAAACGAAATAAAGGCTCCTTTCGGTCGAAGAGCTTTCTACACATGCTGAATAGACCCTTCAGTGCTTCATTCTTCCCACACTGCCTTCTTCAGTGTCAACAAGGCTAGTTTTGCTCGGACTATTTTTTCTGTCCTCCTTTTTTTGGATGTCATCCTGCCCGCTAGCTAATAAGCTAAATTAAATATCTGCATGTGACATTTCTCCCAAATGGTTGGTGTTCCGTGCAGAACAAACATAATTTTACGAAATTCTGTGAAGTTGTGTGCTGCAAGTTAATTAAAATTATACCGCTTGACAGGTATTAAAATTTCAATGTCACCCACGGATGGGAAACTACCTTTGCTGAAGGTGTGGAAGAATAAAGCGTTTTCTTTAAAGTCTGACATTATGTAAGATTTTGAAAGTAAGTATTCTGACTACTTTAGCGGAACTGAAAGTGTACAACTTTTTCTTTAATATGTATCTTGAATTTGCTATACATTTTTTCAAAACTGCCTAAAAGTATGCTACACATTCCTTCTAATACAGCATGTACATCAATTTCAACCTTTGTTAATAAAAAACCCCTAAAAGTATGCAATAAATACCATTTTAAAAGGCAAACACAAAAAACTTCGAAAGAAACATTCTAAAAATAAAGTTTTATTACTTTACGCTTATATTTTCTTTTAAGTTGTGACTTCAACCATCAAGCTACCAAGCTTACTAAGCTTTCACTTTTTCACTTTATTCAGCTCACCGAAACAAGGAAAGCATCTCAATGAGGTGTCTAGGGTAGGAAATGAATTCTACAGCCCACTGTACCCCTTTACTCTTACCGCAACGAGTCAGACCAGTCCATCTAGAACCATTCCCTACATTCCCATCTCTCCACTACCCTTTCCCCGCTTCCAGTGCGGTCAGTGCAAGCGAAAATCTTGTATGATTTATTTCTTCATAGCAGCGTACGTACCGTGCAACGGTCTCTCGCTATCTACCTCAACATCTCATTTCCACGACCATTTCCCGCAGAAGCCCGCAAAATACTAGTTAATGCAATGCACGATTGCCGTTGACCTCAACATCCTTGCACCGGGACGAAACAGGTTTTCGCCTCCCACTCCAGCTTCCCCGTTTATGGAAATGCATGGTGTTGCCTTTTTAGTCGTACCTCCTTGCCCGACCGCTCTGCCTGTGGTCGATTTGGAAACAAGGCTTGTTAAATAATATTCCCCAGCCACGGTGCAGTGCTGACCGTGCAAAGGCCCGTCGTCTAAGCAAGAGCTTCACGCATTTTGTGCCGGGCATCCCGGACAACTGAAGCAGCCAAACCCGAACGCTCGTTCGGGGTATTAGCGAGCCCTTCGTCGGGCATTAACAGAAGCATTTTCGGTGCGATTGGGAAGTGCGATTGCAACCCTTGCGTATGGTGAAGATGAACCACCGCTCGGTACGCCGCTCGGTCGGTCGGCTTTCTGTCACATAATTTTATCGCACAATTATACATGCAGCCCTCGATCAGCACGCCGCATACGCTCGTGTAGGGATGTGCGCCGGCCACGATCACGACAAAGCCGCTGAAAAAGCGTGAGGATTTGCACACGGGCCCTAGCGGAGATAACTGACGTCGAGCAACAACGGTGCTAGTGTATTAGCATATTTGGACCTTTCACAAAGGATAACGTCGATCTTTGCGATTGGAATGACATACTACAAAACAAGCTTAGGTGTGGTACAGGAAGGAGAGTGTGAATAGAAAAGAAAAGTATGTTCTTTTCAATACTTATTGAACATTTGAAAATTAACGGATAGTTTATGTACCAGAAAACAGTGATTGCTTAATAAAATGACTGAAACGTTTTAGATTAAAAATTCTACAATTTTTTGCTGGGAAATGAAAAGCGTTAATATTTTTAATTTGTGTTGAATAAAAAATTCGAACTTAATTTAAAAGTTCTTGCAAGCTCATTTCCCCTCAATTCAACGATCTTGTGAAGAATATTTTTTTGCAATAAAGTAAGTTTACTAAACATAGCTTCACATGTTTCGGTTCCAACTTTGAAAAAATAAATAGAAAAACAAAATCATTTATTTCAAAGTTCTGAAATGCAACTAAATTTTGCTTAATAATTTTTTAAACAAAAGACATTCAAGAAAAGGATCACTCAGGGCAAAAGAGCAAAGTAAAATTTAGTAATTACCTAGGCTAAAAGGGAAATAAGGAGTTCCATCAAAGCTTATTAAACTTTTTAAAAACTTCTTAAAACATATAAAATAATATTACAAAAAGAAGTAAAACGCACGATGATCTATCAGTAAATAAAAATATCTTTTAAGATTCGTTCAATACACATCAATATAAAACTATTTGATTTGTTATTTTTCAATATTCTAATTTTGCTGCCCATTCCTATCTATCTTTCAACCGTCCCCCCTCACAAAAGCCCACAAACTTAATGAACCAGTTTTGTGTGCTTGCAAACTCTTCCCAAAAAATCATTTCCACGTTTTCCACTCTCTCCCTGCAGTGCCACAAGGGAGAAGTTAATTTGCACTTTTATGTCCCCCATTCAAAGTTGCAGTTGCGGAAAATTATTTATTACTTTGCCATTCTTGTACCAGCAAACACCATCACAGCCCTGGCCGCCACTGTGTTTGTGACAAACAAATGATGGAATTTGATTGAAATTGTTCCAAACTTTGCTTCGCTCTTTGCAAGCTATTGGTCCGGTAAGATGTACAGTGACCCTGTTGAGAAGCGCTTTCCAAAGCCCGTCCACCAACAGTTGCAACTGTTCCGTTCCTGGCAAGTGTTCCTAAGTGGGGCGATGTTGCAGCTAGGATGAATTATTCATTTCCTTACGGAGAAAAAAAACACCTAACCGAAACTCTCCAATGAGAACAAGCAAGTGGATACACGGAGAAGATACAAAAAAAAGAATTACTTACTAACTACTCCATGGGAAGCAAACTGACGGGGCCCGTTTCTTTTGGCCCCTTTTTGGAGTATCGTGTTCGGATCATGGAGCAGGAAGCAAAAGTAGTATCCTCTTTTGCGAAAACCGACGACGAACGGTCAAATTGCACTACTTCTGGGTGGCCGGTGGTGTCCAAAACTAATAGCTAAGTTTCATTCAATTGGTTATAAACTTGTACCATCTAGGCAACGATCTAACTTTTGTCGTTCACCATACCGTCCTTTTCATCGCTCATCTTCCCACCAAGGTTTTGGGTTGTCCGTAAATTGGTCATTTCATCAACGACGATGAATTCATACCGCTTCGTAAATTTTGTATGCAAAACGGTTTTGTTTCTTTGTGCATTTTTATGGCGAGCACTGGAGAACAGAAAAACTGTATCTGAAAAAGTAAATTTAAAGACAAAAACTAAGTATGTATATGTACAAAACAACTCAGAAAAATCGATTATTTTTTTAAAGGCTCTTATTTTACATGTTGACACTCCTAAATGTATGCAATCTATTAAAGCTTAATTTAAAGGCCTTATCGCGGTGGGCTTAAAAGTAAGGAGGTCCAACTAAACTGGTATGTATTCAAACCTTTTGTCAAGTTTCAGGCATAAGAAAATACTTCGAACACTTTTCATTCCGAAAGATGCATGAAACACTGATCACATAAAAAGGACCAACGAACAGTTGGCTACGACCGATATTTTCCAAAAGGGGACTCAATGAACGCAACCAAAACGTGTACCAAGGCAAAATCTTGATACTACACAATACAAACAGTAAAGTACAACGCTTTACTTCAGCCCAATAATTTGTGGTTTTTGTATCAGCCCGGCAAAAAGAGCTCCCACAATTCTTTCATCTTTCTCGCATCCAGTTTCGGATGTAAATCGAGACATCTAACAATCACCTTTGGCATGACACACCAAACCTTTGGTTTAGGAGGTGGATCATGTCATTTTAGTTTTACGCTGTTTGCTGGTTAAAGGAAAGATAGTACGGACCACAACCTTGTCATTTTGATACTGCTTCCGGTTCCGTACGCATGATCGCACTCACGCCGGTAGCCTTGTGGTTCTTCACGTTTGGCATCAAACAGATTACGGGGTGAGTATTATCATTTCCATCATACCGCTTTGTATGTAAAACACATGTATCAGTGTCTAAATTAGAGCTGTTATCATCGCGATGGTTGATAGGCTTGCGAGAAACTGATGCATGTAATTTATATACAAATGCAATGGTACGATGCATTGAGAATGTCCCATTTTATTTCGGTGAAAAAATTGGAACACTTTAAAAAAACTCATTTGGAAAAAAAAGAATTTAATATAATATAAAAAGCATGTTATATTGCATTTTTTTCTGTTTATTATTACTTTTCAAAGACTAGATTATCATGCAGTACCCATTCAAATGCAATCGCCTAAATGTATGCAACATGTCTCATTAATGCCTTAAAAAGGCCTTGTTTCAATCTAAGAAGTGGCATTATTAGCATGCAATTGTAGAAATGTTTAATTCTGCATGGTTTATATTTTTGAACACTTTGTAGAATGATTGAGTTAATCGATGTTAAATTTTATGATGATTTAAAAAATAGCACAACAGCAAACTAAAATTTGAAGATGACAAACGTTTCAGATTGCATTTCCAAATGTTTACCCACACACCTGAAGTTCTTGTTCAAGTTTTTGTACACTTAAAAAATCTCCTTTGTGCTTCATACAATGTCAAACAACGCAGCACTAGGAGCAGCGGTACCGCAAATGCACGTAAAACTTTAATCCACCGTAAGCCGCTTCTGTAACGCAAACAATTTCCAGTAGAAAGCAAAACAAACTTGCTGTACCTTTTGTCCAGCGAAAGATTGTTAAACCTAGGGACTTCCGTTGGTCCGTTCGTCTCACATGCCAGCACTCGTTCATCAGAACACTTTTCTTCCTGTAAAATACTGTAGACTCTGTGCCCGGCGGCCATAGCGCGAGATTATAATGACTTCCAGCCGCTATCTCATTCGAACAATCAGCTTTTCTATTCCATCAAAGAAAGCGTCCGTGGGTCCGAGGCCAAGATGCCATTAATCTTTCGCTCGTCGTACTGGGGATCGGCAGTGAAAGCGATACAACTCCGAAAAAGGTCTCAACTAATCGGCTCACACAATCCTACCGCCTGCTGGTATGTCCTGCTCTAGGCCACAGGCGAGCACGATCCTATGCAAGATGGTCTAGTTTGATAAAACCCTGCACCTCGAGCTGCAGCTCCGGGAAGAGTAAATAGCGTGTCGCACCTAAATGCCTTAGCCTAGAAACCGGACGTCACTCCAAGCAAGCGCCCGTTGCCGTTGATTAATACACCAAGATACCAGCACGTTGCAGTGCACCGCTGGTCGAATCATCTTCACTTTGCATGGATCTTTGCACAGAAAAGGAGAAGATTTTCCTTGCAAAAAACAACATAAAACGAACCAGCGCATGGGTATGGTGGTCAAATGAAATGGTCAATTAATTCCGTGCACCATCGCGCTGGCTACGTTCGCTGGCCGGTCGAGGGGAAACGATAAGCTGGCCACCAATGCGAACATCAAAAGGTGGGATAAGATAACTAGCCGCTTGAAGCATGAAAGAAAATTGAAAAAAGCAATCGCAAGCTCTATTTTTAAATGAAAATTAATGAGTGATAGTAAAATGTACAACAATGATTGCGCCTGTCTCGGTTAGAGCCCGATTGGTTGATGAATAGTTGCTTGATTGTTAATGAGCTTTATCTTTTTTTCCTTTTTTATCTGCTTCTACGAGATGTTTTCTAAAAGAGATAAAAAATTAGAAGCAATTTTGTTTTAAGCGTTTATTTTTCTTATTCCGTTTTCTACTTAAAACGTTGAAAAAATTTCTTCGTGTCTTTTAAATTGCTACAATAAAAACGCAACTAAACGAATCGAACTGCAATTATCTGACGCCTGAATGTATGCAATTTGAAGGAAAATTACAAAATCGATTCAAAAAAACTAAGCACCAGTAAATGTCCAATACCAAAGCGCCTTAAAGTATGAAATAAGTTTATTCAACGTTTCACGCATCAATTGTTTGATTTGCGATCAGTTTTGTTATTTATGTATATACTTATTAAATAAAAAGTAAAAGAACGTTCATAAAAATAAAAATTTTATCAGTTTTGTCAGTTTTATAAAACTTAATATTTTATGTGTATTATTTATATTATTTATTTGTTAAGTTTAATTTAGCAATTCGAATAACTTTCTTTATAAAAAATAAAACAACACGTTGATGCTTGGAATGAATATTTTTAGGCGCTTAGAAATAGAATAAAGATTAATTGATACGTTTACCCTTTAAATACGTTCCAAAGATACGTTTTAGTTTAAAAAAAAAGCAATTTTAAAAGTCTTTCAAGCTACAAATGAACGCTTAAAAGCGATTAATGTATCTTTGGATGTACAATTATGCAAAATAAGCGAAAAACTAAATTTCTTCCTTAACAATCTAGCTAGATAAAAGCTAGCTCCATACAACTGCAAACTCTCATTACCAAAATTAGCCCAACTTGCTTGATGTTCTCTATAGCGTGTCCGTTTCGGAATGCTCCTTACAAAACTTAACCCTATAAACCACCATCTGGAACGGAAATCTAACGCAAAAAAAGGCTTCTTTACTTACTCTTCTTTCCTGCACACCAATGCACGTCTTCAGGGCGGGTTTCATCTCTTAACCTTTTTCCGTTTTCCCTCTTCCTGTGGCATTCGTTTGCAACAAGCGGGATCGTACAAGAGCGTACACAAAAAAAACAGACCATAAACACACTTTCTCATAAAAAAGGTTAACTTCATTACCTTTCAAGGCGTTCCGGAAGTTGCACACCGCCCATACATACCTACGTACATATGCATCTCGTCTTTGGATGTTCACCCCTTTTGCTCTTCTCCGTCCGTTTTTCGCTCCCATCCGATTACAGTTTCTACCATCGAGCTTTCCTTCCCGTGCCGGTTCTAAAGTCAAAAGCGTAACAAAGTTGGCTGCAGGAAAACGCTTCGGTAAAGGCCACCTAAATATTGCTGGGTACATTATGGCATCGAAGCGGAACCAAGCTGCAGGCAAGGCGAATGACAAGCAAAGAAACGGATGGAAAGAGAAATTGCCAAACCAAACCAGCAGGATGTGCTGAACCAGTTCAGCTGAATGTTTGTAACTTTTTTACATATTTTGCATGGCACCGTATGCAGTTCTTTTCGTGTGAATTTTTTCGGTTGTTTTTTAGAAAGTTTTCTTTAACGTATTTTGCCTCACAAAAAACATAGCCTTTTGCTGGTGCGTGGGTTTGGTTTTTGTTTTTCCTCCTAGTTTAAAATCGGTCTGATAAACGTTTTGCTATAGTGGATGTGCAACAGATACGAAACGGGCACAATCACTTGCGGCAGTTTGTGCGTGAGAGAGTTAAATTGCAATTCATGCGGCACGATGAAGTCGAACAAGGGACAAAACTATTTGCTCCATGGAAAATGTGCATTTCACTGCACGAAGCTGCACAGTTTCGGTGGTGGCTTAATTTCTACTACTTTTATTCACCCAACAGTTCCTAAACTAATGCAATATCGTTGCCACGAAACAATTTTCTACCAGCTTGCCGGAGGGTAAGCTGAGAAGCAACCATTTGCAACGGTACACACGGTGCAGCCCGGAGCATTTTTTGCCGAACAGGGCAAATGGGCAAACTTTATTACAAACTATGCTATAAAAAAACACACGCGTACATCACACATGCACATACAACTCGCCGAGCCGGCAACGCAGAGCTTGGTGAATTTTTTTATCTCTATGCCGAGAAAAATATTTTAATATTTCTTTTAAAATAAACACACAAACACTAACTATGCCAAACTTCAAGCCAGATAAAACCCTCTGGAAGACTCTGAATGTTGCAAAAATTGTACGTATGCTTTACCAGTGCTAGCGTGTTTTCAGTGGGTAAAGTTACCACCGTAAGAAGTGCCACTTAGTTTGGTGCATTGTTACGGGTTTCCGTTTCCTTCGAAAGTTTATGGGTTGTTTGATAAATAAAACGCTTAAAAAGTAGTATCATCCACAAACTCTTTTAAAGATAGTTTATGGGTTCTTTCTATGGGATGGTGTAAATTATGAAAATAAAATATTCAATTTTATTAGTGTTGTTTTGATTCACAAGCTTCATTAGGGTTGATTAAAGTTTAAAATTGATAAGATAAGTTCCATTTGTCAGTATATTTTCTTTAACAAACTTTTTTAAACATCAAATGTATTTTTTCCCATTTTTCTTTAAGCTTTGAATACCGTTATCTTGGCGGTGCCTCAAAATACTATTTTTATTTAGGTAAACGTAAGTCCATCTTAACAATTATTATACCACTTATCAGTAAAATATTGACATTTAGTATGGCAAAATATGATCATTTGCTTATTGAAATTGCTCTAAATAAGAGCAATTTAACAACAAAATAGTTGTTAACCATAAACATTTTATGCCATTTAAAAAAAAAAACTAACTATAGCAATACGCTGCTACCTAATAAAAAATCGATCTATCTTTTTAAACAATGCTTTGTAAAAAGAACTCATTGTTAACAATTAAGAGTGGGCTTTATTTTCAAAAGAATAATTGTTCAAAACAGTCAAAACGCAAAACACAATAGCTAAGGTAAAATTGAACGATAAAATTTAAAGGTAAAAAATAAGAAATATCCCTGATTCTAGTTCAAAGAATAAACGTTTTATCTTCTGTATTAGCAACTCTGGTACCCAAGATTCAGAATAAAGCTTTCTTGGATGATTTTTAATTCTTTGAGACATTTTATTCATCTCAACAAATGGTTGATAAAGCAATACGGCCTGTACGTATGTATTAAGGCTATAAAGTGTAAAAAAGTTAACCAATAATTAGTGAATGATATGACAAAATTTAAAAAGAAGAAATCACAAAAGTTTGAATATGATTTCAAGCTATTGCTAAAGTAGCACAGGGACAAATAAACAAAACAATTGCAATAAAATTTTAAGCATTTAATTCATTATAGGCTATAACGCTGGGAAATGGACAATTTTTGGCTAAAGTCTAGATTAACCCACGCCCGATTTTCGTGGCGCCTAAAAGTATGCAACCCTCGTTTTCGACGTTTCAAATGCAAATCCATGCGGTAAATTTCGTAATCTATGTTTTTTCAAAACGTATTGTTAAATTGACTGTTTTAATAACGCGATAAAAAAATACTGAACGGTTTTGTGAAAGATATATGAAAGATATGTCTCGATATTTATGATAATTGAATCATTTTAAACGCTGTGAATAAATGTGCGTATGTCAATGTAGACTTTAACCCGATAGAATTATAAAAGAAGAGGGATATATCTTAATATTTCATTAAATTTAATTATTATCTTTAATTTTCAATTAAATCTTTTGCTTTTATTAACAAATGGTATATTTATGAGATAAAAACATTATATTTTGGAACTTTCAACATAATGTATAATGAAGAAAGCTGTTTTATGTTTGCACACAGCATTTTAAATAATTCCATTATCATAAATATCGAGACATATCTTTCTTATATATTTACAAAAACTGTTATTTTTTTTTCGCGTTATTAAAACAGTCAATTTGAAAGGACGTTTTGAAAAAAACATGGAAATTACGAAACTCACCGCATGGATTTGGCAAACCTTACGACGAAAACTAGAATTTCATACCTTAGCCCAATGTTTTGATAGGCTCACCATCTCAAATGCAATTATTCCCGATCGATAATGAATTGATTTCCTCAATGTAGCAGGACAGTCAGCCAAGTGATACTGATTTCATAATAGCATGACCACCACCGAGCTGAGTGTTTGCGTCGTGCCATTACTTGCTATCAACCTCTACCGGGTGCATAATTTGAGCATCACGAATCCTGCGCTACATTTCCTTCTCTCAAGTGTCTTTCAATTAACATCCGTTGAACGCTCCATTTCAACCCGTTAGTGATTCGATTAGGGTGCCCGCATAATCCAATGAAATGTGGCAGATGTCGACAGTAGTGTTGGGAATATCGATGAAAACAAGGAACGGAACGGAACTGGTTCATTTTCCAATAGGAACGGAACGTGAACCTGGGGTGCAAAAGAACCTATTAGGATGTATTGAAAGTTCTCTAGCTCGTGGGGGGGGGGTTGTTGTGGCTTAGGGAAGGTCCGGTGCTATCCGGTGTTTGCATGGTTTTTGAAGAATTTCTAAAGTTGGGCCCCTGGTGTCCAACGAGCGGAGTACTTCGTGACACAAGCCTCTGGTGTACAAGAATTCGCGTATTTGGCGACACCGGTCGCTGGTGTCCAACGGGCGGAATACCTGTCGACCAACGGGTAGAGGGTAGAGTACTTGGCGACAAAAGCCTCTGGTGTCCAAGAATTGGGGTATATAGCGGCACCGCCCCCTGGTGTCCAACGAGCGGCCCCTGGTGTTCAACGGGCGGAGTACTTGGCGGCACAAGCCTCTGTTGTCCAAGAATTGGGGTATTTGGCGACACCGGTCACTGGTGTCCAACGGGCGGAATACCTGTCGACACTGGCCCCTGGTGTCCAACGGGCGGAGTACTTGGCGTAGAACGGAACGAAAATGTCACATCAGCACGAAAACCGCGAAACAAAAAATCGAATCAGTACTAAAAACATGAAACGGATAGAAAGGATCGGATCGTAACGAAAAAGAACGAAAGTATCGGAACGGAACTATTTTAGAAAAAGGATCGGAACGGAACGACAAGAAAAAGGATCGGAACTTTTTTGCTAGGTTCGAACCGGAACGGCCAACACTAGTCGACAGAGCAGGAGCTCCTCAATCTCGGTATACTGTTGTTAACAAGTCTAAAGTTTGGGCCCTTCACAATTAGAGTGTATTCAAAATTTAATGTTATTATTTTAGTACGTCAAAACAGTACATAGTTTGTTCATTAAGATTTGTGATAATGTTTGCATACATTTAGGCACTTTAAACAAAACCGAACAACCCACGATGTGAGTATTGGTTTGTCGAGCGCTACTAGCATTCCAATTGAATCTCGACTGTCCCATTAGTGACCGCCAAGTACTTTCGTTCTCTGCTACAATAGCAGTCTCATGCAAAAGCTCTTCTGTGTCACAATTTCACGTGGGAACTGATTCTAATGAAGCTATCCCGCCCAAAACTATAACATACGCATACGTTCGCTAACGCAAAACAGTCAGCTGCGCTAAATTAACGATTTGGAAACATAACTTGCGCGGTCTTAGTGCTAACACTTCATAAACTTGCCCTTGCTGCTCCAGTCCGATCGGAATTGCATATCGTGATGCACTCAACCCGTCCGCTGAAGGGTGTTGGTATCCATTGTTTGGACGTTTGAACATGATGGCAATCTACATCAGTGTGTTTCCCTGCAAGCTAACGAACAGATTCAACCCTTTGATTGTCTCTGTATAAGTTTGTGTGTATCCCCATTACACCTGCACTCTTCGAAGCGACCACGTTCACCGACCGCTACCAGCGCTACACTAACGAGCTTAAAAAGCAGCGTGTGAAAAGCTTGCCTACATTTGGGCGATACGAAACGATACCTACAAGTCTCGTAAAGCGGGAAACGAGGGAATTTTAAATTTATAACATGTAATTGATGTCTGAATAATGGAAGACGGCAGCCCGGTCGAGCCCAGGGAAGCTCGCCAACGGGACAAGAACCTTTCACTTTTCAGCTCGTTTGCATAACAGCGTGCCCCGAAATGGGAGCGAACATTGTATGCATCAGATGCTTTGCAGCGAACTCCTGTCCCACAAAGGCCATTCCACAATTGCAATTGCATTTGATGCTGCTGCACCAAATGAATCGTAATGACTCGAGTGTTTCATGGAGGGCGCTTTATGCAGTGCGAAGCAAATGCTATTGTGTCATATCCACACATACACAAACAGCGTGAGAGAGGGCTGTTCCGCTTCTCATTTACATCCACAGATCGGATAAGCAATTTGGGTAACAAATTTTGGCAGAGGTTTGAATAATTTAGCCTTTACTTCCGTAATTACTTTAGCACACCCTGGATATGATCGGAGCGTCGTACTGTCACAGTGCAGTACAAGCTAAATGTGGGTAACTGTTGTAGAAAACTCTTTTGTTGTATTGCAGCAGGATGGTGTTATTGCTTGCATGCTGCCAAAAACATCTTCAGCTGAATATTTTTAAAAAAGGTTATGCTTGGAGGAATTAAGCCTTCAAATAGTGCAAGAGATTGAATATTTGTAGCTTTGGCTCGTAATAAGGAAATTTTGAGAAGACTTTGAATTTTAAAACATAAGTAGTTATACTATCATTGTCTCGAAGAACAATTATTCTTTTATTGTGTAACTTGCAAACAAGATAGTTAGAATGAAAACATTGATTACTCAAAATCATAAAAACCTATGCAACCGATAAAAATGCTTTCCAAGGAGTTTTGCAAATGAAGGCAACAAAAAGAAACTAAACATCTATCGTATACGCCTATCAGCTAAAATGTTGTTTTCTTTCGGTGGCACAACAACCCAGTAGGGTCAAGGCCTAACCAGAGCACTAATGTGCTTTGGCTCTTTCTACGACTGAGTGTACCCATCCATATCAAGATTGTTAATCCTGTATATGGGGGGTTGTGATTTAGTGTGCCCGTAGCAGGATATTCAATCCTGCGTATGGGGGGGGGGTCGGCGGCAGTGGTCCGAATAAGATTCGAACCGGTGACAGCCCTTTTGACAACCCTATGCCGTTACTACTGGACCACCGAGCCGACCCTTGGTTAATTTTTAAGGTTAAAAACTAAACTAAAAGGTTTTAGTTATCTAGTTAATTTTGAACGATGTTCCTCTAGGCATCAGCATTTTAGCTGAGCAGCAAATGTTTGCTAATGGTAGAACATTGTTCAACTGGTACCTATGTTTGTTTACTTGTGCGGGAAAACGGTTTTAAAATGGGCAACAAACAAAGATATGCTCTTCCTCAATGTCTTAACCCCCAAAAGTATGTAATGGTTGTTTGCTGTACAATCTTGATTAGTTTTATTTTTTTATGTTACATAAATTATTACTATATTTACTTATATAGCACTACAACCACTTAGAAGTCTTCGCCAGCTGCAACAAACTCCGAAACCGCTCACGGTTTCAAATTTAGTACTTTCATCACAGAAAAATGTAACGTTTATCATCCGTTACATACACAACATGCATGCTTTTAGGCGTTTAAGTAACGGGTGAGGGCTACTCGTTTCCTTTGCTGAAAAATAAGCTGATGTTCAATAATTTCACATAAATTACGTATCTCCAGCTGTTTGTTCTTCCTATCGTTACTTATTTTCTAATACACGTTTCTAAACATTAGGTCTTCCTAAATATACTAACATTTACTTTTACACCAACATGTTTCAGCATTAAATTCGAAGCACATACTCAAGGGAGATAATTTATTAGTCGCAAGTTATAATTTCAATTAGTGCACAGCGCAAAACGAAGGTATTTTAATTAACTTGTCTATACTTCACATGCTAGGTATGAGGAATGAGACACCCTAACAACTCATGGCGCCATAAACAAACTGTTCTGTAAATAATCTTTGCTTCGCAACCATTCAGCAGAGCACAAAACGCCGCAGATGCCCTACGGGGCCAGTTGTGCAAACGAAAAGTTGTGCAAACTTTCAACTTACTTCAAAACTATTGCTTTACATGCGCGCACTCACACACACACACGCAAACATACACAGGCACCGGCAGACGTGGTGAGCAAAAGTTGGTGATCGAGCTTACCTGCCGTGCCGAGGGGCACTTTAACTTGTGCCAATGTTGCAAAGCAAAAAGCGAGAGGAAAAGTTCAATTTGCTCTAAATAATAGCCGACGGCTGTTAGTGCGAAGTACTATTTCCTCCTTTCCTGGGGCTTTGGCCGTTCCTGGGAGCGAAAGGGGGCCCAGGACAGTAATCGGCAATCTATCAACTGACTCACAGGCCGCAAAGGAATTGCCCACGGCTTCAGCATTTTCCGCAGCCCACTTTCGTCACATTTCGCCCACCCGGCTTATGATGTAAAGGTATGCAGCGTCTCGGCGCAGAAAGTAGGACGCAGCTTCACTGCGATGAAGAAGCAATTTATTACAGGTGCGATAATTTATTTCTTTCGGTTCGTTTGTGTGAGCGTGCAAGTGTTTTTTCGTCATCATCTTTTACCTGCTTACGTGAGGTAGGAACCGATCGTATGATTTTCCATTAAATTAAGCCAATCGAATGTCGTGTCGCATGCTACTCTTTCCTTCCGCGCGGTAGCTAAGGTCCCCGGAAAAGCCTTTAGAAGAAAAAGGTGAAAACTTTGCCAACCCGATAGTTTGTGCATAACCAGCATGAGCACGTCGTCAACATAAATTAAAGAGCGACAGCTAGGATGGAAAACAAACTTTCCATCCCGAAATCGAACCCGAAAGTGGAATATTTTCTCAGCATTTCGTACGTGTCGGGGCTTATTATTGGGCAGAACTTTGGGCGTACGGTGACCAGAGATGTCCATGACCAGAGGTGCCGTCACGTTCTGCCGCTTCGGGTTATGGGTGAAACGGACCGCTGCAACGCGGAAGCAGTCGCAAATGGCTGTAATGGCGATACGAATTATTGCACAGATGATGAAGAGCATGAGGTGTACACCTGCAGAGCTGTTGCATTAAACGAACCGATGCGATGACTGCATAATGAGTGGAGTGTATATCAGACACAGAACTTCTTGAGATGAGAAGGTGGAGTTTTTGAGATTATGTTTATCTTTCCCAGGTGCAGGAGAAGGCGTTCTTCAGTAGGCAAAATTTGTTAACTGCGTAATATGGCAATGGAGAAGGTTGCTTTAAATTGCTAGAGAGTTATAAAATTCTGAATGGACTTTCTAGAAAATTATGTAAAATAAAATTTCATCATTTTTATGTCTAGTATTTAAATAAATCTAGTATTTAAATAAATATGAAATAAAATAATAAGAAAACACAACATAAATTGCAACGAAAATTACCAGTTTTTCATTGCATACGCCTAACAGTATGCAATGTTCCAAAATACATCTTTACCCTTTTTCTTAATTTTGATTGCATAACTTATACATTGTCCAGGTGTTTCATGTGATTATTTACAATCTATGACTGCATCAAAGAAAGTATGTATAAATGTGATGTGTTTCTTTAGACAGCGAGCTTAAAGCCTGGCCACACCCGTGTTGATTAAAGAAATAAAAATCATTTTATTTTTTACATAATAAAATAATAAAACATAAGTTCACGAACAAGGTGTATGTTCTATTACGGGTAGTAGAATATTTTAATTGGATTAATGATGTTACCAAAATGATTATTAAATACATTTCTTTAAGACGGATCATTATGTGTTAGCTGCTTCTCTTGTGAAATGCTATCAATCTTCAGCTAACCGAAAGCCTCGTTACGCATACATTAATCCGCCAAACTTCCGTTTCGCGCCGAAGCACCGTGAAAGTATTGAGCTCTTCACGGTCAACATTTCCCGGGGTGTTCGAGCAATGAATTAGTTTATCGACACAACAAGACAAACAAAACTCGATACTGGAAGTGCGTAAAGTTTCCACGAAAGAAGCATGTTTGCTCACTCCTCGCCGGTTGTTTACCCAGCCTATTCGACACAGTGGAGCATAATTTTGACCGACTTTCCCGCCAGCACACACCGCGATAAGCGTGCTGGTATTAGAGGGTTGGCATAAAAAACAGCCTCCCATCCTTTATCGAAGCGGAACCGAGGTTGCGCTTTCGCTTGGACGACGTGCGTCACCTGCACCACAGCCTTCACTCCTTGCGTTGCCGGTTAGATTATGATGAAAAATGCAAACACCTCCTTTAATCGCTTTTAATAACTAAATTAAAATTAATTTGATCTTAAAACGAGATTAAGATTAATGAACCATGGCGTTTTCCGGGACAGGTTTTCCGGGCACGCGCGTTCACTCGCCTGCCCTGAGCCTTACCGGGAATGGAATGAGCGTTTGCTCCATTTTCCCGTCCAGCGAACGGCTGTACGCGGTCTCACGGCATTAACAAGGGTCGTAGTATTGCAATCGGTTAGGAGCAACTTCATTATTCGTGTCAGCAGGGTTTGTTTTTAATTTTGAATAATATCCTACATTTATTTCTCAACGAGTTCATTCAGAACTAGAAAGCAAGATTGCAAAAAACCCTTTGCTTTTCGAAGAAATATCACCCTGTTGTTTGTTTGTATAGCGCCTGAAGATATGCATCATATTATAAAACTATGTTTATGAATTAATTTTTAAAATGTAATTGTTGAAGCCTAGCCATTCAACGTGTTAATGACGATAGACAAGTTTTGTTTGTCATTTTGTTTTGTTGATCATATTTCTAAAAAAATAAAAATGAAAAGATTGGTCTTGTCTGACTTTTATACGCCTAAAATTATGTGATGCTTGTGATGTGAAGGTACGATCATTAAATTAAAAATGAAATAAAAAATCACTCATAAATATTTTAAAACAAGTCCAATTAATGGATTATCAAATGGCATTGCCTGCGATAAAGATACGGTATAAATTCTAAGGAAGCATTATTTCATGCGTTAAGATATCGAAAGAAAACTTATGAATACTAACCAAACACTTTATGTATTTATTAGAATACAAATTTCTAGTGAGCCTTAATATCTTCATGTAATCTGTTTGATCCGGTACAAAGAGTAAATTCAAACCTGTTTGCAAACGATGTTTCACTAACATATATTCATTACCAACCTATTTTAAATGCTTATCACAATCGATTGCCAATATATGGATCAGTTTCTCATTACGCGACACGACCTCACGCACCCGTATAAAACATTCCATCGTAGAATTCAATAGAATTCCGACTCTAATGCTCTCAGATCAGGTAATATTATATTTATCCGCTACTTGAACAAACCTCCAAAATCGATTGCTTCACTCCCGGCACATCCAAAGTTTGGCAAGCGCTCGTAACGGGTGCACCACATCCGATCGCAATCGAACCAGCGCTTAGAAATTGTTGCACAAATTTCAATTGCTCCCGATGGAGAAGGTGTGTGAGTGTACAATTTCACTGTGTGCCTGAATAAAATCGCAAAGGCGCAATATGATGAAGAAGGCGCCCATTCGACTGCACCTGCCCCGGGGATGCAGCGTGTACGTGTGTGGCTCGAAGGTTTTAGGTGAGGTGAGTCAAATTAATTTCGTCACATTCGACCGATCGCCGCGAGAAGCTGCCGATCGGCAGGCAGGATGGTAAGCATTTACCAGCTAGCTACATGGTTGTGCACCACACCCGGAATAGGATGCCCTTTTCGTGTGTTTGTGTGTCTGTGTGTGTGAGTTTGCGACTGGCAAACGGAAGAAAATGCTAACCATTTGCGATTGCCATTGCAGTGCGCTTAGGTACGCTTCCCCGAAACGCGTCTCGGTAGTACGGGTTCACGAAAATTGCGTGGAATGATTGTGATTCGGAAATTGGGAAATGCAATATTGGATTAGTAATGCTCTGGTGGCGATAGGATAAAGCCGAGCTACTGGTGCCCAGTTCGGAGCAATAATTATTTATGTACGCATTTCGATAAATGGAATCGTTTCGCGGTGCCGGTAACTGCTCGTTTTGGTGAAGCTGCCTTCGCTGTGCTATTCCCATTATTCAGTGAATCGAGATGGAAGTATTTCTTGTCACTTTAAGTATAATTGTGCCACCGTTTTGCGTTGCAAACGCGCGAATGGCAATATTGATAGCATTTTTGTCGTCAACGGTTGAATTTAATACTATCTTTTTCTTATATAATGTAATTAGTATACGTTATATAATATGATAAAAATAATATAATATTTCATAAGTAAAAAATAAGGAAAAGGTTAGGATTGTTGCATCTAATGACTAACCGTAGCAAAACTTCTGCAAGCGTCGAATAAGAAAATGGACCCTCTATAAATTACGTAACGCTTTCTGAGCGGTTTAGGATAGCATCCAGAATTAAAAATATTGATAAAATAAGTAGAAGGACTTTTTTTGTACAAAGTGACTTTAAAGGAGTTGTTAATGATTTATTATCAATGAAAAGGTATCGACTGCTTAAAATGTTTGTTTTACATGAATAAGGTTGGGAGAGAAAATGCCTGTTGCCAAACGTTGCAACAGGGGTAATGTTAAGTGGCTCTAAATGAAAGTTTCTTTATTGATGAATGGCCCCAAATGCATCATATGAGTGGTTTAATTAAAAAGATTTCGTGAAAAATAAATAAATGTAAGTGTAGAAAATTGAGAATTAGATATGGCGCCTAGAGTTAGGCAAATAGTTGGACGGACACAAGAGGCGCCATCCTGTACTTACCGCCGTCACAAATCACGTGATTTTAGGGACAGGGAGGGATAGACATCGTTAAAATAACATTTCAGGGGAAGGCTATGCATCGCAAGAGGCGCACGCCGACTTGGGGTTTGTTTGGAGGAAAAATAAACTAGAGCTTTTCGCACAGCACGCCCTTTGAAAAACGAAATTTATTCGCAATTCCGCAAGACATCCAGCTTTAAGATTCTTTTACTGTCCCTGGCGTGTAGCAATACTAGGTCACCCCAAGGCACTCTCCGGTGTCCTTGGGTGTCCCTTGGAGGTATCGCTTCTCAAACCTCTGGTTAAACCAGTGTAGGGCGCAATGCTACACATGTTGGTCCTTCGGACCGGATACCTGTTCCCGGTATAGTTATTAGTGTTAAACCAGTACAGTGAAAATGTTGGTGTTGATGCAGCAGTAGGATATCTCTTGACGGCCAACTCATCCCTGTGAGGAGTGGTGCATTGGGCATCGGCTCGCGGTCCTCCAGCGACGGATACATCCACTGGTGGCCAACAGAGCATTGTTTCTGGGACCAGTTTATTTGTGCACAAGTGATAGACTGTTGTGTCGTTCGGATACAACATAGTCCGAATCATTTGGACGGTTGTGTTGTATCGTAAAACCCCCTGGTACTAGCGTATTTGCACCTTGTTGAAATCATCGCTTCTCATTTATGAAGTTGAACAGATTGCTTTATTTTTTTCATAGTTTCAGATTGGATTTTCTATTTGCTTGTACTTTTTTTTTTAAATTTGTTGTCATTCACAGTTTGAACAGAATTACGTAGCGATACATTATGTTACGATACGCTACAAATGTTCTCAAGTTCATACAAATCTCTAATGTTTGTGGTATCCGAAACGTGTCTGCTCATTGCTTGGAAATTACAAGTATCGGTCAGTAGAATTCCTTTTTTTCCAAAACCCATGTAACTAATTCCCCTTTTGACATTCAGCAAGCCTTTCTCTGCCCGTTCCAGGCATGTCTTCCTGTTGACATTGCTTTGGAAAATCACAAAACGTTGCACGCAACAGTAACGACTCCATTAGCTCAATCAAGTTGGCTTTCATCAACATACATTCCGTGGAATTACTTCACTAAAAGCAGTTCGTTAACAAACAAACAAAAACATGCATCCATCCACACACACGCACACACAAACACACAAAATCCATCCAAAAACCCCTAAACTTGACTTCTACCGTTCCGTGAATCAGTTACGGGTTTGTTCGACAATCATCGTGCCACCAAAACAACGGAATCAAACTACCATAAAAAATGGAAACACGACGTATGGTGTAGTCAGTAAGGAAAACATATTTCCCTTTATTGCGTTGAGAAACTGTGCGCGCACACATACACACACACACTGGCAAAAAAAAGAGCCCCGAAAAAAAAGGAACCGGCGTCAGGCAAAACGCGAATGGTGGCCACAGAGCAAATCTACTAACCAAACACAAACAAACACAAACGCTCGAACTGCACTTCATTCTCTGGACCGGAGCCGAAAAACGCTCCAAAATGGCTTCTCTCCCATGCAGAGCGTTGGAGAAATGGCGGTGCAACAGTCTTCCCCAATGGATGGCAACGCCGGACGGATCCTTCTTATTGCTCCCCATCTACACATACGGCAGCCTGGCACTTCTCGGGTTCGTTAGCGGCCCAATTTGATTTGCTCTTTTCAGTTCTGCCGGGGTTTCCCTTTTGCTTGACCAAATTGCATCAGCCTTCTCTCTCTTTCTCTCTTTCTCCTTCTCCCTCCTATACCTCTCGCACACGCACGCACGCAAGTAGTCGTTCCCAGCCGACCAATCATTTCCGGTCAAACATCGTTTTCGCCTCGATCAAAAAGCTTCAAACCATATCCGGACCGTTCCAATCCCGACCGTCTCGCCCGGACGACATCGAGATTGTGGCACACATCACCAGGCCCACACCGCTCGCACTGGCATAAGGCAACTGGCAGTTCCCGGTTGCAAAAAAGCAACACCCGAGTGTATATGGGTTGCTATGGCTGTACTAACCACACAAGAGGGGAGCTTTTTCAGGCTTTCTGCCCTTGAGGCAGATCCGGCAAAACTCACCCTGAAAACCTCAAGCAAAGTTCTCGTTGCGGCAAGCAAGCGATGCAACAACATCAACAACAGCTACACAAAAAAAAGTCGCACAAGGAACGGGAGCACCAACCAATAATGACACAAAAACTGACACTGCAAAAGCAGTTCGCATAAAACGCATCCCGCGGCCCGGTGAGGATGGTGTGGCGGTTGAACAACACGGTGCTACTGTTTGTCGACTGCTGATGGTCGTCACACCGCTGGCGTGATTTGTTTGTCTAGAAAATCGCATAAATATTGACGAGCGAATTCGTAACAGCCGTCGGAGCAGGACCAGGACAATGGCGAACGGACAGTGTCGGAACGTTAATAAACCTTCCCCGCAAATCGTCAAACAGTGCGGTGGTTGGGCAAGTTAAACGAAGATTCGTAAATTTGAGAGCCTGCGTCTATTACGCAGATGAAGAAGGGCGGAAAAAAGCTCAATTATTTCCAGGCAACAGGTTGTTAGGTGACTTTTAATCAAGTCATGCTATTTGGGGAACAAATGCTTCAAACTTTCAACATAAATGAAATAATAGTTGAATGCTGCTCTTACTTCTCCTTGAAGGTCCTGAGCTCGTATCAGAACCGCCTAAAGGTATGCAATATGTATAACTCATTGGATTCACAAAATATGAAAAGCGCCTTTTAGATATGTTTTGGTAAGACGATATCCAAAAAAATTTTTTTTTCATTGATTTTTATTGTTTATTTTTTGTGACATTCGAGTCATTCACTCCATTCAAAATGTTCGAATCTGATTATAAAGATCAATAAAATCATAATGCAGATCGATAGTGAAGAGTTCTTGGGATCGTAAATCTTACCTTAAATTTTATTTGGAAGTTTGCATGTGTCTTGAAACTTAAAGGTATCTATTTTTACCAATATTGTAGAATATTTGAATAATCAAGAAACTTTAAGAACAAAACCACGAAACAGTTGGTCTAGCTTTTTCTACAAACAATAAAATGTAAATTTCTTTGAATACCTCTTTCCAATCTTGAAAGGGTGAATACAGGAGCAGATGCTTCTTAATTTATCGATCTTCTACCAAATTATTTTTAAAGGTGTACATTTTAGATGTTCATGAACCTTTTCAAAATTACAAATCATTTAAAGTTCCTCTATGCTACTTCTTGAAATTGAGTTTCATTGAAAATATTATACTTCATTTGAACATTTTAATCATATCCGTGAACCTGTTTTAAATTTACCTAGAAGTCATTATGGCATTTGTAAATGAACTTTTTAGTTACAATGCAACTGTTTTATTACATTAACCATTAAATCAATCTAATGAATTGCCATGTCTTCTGGATGAAGCACAGAGACTTTGCATACTTCGCAACATATGGGATGATACGAATCCATAAAATGGTCCATTTCAAAGCTTAATAATGTACTCAATCATTATCGTTAAGGATGACATCCAATTATTTAAAACCCTTTCTACTCTACTATACAGCCAGACAAACTGCTCTAACTGCTACCCAATATTGTGTGGGGACTTATCTTTATCTTATTAAACTTTATCTATCCCTCTGACAATAATTGTCACATCAAACGGCATGTACACACAACCATATTTATGGCCCGCTCTAACCATTCCCATTCAATTTCCCGTCGTGTCTGCCGATTACTTAGCAGCGACCAATTGTACACTTCGTTTCTTTCACTGAAAGATAATACCCTTATAAAGAAAATTTTCACCCGGGTTCGAAAACTGCTAAACCAGAACGTTACACTGATCCTTACACTAAGTGAGTAATGACGCTTCAATGCGAATAAAATCCCGGTCTGTGCGGAGGGGATAGCGCAACCAGGCGCAAATCCGTCTTGCTATTTACGAACCCGGGCAATGGCAAACGATGATATGCTTCAAATGAAATGGCCGTCACAGTAAAATTGCACCTCGTAAAGTGTGCTGGTTTTGCTTTGGTGTACTTTGCTTTCGATAAGAAAATCCAGCAGTAACGACTGATGCTCTATGACGAGTGGAAGACACACTGTTAATGCTCTTGTTATTGGTGTGGTTATGTTGCCGTTTTCATTGATCGACAATACAGACATTTACTCTGCTCAACAGTCGTAAATGTAAGTTTCGGAAACAATGTTTAGACGCGTTTCTATTGCCATAAGAAATCATAAAACACTAATAAAATTAAACGGACGTGTGTGAAACAATTTACGAAAGCTTCCATGAACTTCTCCTTCAGCAACAAGTTCCACCACATCTCGCCGCACAACGTACAGATGGTGTCACACGTCGAAAAAGAATTACCTTTCTCGCACCAGTTAGGTATCAATGGAAAATAGCAATTCTACTCCTCTACCCTGATACATCTTCATGCAACTGCCAACATTCTCATCCATGCCTGATTTAAAACGCCCTTTTCCTTGCCGGCGAAGGATTTAAGCTAACGACGCTTTCTTGTCACCTTTCCTCCGTGCGCCTCCAAGTCCTGCGACCAAACCGCGTTCAGCTAATATGATCTATGTGCAACTATGCAGACACCACACAGCGACCTTAAGGAAATGGATGGTGCTCTACCTTCCCAACCCTCGTCAATTCCCCCCCCCCCCCAGTTGTATATTGCTGCGAAAACCGTGCGCAATCGCTACTTGCATGCATGCAAAACTTACCCGTTTATCATTCGCCAGTGTAATACGATGTCGCCCCGGAACAAATAAACATATATCACATCGAACATATTTCCGGCAGTGGGAAAGCGTTGGTGGGCAGAACGGGGTTGGCACACGTTTAGTTTGCCCGACTAGTTTGCCCGAGCTGGTACAATTCTTCTTAACTAGCGGGTGACACGAAGAAGGATATAGTGAATATTTTAAGAGAAATTCATACCGGCGAAGAAAATTACCTCTAAAGCTTGATTGATAGCAACGATTGTAGAAAATGGTTTGTGAAATCATGTAAACATTTTGTATGAACTGTGATGTTTATAATAGTTGATCATTACAATTTCATTTAGTGGAAAAAAATGTACCGGAATGACAGTGCTGTTCAACTGTAAGTTCAATGTCATTAAAATGTCTCAAATATAGAAAAACTGTGACCAAAGTGCCAAAAACAAAACAAGTTTTTTAACTTGTTATTTTTTTAAAAACTAGATAATAGCCGTCAGGAATGTAACTGTAAGGCGGTAGATTTTTTCTGTTCTATGTAATAGATAAGCTTTTAGTTATAAGCGTTTTTTTAGATTTATTTTGTCAATGCTAAAATTTTTGGTAATTTGGCTGTTTTGAAAGCGTTTTTTAATGTTGAATGTAAAACTTCCTTGGTATGCATCGTTCTTTGATAATTCTAACTTGAACCTAGTTTCACTGTACACAGCACATAACATCTCTATCACTACAGAAACTGTTCACTCAATAAGAAACATGTAACGCACACAAAGTGTGGTTTGTTTCTCTCTGCATCAAGTTTTTTTTTATGTAGATATTGTTAAGCGAATATTTTTTACACAACAATAACATAAACTTGCATACCTTTAGGCGCGTAGGCAGCTCTTTGCACTGAAAAATATATAAATACATCCCGATCCTGAACAAAGCTAATTATTAATGTGACGTGATTTGTGTTTATGAACGCAACATTTATGTTTCTTTCATGAATCTCTCTTATGAAACACTTAAAGCTACCACTAAACACCCATTTCACACAGTTAACACTCTTTGACATTTTACCAGTAACCTGCCGTTCGTTAAATTTGCTCTTCATTCCGCTTCCACGCTGCGTAGCGACCGATCGTGCCGGAAAACTTGCCACGACAACGCCTTCCCTGCTATGTACAGGCGAGCAAACAAAAACTTTCCACCCGGCCCTCAACACACAAGAAGTGAAAAATCAAATTTCCTAGAAAAACGACACGGTAAGCTGGCCAAGAGGGTTTTCCCGAGGCCTACGGTTATTCGATTGACCTGCCTGCTACGCCCAGCTGTTTCCCTTTTATTTATCTCCGTAGTGCGTTACACTTTGGGTAGCGCGAGCTTTCGGACCGAAGAGGTGCTGGGGCTGGCTCCAAAGAACGTGCGAAAAGATTATCGTGAAGTGAATTTTAATTTGATTGTTGACCAGCTAAGCCGCCGCCGCTCGAAAGCGCTCGAGGGAATTGAGCCGGTGTGGGAAGTGCCAGCCATTGGTTTGCTCTAAGTTTATCGTTGCGATAGGCGTTTTCTCATTTTGGAAAGTTTGTTTTTTTTCTGTGAAAAGGACGTTTCGAACGAGTTTCTTGACTGTTTTTCTACCATGAGTGGGACTATCGATATGGTAGGGGTTGAAAATGAGCTGATTATTGACACACGTATTGATGTGGGCGTGCTGTTTGCTAAACTTTACAAAAACCCACTATAAAAGACTTTACCATTCAACACACTACTCTTTGAGGGAAGAATTTTTCGATTCCCAACGACTTGATGTTTGACTTAATGATGTAATATCAGTAACCTTTTAGAAGCTTTAAAGGTATATTCTTATCCTATTGAACGTTACCAATCAGTGTACTAATAATCATCTTCCTTGAAACTACTCTCGTCACATGATCATCTCATCAATACGCCGCTCTTGCACGTATATCCTTCAACCGTTCTACCCTTTCCAAGCCCATTTTTGAACCAGTTGGCTAAGGTCTGATGCAATCTCTTCCACGTCTAACTGCATTCACATCACACGTCCCGCCAGAAGCACTCAAACTCTTCACACCACCTTGAAATACCGGAAAAGCGAAACGCCAATAAGCAAGTAAGTGGCAAAAAGAGATTAGCTCACTCAATTTCCAGCAGTAGCGAGTAGCTGCACATTCGAGCATCGGCGCCCTCTACCCAGCTAGCTGCTGCTAACGAATTGAAAACGATGAAATTAAATTCTCCCGCCAGCAAATAGTAATGGAGGCGCGATAACTCCGCTGCCGCTGCCTGGTTGCAGAAAGTGCAGCGTTTCCCTGCTGGGAAAGAGCAGTTCCCGATGTAAATTTCTCATTCCATTAGCAATTGAAAGATAATTGAGTGGCACACCTGCACGACCTGCCAGAGCCAAATGCACACCCCCCAGTGCCGGTGCACGGGTTTTCAGCACGACGAGAAGTGGGCAGCAGGCTGCGAAGGGAACGGCCAGCGCCTAGCACACACTTGCCGACATTCCACGCGCAGAGAGCGTCATAATCAACGGTGGTCGAGCATTTGGAAGGTTTGGTAAATATTTCAACTACATCTAGCGCTTCCGTAGCGATTGTAATTCATCCCAAAATGAATAAAAGGTACCTTCACATTGGTGAGGTGCAATGCATTTCATTGCGCCGATGGTTGGATGTCTTACGAGGAAAACTTTAATGAGTTTTTAATTGAATTGCAACGAGCAGTGCGGTGCAACGGTCGTGGTAAACCAATGGCGCATTAAGCACCAAAAGGCTGGGCATCGCTGCATAAAGTGAAGTGAGTGTGACTACAGAAAGTCATTTTATTAGCACGATCAACAGAGTCAGCAGCCAACGGGGGTAAAGCGCAAATTTCCATGAGCAAGTTGTGTTAATCAAAACTGTATTCTTGGAAAATCTATATTACCTCGGAATACGGATGCTAACAACATGTATTAGGCATGTGTTTTGCATACATTCAGGCGCTTTGCTCATACTTCAATTACAGGCTAGTAATTGAGACCAGTGTACTAAAAGCGTATGGGTTCTGGGTAGTTTGGAACACAAAATGCATTAGTTCATTATATATTATTATTTTAGCTTGAACAACTAGTTACAGAAGAGTGTGTTGTAGAAGCAGCCACATGGTAATTTAGGCATATTAATTAAAGAGCACAACGGTTCCCATAAACGTATATCTCACGTTCTTAGCTTCCTAATCCACAATATACGTTCATGCCTGCCTAAAACTTTTGCTAAACTTGCTAGAACATGCGCTGAACCAATCAACGGTCTCGTTAGTCGGTAAATATTGTATCTCTCCCAAAACCGACCAGGAGACGCACAACCCTTAGGCCACACAAGACACCAGCCCGCCATTGAGATGTTTTTCCCGTCAAAATCTCTTACCGGTGGGTGGTTAACTGGTGGTATGCGTTACCATGCCTGCTAGCCGCCTGACCTGGCGCCGGTTCCTTATTAAACCGCGGCACGTACCGGTGCTAAATTTCAACACCATCAAGGCGCGGATTTTGATTGTTTTTCTGTGCTGCTTCGCAGGCCATAACCAAAGCGAACTGTTCTATTGGTGCGATTTTGAGAAACGGCATTGTGATGTATGCAATGGATGCCTGTCACCGGGGCCGTACGCTGCTGTCGATCGAATTAGGCAGGATATAAATTAATGCTACACTGGAATTAATTGTTTTGCCATGCTTTCGGCGTAGGTTCAGTGCGTATTTCATGCGTGTTGTTACTGTGGCAATAGAGTTACTTTGGAAAGATGTTTTTGGGCTTTTTATACTGTTTTTTATGTGAGCATATTTTCTTTTTAAAATTTTTGTTTCGTACTATAAATAATAATATTAAAAATTAAAAATATATAATATTGCAGCTAGTTTTCAAATAATGCCTGAAAAATTGAAAAACATGATAAATCAAAACAACAACAAAAAATAATTAAAATACACATCAGTAAGTTCTTCTCCCGATGCTTGAGGTATGATAGGTCTGTCACACATTCTTGCAATATTAATTTTATCAATGCAGAAAAAAGATGCGTTTTATAAATAACAAATAATGTCATTTAGTAAGTTCATTAAACTTATTAAGTTCATTAAACTTATTTCCTTTAACTTTATTGCTGTATTAACAATACGGTCAACTGTATGTACGCTACATCAAACAACAAAACTCATCGAAGATAGAAAGAACTGCTAGCGATACAAACGAACTTAACATACATTCAGACGTCTACAATATTGAGCACAGATTCATCTCAACGTTTGCCTATTAAGCACTTAGGCAAGAATTACCTCAATTATCAACGGTCTTTTCAAATGTTCATAAGTTCGAGCAACGATACTCTTCGATGCAATTAGAACACCATTTAAAACATAGCATATTTTCAGGAGTTTCAAAAGTTAGGCCTATGTTAAATTTTATTTTCGTTCGTTCTTTGAATGAATTCTTAAAAAAAAATTAAACATTAGCAAAAACTGAATAAACTTTGGTCTTTCTAATCATTTATATGCTGAGATGAAATGCATAAATAATTATGTTCATACTACGCTGTTCTTACTTATCGTAGCCAAAAATAAAACACTTCAAACGCTTTTTTATTTTCCCTTTCGGTAAGACATGAAGCAGCACTAAAACACACATTTTAAAATTGTCTAACACGCGTACGTTTGCTAGCAAAAATCAATACATTCGATACCCTGCACAAAAAGAAACGTAACACTGAAAGAAAATTTGCTTCGCAATACATGTGCCAACATGTTGATGATCCTCTTCTCAGGCACAGCACACTCGAACCAGCATCTGCATACGTTTCGCTTTGTCTCAGCATCTGCAAATGAAGGTTTCATCCTGTTTGCCGTCCACTCAACCGTACGAGAATCAACATTATGCTTCGATCAACACCCCATCTTGCAAGTGCTTATCGATAAGATTCTCAGAAGAGCCACACAGCGGAAACAAGAACCGGAAATATGTCTCTGAAAGCTGTCGGGTGAAAAAAGGCAGCCTGGCAGGAAATCGAAATACATCTCCAATGGAATTGAAGAGACATGCTGTCTTATTGCCACAGGCAACAAAAAAACGAAGCCTCACTCCTAAACACCTCTGCTTCACAGTTTCCATCATGCGTTAAAATTGTCTCTTCTGATTCACGTTAAGCATCATTAAGATTTTCAACAATCTACTCCGCCCCATTGTGTCATCAATATGACTTGAAGCTCGTTTTGCTTTTCGCCAAATAACGCATTAGACGCACGAAACGAATAAAATTCCAGCCGCACTATATTGGGTAGGAGTTGATTATGAATCGGGAAAGCGAAAACTCCATGCTTCCTGCTACAAGATTAGAGCGCAAACGAGGCGGCCTGAATTTGAGCAACGCACCATTTATTCTACCGTTCCATTTTCGCTACACTTATCAGTTTCTGTCCGTCTACTAACGGAATGCTTTATGCTTGCACAAATTCATGCCACAACCAGCACTCGCAATGCAAACGCTGCCTGCGCCGTTCTCGCTCCCGCACCACGACGATTTGATGCTCACGGAGAAGCGGTTGAAAAAATATTGATATAATCAACACTTTGCCGGCTGAAAGTCATCAGTCTGGGGCGTGGGCATGAAGCGTATTTGCGTCCGAATTTCTTCCATCCCATCGGCAGCATGCTTTTCTCGCAAAAACACTTCAAGAAGCGAGCCATGGGACGTTGCGACGGAAGTGTGGTGCAGCAAACAGACGGTGAAGTGAACAATGTTGATTTTTCATCGAACAACGAGAGCATCGTTGAGCCAGCCCGGTGCACCGTCCTTCTTCGTAGTGAAAAATCTTGAGCTAAAAGAAAAACAGAAAAGCGACTGCTTCGTGAACACATTACTCACGGGTACGTGTGCGGGCTGCCTTCACAATCTTAAGTGTTAAGATAAGTAAAGTATGCCGCCGAGCGGGAAGGAACGGTGTAGACGGGGGACCCCAGAGGTGATCGGTGAACAACCGAGATGACTTAGATTTTCCGCTATCGACATCTAAGGCATTATCGGTCGACACGGTGTCGTCAGGCAGAAACATTACCGCAAAGTAGCAGCTTCGACGATGTTGACCAAACATTGCGCGTCTAGCGGCCCCCGGTCGTACCGGTTTCGTTAAAAGCAAAACGTAATCATACTAATTCCGCAACGAATGGATACCCATTCCGGTTGAACCGGGAGGACCATCAATCTATTTGCAAAATGTGAAGAAAATGTGAAATGGAAGCTAGCTGTTGTTAACAGGAACTGGAGATTTTGAACATATTTTGTATCTTTAAAAAAATTGAAATGTCATGTGTTGAACACAAATTAGGAGGATGCTTATAGTATATGACAGAAAATGTTCTAAAATATTTTAAATTATTTCTTGAACCTATTCATCACTATCACAAGCGATAAATAATTGTAGTTCGTTGTGTATTATTATTACTGTAAATTTGTTTTTAAACAATTTTGTCAAAATCCATTAATTACCAGCATTCTAGTATCACAATTCTAATTCCATCCTATATACAATATGCCAGAACAGAAGAAATTAAACAAAAATAATGTGGCATATGGTTTAGAAGCGCTATATATGTTAAACGCCTGAAAGTATGCAATATGTATATTTTCGTTTTTCTTTTAGAGTGTGCTGATGATTTGAAGCTTACAGTACGAACTAATTTGCCAAAAAGTATTTCATTAGCTTATAATAGTAAAAATTTAATTCCAAATTTTTACCAGTCATCATATTTGCACCTAATTCAATGCAATTGTGCAAAACCCGCAGACTACAAACCTTGTTCAAAGATCAGACACATTAACAAAACACAATCATTTTGAGTGAAACTAACCTCACGTAGACAGACGCATACAACTCTTGCGTTAAGACTTCACTTGCTCCTTTCAACCGGGTCGCTATTAGCTCCAATACAAGCTCTACTCAGCTATTTGCCATTTTTATGACAGTGTCACAAGTGTCGTGACAACTCCCCACGAAACAAAATAAAGGGTGCCCTGTATTTTTGCAAACGCTGTATTTTGGATGGAATGCTGAAGTGTACCATTTCCACTGTACATGGGATGTTTCTTTAGATTGCTGAATGAGCGTTGCAAACCCTTTGCAGCAATTGACCTGGTACAGTACGGTTGATGCACAATTGCTCTGGCGAATGATTAGCGTTCGTGTAACTGCTTGAGAGAGAATCTTTTGCACAATGTTTCGAAACGGGTGTAGCAATGCTTGGTAGCATTTAGATTAAAATGTCTTTGTCTGCTCTGCACTGCCTCGTAGTTAAAGCTGAAAATTCTCCTTTAACTTGAGTAACAATGAACGACTGGATATATGCAAATATTTTTCAATTTTTTTTTAATTGCAGAAAGATTATATTAGTTTGTTAAAATTAGTTTAAACACTTTTTATTCAAATTCTTCTAAACCATTTGACATCATCACATACAGTTTGTAAAACAATATTCGTAACGTGTTTTCCATAATTTAGATTGAAAAAGAAAAATAATTTCTTCAAAACTTTAGTTTCAGAAGAAAAATTATTTCACAATAAACAGTTTGAATTCAAACAGATGCTGTGAAGCACGCTATCATTGCTATGGCTAATAAGGATAATAAATTCCATACAACACATTTCAATTGCACTATTCGATCATTGCACTGGGAAAGATGATTTCCGCTTAGATAACGCGTGCCATAAAAAGAACCAGATTCCTGATGGATATCCGCTGGAACCTTGCACTGTTGGATGCTATTCGAACGTGCTTTGATCTAATGCAACTCACCAGGGCTATGAATATTGATAAGCTACCCTCATTGAGGGAGGAATTTCATGATAATGTTTAGTTATTAAACTTGGTAAAATGGGAAAATGCAACCATAATCCTCATCTGTGGTTTTCCTTCAGAAAATTGGAATGAAAAATAAAATACGATGTGAAAGAAAACAAAAACTAAAATGGCATTCCTAATAATATAGAAAAAATAAACGTACTTGGTGCTGCTTTCTTAATAACAGCACATGCTTTCGATTTTCTATCCACACAGAGCTAAACACTAAAAACATCCAAACTTGCCGGAAAACAACAAATAAAAGCAAATCCTCTTCCTAGAAAATACTAATCATTGTTGCCCAATGCTGCTTCCAACTTTCATTTCTCTCGTTTGATTTATAGCGCACTTCTCAAGTTGCGGTTTCCACAGAAAACAAACAATACACCTTCAACAATGTAGAACCACTGGAATATCAAGCATTCGGCTTACAATGTGCCTCTGCTAGAAAACAGCTCCTATTCAAAAGGAAGGACTATTATCATATCTGCCCGTCGGCGTACAGTGCAAGCAATACCGGCTCGGTAAGACAAATTTAAATTATGGTCGAGCAACATCCCATTCATTGCTGCTCTCTCAAATTCGCTTCAGTCACCATCCCGCAGGCACACAGTTTTAATGGCTTGTTTAATCACATTTAAGCTATGGAGCTTCTTCCGTTGCCATGCACCTCCTCCCATTCGACGGAACACTTTGACGGATGCACTCGACTGTGACACTGTAATGATAATGAGAAACGAGATCCCAAAAGGTGTGGATGAAGTGGGCGCCGAGTGGCACACTTCGTGCCTGGGAGTGTTTTGTCTACTCGTCGTGATAAAAGGGAGAAGATTGATTTCTTCTGTGAAATTTGGTCAAAACATACATACAGTAGCACCGGTAGCAAAAGTTTACAGAGTGCGTTAATTAAAACACTCGCTGGTGAAGTTTTATAATTCCTGGAGGATCTGCTGTGATTGTAATATTTGTGATGTTGCATACTTTTAGGCGGATTTATAGAATATTTAGTCATTGCTGCGGTGCATTGTTTCTGAAGAGTATTATGATGTAGCTTTAGGTCTTAACGATTTAATACTCAGCCTACAGCTCACAACATGTTCCACATCGTAAAATACCCATCAACTCAAAGGCTAGATAGCTTCATTTATATTGTTCAATCTTACGTTTTTAAAAAATGGTAGCTCCCAACACACGATCGACACTTGGAGCAAGACAGCTGAGCTCTTTTAACGACCGTACACTGAACAAGTGCAGCTTAGTCAGCAACATCAAAGATTTCCATCCGTTTGTACCGTGTAGCTATCTCACCGCGCTAAACCCGATCTATGGCAGGAAGCATCAAAAACACCTCAATTATGCACAGCCCTCCCACTTACACTCTAATAGACCGGCTGTGGTCGGGTTGAATTGTAACATGCTATTAGCATTATGCTTCCGTCTAAGTAACGACATCAAAACATACCAACTCAACATATGTTATACAAAGCTCGTGTACACTGGAAGGTTTACTGCCGTAGGTGCTAGGAAGAGTTTAATGTCTCCTCCGGTAAGGCTAAATTCGGACGATGCGTTTATCCAACCGAAAACAACTTTCGGACAAGAGAGCATGATACCTAAGTAAGTTTAAGCAAGTACCTTTGAATAATTTATTTGCTTTAGAAATTCAAGAAAAATGGCACCAAAGCTGGTGGTCCTGCTACGAAAGCTTTTGGATCATGCATCGACGAGCACTGTGATATGAATGAAACGATGTGTGCACCGCTCAGTTCGACGATATATTGGTTTATGCAATGGCGAATAAGGTTCTCAAAGCCAAAGTTTGTATAAGACGGAAGCAAGCGAATGTACTCTTAACAAAATTCGAATAACTGACTAGTGTCGATTGCATTAATTGCAGAATGCTTCTGTTATTTATATTTTTATGTGGTAAAACAAACTCCATACTCACTTATGCAGAATTACTAAAGATAATTCGTGGTACAGAATATAGACGTTAGGGATATGGATTGTGATCCAAAAATCAGAAAAAGATGTAACAAACTTTTTGTGATTTTCAAAATTGCACAACTACCGTAGTATCTCAAGGTTTCCATGCTAAACTAAGCGCCTAAAGGTATGCAAACAAATTTAAACGCTTTGTGGATTAATTCGCTGCTGTGTCATGAAAACCATTTAAAGTTTTTTTAGTTTCAGTACTAATCTTTGCAGAAAAGAGAAAATCTTTGCATTCAGCATAATCATCATGAGCCTTAATTTGTTGAGCGCCTAAAAAAGGGCTTAGAAAAAATAGTAAAGGTAGCGCGTCTTTAAATCTCACTTAAATTATTCCCCTCCAACACGCACACACTCTGTAGCTACACGAATATTAGTCAAATGAAGTGCATTCACTGCACTAATTGCATTCCTTTCTCTACCTGGCAATCATGAACGAAACACTCCCATTTCCAGCAGCGCAACACTGTAACCGTACGTGTACCGTAGTAGATTGTAACGCTGTGCTTGCCATCTTCCATCTTTCACCTGCCGGTAGCAGGACGGGCAAAGAAAGAATCTCGAGAGCGAAGGCACCATTAAATGAAACTAATTTCAACTGAAGTGGAGCCCTAATTGAAGCAAAACATACCCAACGTTCCGGAACCATCCGTCAAATGCTTAACCACTCACTCGATTCCTTCGGTACCGCTGACTTTCGGAAGGGAGATTCTGCACGGGACAGACCGTTCTGGGTGCTGACTGATTTAACCCGATGTGGGTCAGATGCTGTAGAATTGTTGAGCTGCTGACAACCCGAGCTGGGACAGTGCGGGGTTCACCCTTCCACAGCGCCAAAACCGATTAGCTCCCAGCACAATGCCACCACTCGGCCCCCTTGCCTTGCCTGGCCCGAACGGAAACGCGATTGACGAGTGAGGACCCACTTGTGATAGATTATTTTTCCAATATGTCGAAAAACGAAAATAAATCACCACCAGCGCCAGGCCACCAGGCCTGACCAACGCTCCTACTACCTGATGCATCACCACACATGCTGGTGGCTATTTTTTATTTGTCTCGCTCAGCTCGCCTCTCCAATCGGTCATCTATCAATCGAAAGTGGAGACCCTTCGCTACCAAGCATCGATCCGATAGCTATGGCAATCCCGCCGCGTGTGACGGGGTACGAAACAAACACTGACAAATGTGGTCCATCCGGTTTTGGTATCAAGCCAATCCTAGGAGCGTGAGCAAACCTATAGTGTCGATTTATTTTTAAACTCACGGATTAGCTTCCGCCAGCCAGGGTTGAAGCTTTTCACTTTCGTTCCATCAAACTACACCATAACGGTGCGCTCAAGTGGGCTCGTTAGTGCTATGGCTCAATTGATTGTTTGTGGAACGAGAAGTAGGAAAGCACACGGAATAATAATGCAGCCAGAATGTGTCAAGTGTCGTCAACAGATATTGTAAAACCATCCCGTTGATTGGTTTGTAGTGTAGGGGTCGAGTGCTTTAATTTGTTGTACATCTGATAAGTGTCTCCAATCAGATGATGCTGCTTGGTAGAATTTGAGAGCTTTGATAAAGTGGAAAATGTGGGACATTTTGACCTGTTGAATTTATCGGATAAATGTTTAAGGTCAAGTTTACAGCATCATGTTACTAGTAGCAAATTAATCGATCGAAGCTGGGAACTCGTTTTTTTGCATTCTCTGTGTCACCTTTGTAACTGCCGTTATGTCATTGCGATACTTTCATTACCATATTTGAATTATGAAAAAATATAGGATCTAGTAAGATCTTAGAATATTTTTATGTATTCCTAGCAGGGTTTAGTAAAATCCTATGTTGGTTAAGATTTACGCCTTTTTAATGAAATGCATACATAAGTAGGACAAACAAGCAATGAAGAATTGCCATTGCTTAATGTAACAAAAACAAACCGAAAAACACATTCATGCTATTAAATCTCTCGCAATTCACGTAACGCCTGAATATATGCAATGTACATTAAATTATAAGCCTAATTACTATTTTAAATATTCATTATTGCTGTTTACTTTGTTTTTCAATAAGCCATTACAATATACCAAAAGACATTTAGCAATTCCACCGCTAATTCAATACACTAGGCCATAGTGTAGAAATAAATAAATTAATTAACTAATAACTAGGAAATTTAAAAAGCGCCTGAAAGTATCCACTTTCTGCCATAATAGCCTACCACTTTGATTTTTAATCAAATAAATTTTTAAACGATGGAAGAAATGTACACTCATATTGATTACTGATGTGGTGAAGTACAGGAATTATTTTAAATTATGAAACGATTTATTATCTCAAACCACTCCTGCAAGTTTTAACTGTTGCCAGTTGTATAGCTTTAAATCCATGTTGTATTCTTGCAATCTAATTGTCCTATTCCTTTTGATAGTTCTCCAATAGCTCTAATGTTTAAGATATCATAAAAAATCCTCTTGATACACCCTAAGACACCCTTAATTATCACTTTCTGAACAATCAACAAACACATTCTGCCGTTACATCGCATCGAATCGGGCTACCATCCGCGTAAGTTCCGTTTTATCGTTGTCAGCTGCTCCCTTTCTACACGTTTTATTGCTTCCGTTAAGCGCGAAACATGCCGCTACCGTAAATTTACATTACCTCCCATTTGCCATAAAATATAAATCAGCGATAAATGCTGACTTTGTTCACTATTAAATTTGAGCTACGCGCTAGCAAAGGTGGAAATGTTCCACTCCAGTACGACCAAGGACGGAGTTCGGTCCCAAAACAAACGTGTAAATCCTAATCAAATCAGTACGACAATTATGCAAATCGACCCAGAGGCTCGAGTCGATTCTTCTTTACATGCAAAATACTTCGCCTGTCTCATTCCTCTTCCTTGTCTCTCTCTCTCACACTCTCTCGCTATCTGTCTCTTCCACTCGCTTTCTCTTTTTCTTGCCAAAAATAAACGCATGAAGCCCGAACCCCGAAAAGGTCCCTTACTTGCTTGCTCCAGACAATTTTCATCGATCTACGGCAATGGGCTTCCTACAATGAATGCAGGAAGTGCGCGACTTGGAAAAGCTTGCCCAGCCTTCCACCGACGTTATTTTGACGGTAACCGGTAACAAGTGTACTCTCGTGTTTCGCTCTCGAATGAGGATAAAGTTTAATCAGCGTCTAAGCTACCCGGCCAGCGTGTGGCACCTGTTCCGCGACGACCAGGGATGCCCACTTTCAGCTTGCCAATTCGCCAGGAGGGATAACAAGTGTTAAGCGGCTGCACGCGGCAGGGGCCCGACATCTTTATCCCGTTTATGCTAACAAGCCTAACAAGCTGATGTTGAACTGCCGTTATGGGTGGCGTACAGGGGGCGCGCGAAAGAGAACGGAAGGTGGCTGTGCTGAGAACTTATTGACCTGTTCAGAAGTACAAGTGGGACGGCAGAGTGACTTACCAGCTGAAGAGAATTGCGAAAATAATATCATCCGCCGTGTTCACCGTTCGCATGAAGAAAGAGGATTAAATTAATTTTCAACACATCATACATCAGAGCACTTGGCAAGTGCCGGTGTGAGGATATATTTAAAGAGTCTTGTTTGACCTTCAAGTTCTATGCGCTTATTGGATTTTTCATTTTTAAACCT